>CAMRHE010001089.1:0-227714 GCA_947044405.1 Leptodactylus fallax
TCCTGAGCTTTTTTTCTGCAGCATTTCAATGTGCATTTTTCACTGAACTTTCTCAGCTTTATTTCTTCCCCTATTCAATATATAGGGAAAAAGTTTGCAATTCCGCAGCTAAAATTACCATGCTGCAATAGTCAAAAGCACGGGCGTTTTTGAAACAAATCTTTTCCGCAGCGTCTTTTTTCTGCAATATGTGGATCAAATTAAACAGAATCTAATTCACTTTGCTGGTACTGTAAAACACTGCGTTTCCATAACATGGGGGTTTTGTTGCAGATTTTGCTGCAACTTATTAGGCAAAGCCAAGAGTGGCTTGAAAAAGAAAGGTAAATGTAAAGGAAGAGCTTATACTTCTCCCTTTTGCTAAATCCACTCCTGGCTATGGCTCACAAAAAACACATCTTTTCTCCAGCATGTGGCTTCAGCCTAAAGCAATTTAAATTTTCAGAAATCTACAACATATTGAATGGATTTTGCCTAATAGTCTGATGAGGTTAGGAATAATATCACAGGGTATATGTAATTTATAATTAACACCGTGTCATTTTGGTGTTCATGTTTAGTAATGTAATACAATACAGCTACATGCAACCACAAATTGCTAACAAATTGTGATTGAATAGTTTCATAAGCCTACACTATATAGGGTCACTTGGTAAAATCATAAGGCTACATGCACATGATTGAGTGTAATGTTCGTGTGGGGTTCCAATGCTCCATTCTGATCCGATAATTCTAGTGCATGTCCTATCCTGCTCTCTGATATCTGATCAGAATGGGACAGAAACCCCCATAGGAATGAATAAAACAAAGAAGGCACTTGGATGAAACTTGGAGATCCTTCTATTGAAAAAATTGCCCCCCACCCCTCATCATGCACACTTGGTTGTGTACATAAGGCCTAAGTTTAGATTTGTTTTATTGCAAATTACTTCTGTTTAATTGTAAAAACTACATACCCTGCATATAAAGTATCCATAGACCCCATGCACACAGCATATACAAAGAGTGTCTTTAAAGGCTAAGGCCCCACATAGCGGGCCACAGCAAAAAAGCGCTGCAGGAAAAAATGCAGCAGCAACGCAATGTGATTTTTCCTGCAGCACTTTTGATAGAAAGTCTGTAATGGTTTCCTCTGTGGACTTTCTGCTTCCATTATACCTATAGGGAAACCGCCGGCGTTTCCGTAGGTATAATTGACATGCTGTGATTTCCAAACCGCTGTGCTTACACCACGTGGGGTCCCGGCCTTAGGAAGATGCTAGGCTGCTGTGCATTGTCCTGCATTTTTGTTTTACTGTATAGGAAAATTTATTATGCTACTTTTTTATATCAATGGATTCATTATCTGATTGTATGTTTTTATTATTATTATTTTATTTTTTTTTTACAATGGTGATGTATGCCTATATGATAACATAATGTATTTTGTAAATACTATCGAAGGTATAATTCAGGAAAATATTACTGATGTATACTTCCAACAGGCAATAAATCGCAGCATGTCAATTATACATACAGGAATGCCACAGGTATCCCTATAGGTATAATTGAAGCAGAAAGTCCACAGAGGAAAACTCTACAGACCTTCAGTGAAAAGCGCTGTGGGAAAAACCGCAATGCGTTTCCGCATCGCTTTTTTCACTTATAAAAGAAGCTGCTTGATGTGGAGGTATATATAAAATCCAAATAATGGGGCAAATTTATTAAGACTGGCATTACATACACCAGTCTCACTAATGAACCCAACATGCACAAGGTGCACCTGAATTCTCTGGGGAAGGAACTGGTGTAGAATTCTTATATAACATACTCCAAAAACTGACGTGAGTTATAATAAAAATATGCCAGGCCCAGGTGTTCCCAGCCCGCCCATATTCACAGAAAGTGGTGTGCAAGGCGCAAAATGGGGTCTTGTGCAAAAGAAACGTAGTGAAACACAGCTAAAGGTGGGTTCACACTTGCACACGGAGTCCATCCACCGCAAATCCAACCTAAATGTCGGAAAAAAGGATAGGGTAAGGATTGGGAAAGGTTTGAGATGCATTGCTTAAAAACCCATTCACTTCAATGGGTTCAGGTTTTTAAAGCAATGCGCGAGTGTCCAAGTGCACCCTGTGCGCTGCGAAGCCGATTTTTTTCATTGGACACAAAGTCCTGCATGTCCGACTTTGTTTATGATGAAAAAACTTGTACAAAACCTGGCCAATGTATTGCTTTTTTTCACAAAAAAAGATAAATTTGATTCCAGCCTTTACTCCATCATGTCATTTTATTAAGTAAGGGATGCGTACAGATATATCATATTCCACAGTTAGAACCATTTTTTTCAATATTGTGTCATCATTATTTTTAAACATAATAGTTTACTACACACTTTGTTTGTTCCAGTTGATATTTTATTCTGTACTGAGCTGGTACTATCGTTTACATGTGGATGTGTTAGGTCAGCACGGCATATAATGGGCTATGCTGACTGTTTCAGCTGTTGGTGTACTACATGTCTGATCATGTAGGCACAGCCAGATGGTGTCTATTTTATCAATACAGCTGTTGACAGATATATAATACTGAGAACTCTCGCCAGTGGCTATAGACAGTTGGCACTGTGTTGCAGGGCAATGCTATGAGTGAATAAACAGGACTTCACAGACAGATGGAGAATTTACTCTAAGCCTGACAGCTGAATCACCAATACTTGTCCCACACTAAATACCATAGATTGCTGTGCTCCCTTCAGACTTTTGACATGTTTTATTTCTGATCTATATTTATGTGCTCCTATATGGTTTTATGCAGTATCTGGACATTTTTTCTTATTCAACAGTTAGTTAGAGCTAAATAAAATAATAGGTACAAAATGTATTTCCATAGAGATCACCAGTTTCCATTAGGTTGCAGTCATCATGAAAATCAATTATAATATGTAATGTATATTTCAAATACCGTCATTTGAAGTCCTCTGTGGACTTTCTGTAAAAAACGCTGTGGGAAAAACTGTGATGCGCTGCTGCCGTGATTTTTCCCACAACACTTTTTTGCTGCGGCCCACTACATGGGGCCTTAGCCTAAAGAGGACCTTTCATGTTCTCAGAGATGTGCAGTAGAAAGCTGTCAGTGCGCTGAATTCAGTGCACTGTCAGCTCTGATGGTATGTGCAGCGGTGCCAGCGATATTTGTGCCAATAGTTTTGGCACCGATATCTCTCCACTGTCAGAAAGGCGGGCCTTGCAGCCTAGCATTATTGCTGGGATGTGAGGAACTCCCCCCTCGGCAGTGCAAGGCTATGGAAGAGTACGCGATGACACTAGGCTGTAAGGCGAACATTGGAGAAATAACAGTGGAGAAATAACGGTGCTGAAACTAATGGCACCGATATCTCCAGCACCAGGGAGCAAACTGGGAATGCCTTCAGTGCGCTGAATTCAGCACACTCTCACCTTTCTAGCGGTATATAATACCACACATCTCTGAGGACATACAAGATCCTCTTTAACCACTTCCATACCAGATGCTTTACCCCCCTTCCAGACCAGACACATTTTCGGGTTTTTTTTGTATGTGCGGTTTTGAGGGCTGTAACATTTTTATCATTTGCGTTATTCAACTAATTTCTGCGTCTTTTTCGGTGACACATAGGTCTTTATTATGTTGTTTTTATTTTTGCATGTGTTTTAATTTTTTTTTATATCCGGGATAATATAAACAAAAGAGGAGGGAAAATGTGTCTGTTTTTCACTTTTTATGTTGTTTTCTTTAATTTAATAACACAAAGTGCTACTAAAAAACATTATAAAATAGTTTTTACTCTCCATTACGGTAATTTTTATTTTGTATGTTGTCGTCGGGGGGTGGGGCTATAACCTTTAATAACGGCATTTTATTGGCGTATTATTTTATTCATTTTTTTAATTATTTTATTTACATTTTTTTTTTAACTTTTCTATAATTTTTTTTTTATTGTGTCCCCATAAGGTCATAATAGACCTTTGGGGACATCTGATCACTTTTTTTTTTTTTTGGGAGACTGATTTTCCCTGTAACTGGGGCTGGTACATTTAGTCTCAGTTGCAGGAGAAATACAGCCTCCTGCACATTACTTGAACATTACTATAGAGCTGATCTGGGTCCTATAGGACCCAGAAGCTCTAACAGACTCTGATCCCGGTGGATCACATGACCGCTGGGTCAGAGGGGAGCCGCAAGATGGCGGCGCCCATAGCGCTGTATACTGCGCTCATTGAGCACTGTATACACAGCGATCGGGAAGGCAGGGAAGGTAATAAACCTTCCCTGTTTTCTCTTTGGGAGCTCTGGCTGAAGTTACAGTCCTTGTAGAACTAGACAACCACCTTCCGGACGTAAAAACCCAATGGGCGGTCCGGAAGCGGTTAAGTGGCGTAAGTGGTGTGAATTCAGCGCACTGTCAGCTTTCTAGAGGTATGCAAGGACATGAAAGGTCCTCTTTAATGACGGGTTCACCACTTTTGTGCACTAAATGGCACGTGTCATTTATAATGTAGACTCATATAACGCCTCCTTTCAGCTACACATCTTTCCCTTTATCTTTTGAGGCAAGGTATGTAAAGTGCATGGGACACTATGTGCAGGCTCTCTTTGGTGCTGTGTGTATGGAGTTGTTCTAGAGCATAAATGCTTTGTACACACATCTGATTTGTACATAACCTGAACAAAAGACCCTCCATTAAAAATTGAGGCACGCAGAAGTACAATAATGGTTCTATGTACCTCTATGGGTACCCTAATACTGCTCTGTGTAAAAAGAAGGGATAATATGGTAGCGCGCATGAGTCTTAAGTAAAATACACATTTTGGTGTGACTTTCATGCTTAAGCAGTGCTAGCTACGCATAAATGTATGTAAACATAGAAAGGTAAAGAGCAGATTCTACTAAGTGTATGTGAAGCAAAGCTGTGTTTTTCACACAATGTGATCTTGTACCCGTAACAAGGCAGTCTGTGTCCTGATATCACCACTGGCTTCTTGTTTCAGACATAATTATGAAGTGTTGCCTGAGTGACAACTGCTTTAAGTCATTATGATAATGGCTAGTTGGCCGAAATCCCTACTTGTTGGTAACAATCGCAGGACTGTTTAAAATGTCACTTATTCCCAAATATTTCGCACATTGATCTGTGAGATGGAGCATTCGCATATGTACAAGATGGAGAAAAGTGAGAATAACAAGAGATGATCTCTCATTTTTTTTTACTCTAAAATTATATTTCTACAAGAGAACTTGATGTCCAAATACAACAGTAGATATTCATGTGTACAGAAGGCTCTTACTGGATTTTATGATAAGCTTGTTGAAGCATGTAGGGGTGCCTGCACTCGAAATGAAAAAGGTCAGTGTGCGCCTCTGCTCTTCATTAGGCATAGACATGCTGCATCAATTACTTCTATGAATAGATGTGTGGATTGTATCAGAAATGCGCTAATATCACTTTGACTGTAAAATTGTAACTTTTGTTAAAAAAAGGCAAAGTTACACTATAATCTGGAATCTACAAAAAAAAAAGATAATAGGGCACCATATTCTCTTACCTGTCCCTAACCACCCATTCAATTCAATGTAAAAGTGAATGCACCTGAGCAACTAACTTGGACCAGTTTGCTTTGATCAATGACCACAGTTTTGATACCGCTAGCCATACGTTTCTACTACAGCTACTGAAATGTCAGTATAACATGTAAGTCTATCAAATGAATTAATAACTAAGTGATACATGGATGGGCTGCTGTAACATTAGATCACACATAGTGAATGGACAAAGGGCCGTTTCATCCGGAATCCATATATTCAGGTGAAAAAAACACTCAATGGGTCAAACACTGGGTCAAACATGGTGTGCATGAACTAAACTCACCGAGTTAGTTCAGTTCAGGAAAAAAAATGAATAGGTAGAATATTTTTTTCTAGTGCATTCTGTTTGTCCCATCTTCTCCTGTCCCAATGAAAACTGTTTTCATCAGTTGTTCACATCATTAAAATAATAAAAAAAAAAAAAAAAAATCAGGAATGAACACTTATGGCTTCCCAACTTGCACTAGGCTTGCCCATTCAAGTTAGTCTGTAAGGACTGGTCCAAAGTAGTGCATGCTGGGTGATTTTCTTTGCATGGACTGATGGTCAGTACATGTGACAATGAACATGTCTATGCAGTCTAATGTGTAAGTGCAGTGTGCATTACACTTTTGACTATACACGGATGAGATTCACTAACATCTGAAAGGGCCCTAAAAAGGGTTGCAACGTAAAAATGTACTTTATATGTTTTAGGGTGCTTTCCTGTCATGGCATCTCCTGGGGATTATAATATCTTCCATCTGTATTTGGTAATAATGACAAGCTCAAAAATAGTCATTTATAATTATTATTATAAGATGAGGGAAAGAGGAGATTTATATGTTTTATCATAAGAGAGGGACTTGATCAGGCATTTGGTTTATCATGCTCCTTATAGGGCCTATGGTCTCCTGCCCTCTCAGTGAGTCTATATAGAATTTGGGTGTGGCGTTTTGAGCTTCATATTGGCGATTTGAAACTCCACTGCACTAATATATTATATAAACCATCTCTAGTATTCATAGGTTAAGGATACTTTGAGTGCTTTAGTGAACCTTGCTGCAGCTTTATAATATTGGTCTGCGGTGTTTTCACTTTTACCGAAGAGATACAGTATTTTCTTGCGGTTGATTTACCTATATTCCAATATCAATATAATAAGGGGTTTTAAAGGGTATTCTACCCATGCATCCCCCTTAATTAGGATAGGTTTATCTAAAGGATCACTTAGGCTAGTTATGGGTGACATCTTATTTTTGGATGTCTGTGTTTTAAATTTTTCTAATAAAAGTTGAGTTTTATTTATTATTTGGTTCATCTTTATATTTTTGCCATTCTTTTTCTATTCCGTTTTTTTGTATAAATTCCGACCCCTATTGGTATATATTATTATTATGTGAATTACATATATGTATTGAAACATGTGAGACAGTGGAACAGTGATATGGCCTACAATTATCCTCAGAGTGTCTGAACCATCTGAGTGATAAAAATACACTGAAATACTGCAGACATTTGTGTTTTTTGTTCTATGTTAATACCTTTCCTTACATAGTACAATCTAAAGGAGGAACTAGAACTGGCCAGCCAGGAAAGGAAATATAGAGAGTGGATGGTGGCAACAATATATGATCTGCCAAGATCTAATCTGGGTCACAAGTCATTTTATAGCTATGCAAGTCTTTCCTGTCCAATATCATCCACAGCAGTCACTTATGTACTCTAAAATTATAAATAATGATCACTCATAAAAAATGTACTAATAGTAAAGTAATATCACTTTTCTATAGGATGGAAAGATTAAAAGTCCATCATCAGCTCCTTGGCCATCAAACTGACAATATAGCACTGTAGGATTTTTATACATTATTCCAACCATGCCCTTGTTACAATCTTAAAGTGGCCCACTTTGTAGAATAATATATTTGATACTAACAGCGTTCTTAGAGTCATTGAGAGATGTTGCAGATTGACAGAGCAAGTAGTACATGTTTCCTCAGGAAAAATGCAGGACCATGGTTTGGGATATAAATGTAGTGAGACTAGGAGCACAGTGTCAAGATAGAAATGGCTGTATTACCACATGTGAGAGAGTCCTTGCAGCCAGCATCACCAAGCCAATTCGAATACCACATCAAGTAATGCGGACAAGCCTATGGGCAAAATGGCAGAAAATTGCAGCATATCTGGAACATGCATTTTCAGCTAAACACTGGGTGTGAAACCAGCCATGTTGCATCAAAAATGGTTTTAAAAGTGTAATAGCTAAAAGTTCCATGAGACAACCCAAAAGTAGCGCAAAACCTGCAAAACCAGGCATCTGGTAACAAGTTAACAAGACAAATTAAAGTTTCCAAATGTAATTGTAAAGATTGTGGTTATTGACCCTGTGGGCCCGAACCCTTAAGCTGCATAAAACATGTGATCAGCTGACAAACTGAGGAACTATCGTTCCTTAAATAACACTAGTTCTGGTGCCATTATATGACTTAAATTTTGTATTATTTAGCAAAATCTAAGCCTATGCAGGCTCTTTTTGTAGCTTGCATTTCTCTCTGAGCTGGTGAGTGGAGAATATCTGACATTACTACGCAGTGAGGAGAGGAAAATCTTCTTCATAACGGTTTCTCCTCAGTCAGAAACAACCACAGGATCATGCAGGGCATATATAGTGAAGTACTGTCAAGTACTGATGTGAATAAAATAGTTTGGTTGTGATAGAGAATTACTATTTAGCTCCAGCATCACACTAAACTTGTGTTTCTGCTGTCGCGATCTCTCTCTCCCTCTGCTATCTCTCTGTAATCTGAATCATGTGACCTGCAGTACATCTTGAGAAGGATATAGCATAATTTTCAAATTGAAAGTCATCTGATAAGATATATTACAAAGTTTCTTATAATCACCTGTACTATTCATTTATACAAAGTTTGTTGAAAGTGACCATTTAAGGCTACATAAAAATTGTGAAGCCATGTGAAGGAGAATGGATGGCGGGCACACAGAATCCCCTGCAGCTTCATACTAAGGAGCAACAGATTTGTAAGGATCTGTCAGATTTGTACGCGTATTTTGTCCTCTGTTTATGCAGAAGACTACGGATCACTCATGAACAGTGGCTCTTCCATCTGCCCAGATTTGCCTAATAGCAGGGCCGGTTTTACACAAAGTGAGGCCCTGGGCAAAATTAAAAGCGGGGCCCCAAATGCTGATATGCAAACAACACCATCGTCTTGCAGTGGCAACCCCTATAATAACGCCTCCTTTCTGCCAACAAAAAAGTAATAACAAGCCCCATTTTACCACACACAATTCATATGAGCACCTTTGTACCGCCTAATAGATTTTTGCACCCAGTCATCAGTTATTATAGCTCCTCCTTATAAATAGTCCCTGCTTATAAATAATATTACTCCTTTATCAGTAATAGCTCCCTTATAAATGATAAATAGTGCCCTGTATCAGTAATATCCCCCTTATCAGTAACAATCACCCCGTAAAAATAATACTGCTCCCTTATTAATAATAGCTCTCTCATAAATAATAGTTACCCTTATAAATAATAGTCCCCATTATCACTAATAGCCCCCTTTATAAATAAGCCCACTTAATTATTCCCCCCTTATAAACAGTTCCCCTCTTATAGCACCCCCTTATAATGGATGCCTTATATATAATAGTTCCCCCCTTACAAATAATAGCCCGTCTTATAAATAATAGCTCCCCCTTATAATAGTCCCCTCATATTTAAGTTTCCCAATTATATATAGTAACCCACCCTTATATATAATAGTTCTCCATTATACAGTGTCGGACTGAAGGGCCTTAGGCCCACCAAAGAAACTTGTTCTGGGGCCCCACCCAACAGCTTCCTGCTAATAGCCTACACCACGGCTCCTTCACTGAAGTCTTACATATGTGCTAACTATCTGGTGTTACTGAGTATGTTCCCAGTATAGTCAGCCCCTATAGTACTGTGCAGGCCCCAATAACTCCATGCACAGTACTGTATGAGGAATGACATGGCCATGGAGCACTACACGTATGTGCAAGATTATAGTGAGGGAGCTGTGATGCAGACATAGCACACGGGGCTGCCAGCAGGAATTTTGAGCCCCTCCACCCCACAGTATAATGCTCCACATGGTATAAAATGCTCCCCTGAGCCCTCCACAGTTTCCCCACATGGTACATAATGCTCCACACAGTATACTACCTCTTAGTGGACCCAGAAAGTACAATATGCTCCCCAGCAGCCCCACACAATATAATATGCTCCATACAGTATAATATGCATCCCACAGTGTCCCCCCAGTATAATGCTCCACAGTGGCCTAACACAGTATAACATGCTCCACAATGGCCTCCAACAGTATAATATACTGCCCAGAGGGGTTCCGCCAGTATAATGTTCCACAGTGTTCCCCCTTAGTATAATATGCTCCCCCCAGTCCCCCCCCCAGTAAAATGCTCTACAATGGCCCCACAGAGTATAATATGCTCCCGAGAAGCCCCAAACAATATAATAAACTCCACAGTGGCCCTCACACAGTATAATAGGCTTTCCACACTGCCCCTTCCCCCCAGTATAAAGCTCCACAGTGGCCCATAGTATAATATGCTCCCCAGAGGGCCCCCGCTAGTATAATACTCCACAGTGCCCCCCCAGTATTTTGCTCCACAGTGGCCCCACGCAATATATTATGCTCCCCAGAGTGTTCCCACAGTATAGTGCTCCACAGTAGGCCCCACACAGTATAATATACTCCCCAAAGGGCCCCCTAGTATAATGCTCCTTAGTTCCCCCCCGAGTAATGCCCCACAGTGGCGGCATGCAATATAATATGCTCTGCAGATGGCCCCCCCAGAATAATGCTCCACAGTGACCCCACACAGTATAACATGCTCCAGAATGGCCTCCAGAGAGGTTCCCCCAGTATAATGCTCCACAGTGGCCCAAAACAGTATAATATGCTTGCTCTCCAGAGGGCCCCCCCCCACAGTATAATGCTCCACGGTGGCCCCACACAATATAATATGCTCTCCAGAGGGGTCCCCCAGTATAATGTTTCAAAGTGGCCCCAGAGAATATAACATGCTCTCCAGAGCCCCCCCACATTATAATACTCCACAGAGGCCCCATACAGTATAATATGCTATCCAGAGGGGCCCCCCAGTTAAATGCTCCACAGTGGCCCTACACAGTATAATATGCTATCCAGAGTTCCCCTTCCCCAGTATAATGCTCCACAGGAGCCCCACACAGTATAATATGCTATCCAGAGGGCCCCCTCCCCAGTATAATGCTCCACGGCGGCCCCACACAGTATAATATACTATCCAGAGGGCCCCCCAGTATAATGCTCCACAGTGGCCCTACAGACTCCCTTAGTTCTAGTATTATATTACCCCAGAGTATAATTATCGAAGGCCCGGGGGAGGTAAGGGAAAATAACAAACAGCTATGCTTACCTTGCCCTACCTCTGCTGGGCCTCCTCGCACTGCTCCGCTATCCCCGCCGACGCTGTCTTCTCTGCGGCTGACGTCACGCGTTGTGGACGTCACCGCTGAAGCCTGTGATTGGGCCTCATTGGTTACGTGAGCACGCCCCACGTGACCGCTGAGGCCAGGCCTCGCCTCAGCGGTGATGTCCAGAATGCCAGAAGATGACGTCGGACGCAAGGACAGGTGAGTAAAAATGTTTGTTATTTTTACTCACCTCGGAAAGGGACCCTGCGGCACATGATGCTGGGTCCCTTTCTGTTATCTATATAGCCGGTCCTAACTTCGAGATCCAGAGTCATCAGGCTCCGGATCCCAGGGCCCCCTCCCCCCTAACTCCGGCCCTACCCAGTAGTAACACTAGTTCTGTATACCCACTCTTTACAATATTATTAATTATAATTAAAGATTTGAAGCAAGAACACATTTTTAACAAATATTAATAGATTTTAGTGCCTTTAGAAATGATAGTAAAAGAGGACCTTTCATGTCCTCATAGATGAGCGCTATTATATAACACTAGAAAACTGACTGTCGGCTTTCCCAGTATGCGCTCTGGTTCTGGAGATATCGGTACCATTAAGCATTACAGCTTAGCGTCATCACTGGGATATAAGGAACCCCTGACAGTACAATGCAGAAAGAGTACAGTCGAGGGGGGTGTTTCTCACAGCCCAGTGATGATGCTGAGCTGTAAGGCCCGCCCTTGTGACAGTGGGGAGATATCGGTGCCGAAATTAACAGCAACAATTTCTGCAGCACCGGGGCTCATATAGGGAAATCTGACAGTGCGTTTAATTCAGCGTTCAGTGCATTGAAAGGTCCTCTTTAAAGGAGTTATGCCACAAAGCATATTATAAATAGCCGATTTGTAGAGGTCTGACAAGTGAGACCCCCACCGATCCTAAGAACTGGGGGTGTTTTACCCCCCATTGCGAATTCAGCCTGAATGCAGGTGGGCTGAATGTAGGAAGTACAGCATTGGGCTATCTCTGGTGCTCCCATTGCAGCAAATGGTAGCACGGATGCATCTGTACAGTAGGGGCACTTCCACATTGAGCCTGCATTCACAATGAAACATTTTCAGGATCGGAAAGGGGGTTTCTACTGTTAGACCCCCAAAATCAGCCAAAGAATAGCAGATAAATATGCTATGTGGCATAACCCCTTTAAAAATGTATACTGCAAGAACTAATGTTCTACTAACATTATACATAAATGAAGCATCTGGAGCTGGAAACATTAGGCCTTGTTCATACTTGTTCATAATCGACACTGATATTTTGGTGTGGGTTCTACACATCCCTTTTCACATATAATACTTGTGCGGGGATCATCCTTATGTGGATCTGCTATATACTGCATCTGCAGCAAATTAGCCTCCGATTTCTGCCTCAGACATATATGTGAATTTGTAACAGACATGTAAACATATCCTGAGTGTCTGTATATGTACAATTCACTCTTTCACCCAGTTAAGGGTTAATTTGCACAATACTGAATGTTGTCATACAAACCCATTATCTAAAGAAAAGTATTGCTCTGTTTAAGGGAAACTCCATGACAATGATTAAAAATGAAGACTAGCTGAGGAAGTGGTAATGCATAGGCAAAAGGGAAGTATGTTTGTAAGGGTTCTGGAATATTATTGAAAATGCAGAGGGGAAATCCCACAGTATATTATCAGTGCTTGCAGAAAAATAGTAACCTTTGTGAGAGTTGTATGAGTGTAGAATGTATATAGTCTGTAAGCAGTCCCAGATTTCCTAATCAGCAGCAGACTTATTACTTACGAGTTCAACAAAGGCAGACACTGTAAGCCAAGACTTCAAGGGGTCTTGTTTAAAGAAGCTTGCATTCCTTCCATATTTTCATAAAAGAATATTTCACATAGTTTTATGTCTGGATAAGCAGGTTTTACCTGGTATAGTTCATTAAAAAAATGGGGTGAAACACGGGCAATGTAGAAAACAAAGATAAAATAAAAAGTTGATGTTGCAAACATATGTAGTGATATATTTTACAATGAAAATTAATACTCAGTTGTTAAGCTGTAAAATACCTGAAACAAATAAAAATGTGGTTGCCATAACAAATGTGGTAGGCATAACAAAGACTGCTGTTGACCCCTTAATATTGGAGATCTTGTGGGCCTTAGGTCTTATTCACACAATTTTCAAAACAATGACAGTCTATCAGGCATGTCATGACTTGTCCTATTTCTGGCCATTATTTACGGTTCCCTCATAGACTCAAGTGCATGAAAACAGAATCCCCATGAATGAAAAACAAAAGTGAAAAACAGACTCTTTCATCCATTTTTCATTACCGTTTTTATAACTCATGTACAAGCATGTGAATATAGCCTTAGGCCTTGTTCACACGATAATGAATGTGTTTAAAATCATGAATGCCTATGGGTCTAGCCACATGACCATTTTTGGAGGACTGTTTTTCACAGCCTTAAAAAAAAAACAAAACAACATGCTCTATCTTTGTCCCTTATGATGGACATAGTTATAGCTATATATCTTGTGGGTTTTCAAATGGCCATAGAAAAACAGCTATCACATAACCGTTATTTACGATTATTTGAATAAGCCTCTTCAATGGGCTTCAACAGACCAACATGGGCGTTAGGACGTTAGACCAGTAAAAAAACAGCACTGTCATGTGAATAAGGCCTAAATGATCAGATACTTTAGCATTTTTATATCTTCTTCCACTTTTACCTTTTAGACTTTTATTTTTACAATGAACTCCAGAATCGCGCCATAATTCAGAGGCAACAAGCCTCTGGAGGAATAAAGTAAGCCAACCAATAGGTGATATAAACTTAGACTAGACAGTGCAAAGGCACACCAAATTTATCATGCACCATCAGTCACTTTCATATATCTGGGGCATTTTAAGACTGTCTAGTTTAAGTATACACTGTCTAAATCTTAAAGTGGCCATACACATTAAATTCTAGGCTGCCATCGCTCATCTGAAATGAACTGTGGTTGGTCGCACAGCCAACTGTCCAAAACACAAGAACAGTCACGAACCTTCTAACAAGAGTCATATATATGGCTTACATATGTTGACATCCTGCTATTCTGGTGGCAGATCCCCATAGCCTATATATATCCCAATTAAGGCTCCATGCACATGAATGTGTGCTTTGTCAGTGTGTTAGCCATGTCTAGTACACTGATCCATTATTTTCTATGGCCCCATACATACATTTATGTATTATCGCAGGACTGTGTAGAGGGCTGTGAGCCCAGGTCAAAAGTCCGGACAGGTTCTATTCCAGCGTGGACTCACTTCAGGAAACTAATGGATCTGTGGAGGCATGTACAGCACACGGATATCATCCATGTGCCACCTGTGCCGTATTCCCACGGACACGCTCCTGTGCATTTAGCCGAGGATTCACTTTAGCAACCAGACTGATTTCAGTTCAGTGCAATGGATACAAATAATACAGACTGCTGATAAACAGCTTATATAATTGTTATGCCTGTAATTATTTATAATGATTATTATTATATACAGTCAGTAAGAAATAACTGACCCAGTTTACAAACTCCAGGACGAGATAGGATTATAATCATAACTGGTCAGAAGAGTCTAACAGATGGCCATAGTGTGCTTTATACTCACTAACCACTAGTGTCGGAAGTCAATTTACCTGGGTGGCCAAATGGGTCATCGTCATGTGGCTAAGTTCTCGGGCCAAGCAACATGCTTGGGTTGTTGGTGACTGGCTTACAGACTGTTATTATTCCACCAGATACACAGAATATTTCCTGAGAGCCCTTTTTATCATTGTCATCTATTCCATGAACTACTGTTAACTGTTCACAGCACCTGTTTCTCAGCGAGCAACTAGATTAGTTTGGCTGTGTATTAAAAGTGAAGCAGATGGATACTTGCATTTTATTCCAATACCTGCCATAGATAGCAGATGATTGTATTGTTACAACTGAGCTCTTACCATCTTCAATTACAGATATGTTAGGTAACATATCCAGAATGATGAGCTGTTATAACTAGAACACACTAACAAAGCCCTGACCCAGATAATGAAACTAAGCTACTTCATGTACAGTATATACGTAAAGGTATATGTAATTAGACATTTCCAATACACTGCAAAAATCACCGCCACACACTATAGTTTCTGACACACTCCTGCTCTGACTTCATGAAACCTCGTAACTTCTGCAATTTATAGGTCACTGTATTTGCTGTGTTATTCCAGGGAACTGTATTGTATTTTAGCATTACTATAGCACTTACAAGAACAGAAGAAAATAGGACTTCTCAATTCTGGTATTCACATTCTACAGTAAAGGTGTGTTAAAACTTTGGAAATCTAGTTCTTAAAAAGAGTGAAGGAATGTCCTGATCTTTAAGCTAAGGCCCCACGTAGCGGGCTGCAGCAAAAAAGCACTGCGGCAAAAACCGCGGCGGTAACGCATTGCGGTTTTTCCTGCAGTGCTTTTTGCAGAAAGTCAGCAATGGTTTCCTCTGCGGAATTTCTCCTTCCATTATACCTATAGGGAAACCGCTGGCGTTTCCGTAGGTATAATTGACATCCTGCGATTTCCAAAACTGCGTCGGTTTTGGAAATTGCAGCGTGTCTGCTACATGTATTTTTCCGCAATGTGTGGATGGAATTCACCTTGCAGTGACTGTAAAATGCTGTAGCCAAACTGCGGTGTTTACGCCGAGCCTTAAGATTATCATTTTTGTCCAATATCAAAGGTAAATTTTATGCAGGATGATAACTTTTCTGTCAGTTCTTTGGACATGTCTGTTTTAGCAAATAATTAAATTTCCCATAATACCAAATTCACCGTAGGACAGTTACCCTATAAAGACAATTCAGGGTGGGTTCACACCTGCGCTTCAATCCGTCCGTTGCCAATCCGAGTGAAAATCTCGGCGAACGGGATTGGCATCGGATACAGATCGGTCAGCGACGCATTGGTTAAAAACCCATTCATTTGAATGGGTTTTTAAAGCAATGCGAGGGTGTGCGATTGCACCCTCTGCTCTGCGAAGCTGTTTTTTTTTTCGTCGGACACGAAGTCCTGCATGTCCGACTTTGTTTCCGACGAAAAAAGGATTCGCAGCGTAGAGGGTGCAATCGGACACCCTCGCATTGCTTTAAAAACCCATTCAAATGAATGGGTTTTTAACCAATGCGTCGCTGACCGGTCTGTATCCGATGCCAATCCCGTTCGCAGAGATTTTCACTCGGATTGGCAACGGACGGACTGAAGCGCAGGTGTGAACCCACCCTCACAGAGTGGAGTAAATAAAGCTAAAACTAAAACTTAACCTTTATTTACAAATAAATAGATAAAAAAAACCTGATATAAATAAATACTTGTATACTAAACAAAAGTATGATCTCCAAAAGTGTGAGGGTACTGATACACAAGCCCCAATTTACTACCCAGTTATTTGAAAATGTTATCACATCATTCCTGTTAAAATTCAGACAGGCATTATTAGTAAAGGTCCAGGTCATAAGAATCTTATTCCTAACCTCACCTACCATAGATACGACTTCACAGAGTAGGGAATAATATTGCCCACACATATAAGCGTGGATCCCAACTCAATTTTAGAGGATCTGCCTAAAAGGGGAAAAAAAGGTGAGGGGAAACGCGTACAGGTGCTTTACAGGTGTCTGAGAGGTGTGGGGGCTAAAACTTATCTTTGACCCTTTTCCTCAGAGCCTCATGTTTATATGTGTGTGAAATATTATATATGTACTTTGTCACTCCCATTTGCACCAGAATTTGCCATTTAAATTGGTTGTTGTTTCCTCACTTGTAAAACACTGTGGTGCTACAAAAATACAGATTATTACTGTATGTGTATTTTATTGAGATTCACCTACCCCTAGTCCTTGGTTTGGGTGGAGTGTCCCCCATTCCCTCTAGTCCATAGACTGCTGGGGCCAAAAGTGGAGAGGGTCAGGTGACTGCTGCAGCCAATCACCAGCCTCAAGGTTCACATGCTGGATACCCGTGACGTATTAGCAGTGACATTACTGGTACCAAATATATGACAGCTGTGGCCAGTGACTGGCTACATTGGCCACCTAACCCTCTGCACATCCAGACCTGGCAGTCTGTGGACCAGAGGGTATTGGGAACCTGATGCTTGAACCAAGGACCACGGGGTGGATAAGTATCATATCTTTGTTTGTTTACTCCACCCCAGGCCCTCATGGAGTTTTTAAGACAAACCCTTTAAGTGTATGTTATGTTTTTTTGTCTTGCAAGAAAAGATTTGCTAGTTCATCAACACAAGACAATGATAAGGTTATTTCAATAGAAATCAGAGATCAATGTAAAGTAGATGTCCTACTGCCAGTGGAAACATGCTCACACATAAGCTGCAAGTGGAAACTTGGCTTCATGACACATTCCCTGAATTTACCAGGAACCTGGAATAATAATTATCATAATCTGGATCATCCGAGGTTACACAAATGAATGAAGTCTTATATTCAGGAGCACACTACATCATAGGACTAATTAATAAAACACGTGTAGATATCACCAGCTGAAGACAAAGTCAGGAATTGGTACTATATATGCAACACCTACGTGTGTATATGCAACACCTACAGTGTTTTCAACTGGTGATATTTTTGGTCTTTTCACAGCTTAGAACCTCATCGGAATCTCAGCTTTCATAGCATAACCACTGTTCTAGGTGTTATAAAGCCTGGGATACAGCTATTTGACAACATTCCAAAGACATACTGATAGAGAATGTAGATTGTGAGCCCTATATGGGACAGTGACTGACAATGTCTGTAAAGAGCTGCAGAAAATGACGGTGCTATATAAATAAGCATAATAATAATAATAATAATAATAATAATAATAATTTATGCTATACAGTAGTCACCACTTGTACATACAAAAATCAGCACACCTACACTATGTACTGCTGGCAAAACAGAAAAACAGGGGAGCATAAAAAAGGATCAGATTTTACTGGGAAAGATAAACGCCCGGCTGTCTGTCAATTCTGTGTTGGAGCATTCAGGAAAATTATGCTGGGTAGGGGGTACCCGGGAACATTATACTGTCTTCATTGCCTGCTACACAGTATAATGATCCTTAGTGTCCCTCTATACAGTATAATGCCCTATTAGTGCTCGTCACATAGTATAATGCTGTATTAGTACCCCTCATACACACGGTATAATGTCACATTAGTGGCCTCCACACAGCGTAATGCTCTGATAGTGCCCCCTCTACAGAAAGCCCCATTAGTGCATTCCACGCAATATAATGATCCGTAGTGCAAAAATATATAACAGTTAAAAAGGCAAAGGGCAGAAGCCTTGGAGTGGTGAAATGCAATGGACACTAGCACTGGTGTATCAGCTTTAAGTACTTTTTGAATTACATTATGGCATCAGGCATTTTATCTATTGGCCAGTACATGGAGTATCATTATAGACTGGGCAATGATTAGTGTTAGCCACTGATATATGGAAACATGATGCTGAATTAATGACAACGGCAGGATGTGAAGTTTGTATATACCACTAAGAGGGTGGTCTGATGATATTTAGGTTGCCATCACTGATGTACATACAGTGGGGAAAAAAAGTATTTAGTCAGCCACCAATTGTGCAAAAAGATGAGAGAGGCCTATACAGTCATGGCCAAAAGTTTTGACAATGACACAAATATTATATTTTCACATTATCTGCTGCCCTCTGGTTTTTATGTGTGTTTGTCAGATGTTTTTATCACATACAGAAATATAATTGCATTCATATTATGAGTAACAGAAGCTTATATTGACAGTTAGAATGAGTTAATGCAGCAAGTCAATATTTGCAGTGTTGACCCTTCTTCTTCAGGACCTCTGCAATTCTCCCTGGCATGCTCTCAATCAACTTCTGGACCAAATCCTGACTGATAGCAGTCCATTCTTGCAGAATCAATGCTTTAATTTTGTCTGAATTTGTTGGTTTTTGTTTGTCCACCCGTCTCTTGATGATTGACCACAAGTTCTCAATGGGATTAAGATCTGGGGAGTTTCCAGGCCATGGACCCAAAATCTCTATGTTTTGTTCCCTGAGCCATTTAGTTATCACCTTTGCTTTATGGCAAGGTGCTCCATCATGCTGGAAAAGGCATTGTTGAGCGCCAAACTGCTCTTGGACAGTTGGGAGAAGTTGCTCTTGGAGGACATTCTGGTACCATTCTTTATTCATGACTGTGTTTTTAGGCAAGACTGTGAGAGAGCCGATTCCCTTGGCTGAGAAGCAACCCCACACATGAATGGTTTCAGGATGCTTTACAGTTGGCATGAGACAAGACTGGTGGTAGCGCTCACCTCTTCTTCTCCGAATAAGCTGTTTTCCAGATGTTCCAAACAATCGAAAAGGGGATTCATCAGAGAAAATGACTTTACCCCAGTCCTCAGCAGTCCACTCCCTGTACCTTTTGCAGAATATCAGTCTGTCCCTGATGTTTTTTCTGGAGAGAAGTGGCTTCTTTGCTGCCCTCCTTGAGACCAGGCCTTGCTCCAAGAGTCTCCGCCTCACAGTGCATGCAGATGCACTCACACCTGCCTGCTGCCATTCCTCAGCAAGCTCTGCACTGCTGGTAGCCCGATCCCGCAGCTGAAACACTTTTAAGAGACGGTCCTGCCACTTCCTGGTCTTTCTTGGGCGCCCTGGAGACTTTTTGGCACCAATGGAACCTCTCTCCTTGAAGTTCTTGATGATGCGATAGATTGTTGACTGAGGTGCAGTCTTTCTAGCTGCAATACTCTTCCCAGTTAGGCCATTTTTGTGCAGTGCAATGATGACTGCACGTGTTTCTTTAGAGATAACCATGGTTAACAGAAGAGAAACAATGATGGCAAGCACCAGCCTCCTTTTAAAGTGTCCAGTGGTGTCATTCTTACTTAATCATGACAGATTGATCTCCAGCCCTGTCCTCATCAACACCCACACCTGTGTTAATGGAGCAATCACTGAAACGATGTTAGGTGGTCCTTTTAAGGCAGGGCTGCAATGATGTTGAAATGTGTTTTGGGGGATAAAGTTCATTTTCTAGGCAAATATTGACTTTGCAAGTAATTGCTGTTAAACTGATCACTCTTTATAACATTCTGGAGTATATGCAAATTGCCATTAGAAAAACTGAAGCAGTAGACTTTGTAAAAATTAATATTTGTATCATTCTCAAAACTTTTGGCCATGACTGTAATTGTCATCATAGGTAGACCTCAACTATGAGAGACAAAATGAGAAAACATATCTAGAAAATCACATTGTCCGATTTTTTAAGAATTTATTTGCAGATTATGGTGGAAAATAAGTATTTGGTCACCTACAAACAAGCAAGATTTCTGTCTCTCACAGACCTGTAACTTCTTCTTTAAGAGGCTCCTCTGTCCTCCACTCATTGCCTGTAGTAATGGCACCTGTTTGACATTGTTATCAGTATAAAAGACACCTGTCCACAACCTCAAACAGTCACACTCCAAACTCCATTATGGTGAAGACCAAAGAGCTGTGGAAGGACACCAGAAACAAAATGGTAGACCTGCACCAGGCTAGGAAGACTGAATCTGCAATAGGCAAGCAGCTTGGTGTGAAGAAATCAACTGTGGGAGCAATAATTAGAAAATGGAAGACATACAAGACCACTGATAATTTTCCTCGATCAGGGGCAACACGCAAGATCTCACTCCGTGAGGTCAAAATGATCACAAGAATGGTGAGCAAAAATTCCAGAACCACACAGGGGGACCTAGTGAATGACCTGCAGAAAGCTGGCACTAACGTAGCAAAGGCTACTGTCAGTAACACACTACGCCTCCAGGGATTCAGATCCTGCAGTGCCAGACGTGTCCCCCTGCTTAAGCCAGTACATATCCGGGCCCGTCTGAAGTTTGCTAGAGAGCATTTGGATGTTCCAGAAGAGTATTGGGAGAATGTTATATGGTCAGATGAAACCAAAGTAGAACTGTTTGGTAGAAACACAACTCATTGTGTTTGGAGGAGAGTGAATGCTAAGTTGCATCCAAAGAACACCATACCTACTGTGAAGCATGGGGGTGGCAACATCATGCTTTGGGGCTGTTTCTCTGCAAAGGGACCAGGACAACTGATCCATGTACATGAAAGAATGAATGGGGCCATGTATCGTGAGATTTTGAGTGAAAACCTCCTTCCATCAGCAAGAGCATTGAAGATGAAATGTGGCTGCGTCTTTCAGCATGACAATGATCCCAAGCACACAGCCAGAGCAATGAAGGAGTGGCTTTGTAAGAAGCATTTCAAGGTCCTGGAGTGGCCTAGCCAGTCTCAAGATCTCAACCCCAAAAAAAAGAGGGAGTTGAAAGTCCGTGTTGCCTAGCGACAGCCCCAAAACATCACTTCTCTAGAGGAGATCTGCATGGAGGAATGGGCCAACATACCAGCAACAGTGTGTGCCAACCTTGTGAAGACTTACAGAAAACGTTTGACCTCTGTCATTGCCAACAAAGGATATATAACAAAGTATTGAGATGAACTTTTGTTATTGACCAAATACTTATTTTCCACCATAATTTGCAAATAAAAATTCTTAAAAAATCAGACAATGTAATTTTCTAGATATGTTTTCTCATTTTGTCTCTCATACAGTGCCTTGCGAAAGTATTGCCACATTTCAGGCTTCAAACATAACGATTTAAAATTTAAATTTTTTGGTGAAGAATCAACAACAAGTGGGACACAATCGTGAAGTGGAACAAAATTTATTGGATATTTTAAACTTTTGTAAAAAATAAAAAGCTGAAAAGTGGGGAGTGCCAAATTATTCGGCCCCCTTAAAGTTAATACTTTGTAGCGCCACCTTTTGCTGCGATTACAGCTGCAAGTCGCTTGGGGTATGTCTCTATCAGTTTTGCACATTGAGAGACTGAAATTCTTGCCCATTCTTCCTTGGAAAACAGCTCGAGCTCAGTGAGGTTGGATGGAGAGCGTTTGTGAATAACAGTTTTCAGGTCTTTCCACAAATTCACGTTTGGATTCAGGTCTGGACTTTGACTTGGCCATTCTAACACCTGGATACGTTTATTTGTGAACCATTCCATTGTAGATTTTGCTTTATGTTTGGGATCATTGTCTTGTTGGAAGATAAATCTCCGTCCCAGTGTCAAGTCTTTTGCAGACTCCAACAGGTTTTCTTCCAGAATGGTCCTGTATTTGGCTCCATCCATCTTCCCATCAATTTTAACCATCTTCCCTGTCCCTGCTGAAGAAAAGCAGGCCCAAACCATGATGCTGCCACCACCATGTTTGACAGTGGGGATGGTGTGTTCAGGGTGATGAGCTTTGTTGCTTTTACGCCAAACATATCGCTTTGCATTGTGGTCAAAAAGTTCGAATTTGGTTTCATCTGACCAGAGCACCTTCTTCCACATGTTTGGTGTGTCTCCCAGGTGGCTTGTGGCAAACTTTAAACAAGACTTTTTATGGATATCTTTGAGAAATGGCTTTCTTCTTGCCACTCTTACATAAAGGCCAGATTTGTGCAGTGTACAACTGATTGTTGTCCTATGGACAGACTCTCCCACCTCAGCTGTAGATCTCTGCAGTGATCATGGGCCTCTTGGCTGCATCTCTGATCAGTCTTCTCCTTGTTTGAGATGAAAGTTTAGAGGGACGGCCGGGTCTTGGTAGATTTGTAGTGGTCTGATAATCCTTCCATTCCATTGGGATGTTTAAAGTTTGGGAAATCTTTTTGTATCCAAATCCAGCTTTAAACTTCTCCACAACAGTATCACGGACCTGCCTGGTGTGTTCCTTGGTCTTTATGATGCTCTCTGCACTTTAAACAGAACCCTGAGACTGTCACAGAGCAGGTGCATTTATACAGAGACTTGATTACACACAGGTGAATTATATTTATCATCATCAGTCATTTAGGATAACATTGGATCATTCAGAGATCCTCACTGAACTTCTGGAGTGAGTTTGCTGCACTGAAAGTAAAGGGGCCGAATAATATTGCAATCCCCACTTTTCAGCTTTTTATTTTTTACAAAAGTTTAAAATAACCAATAAATTTCGTTCCACTTCACAATTGTGTCCCACTTGTTGTTGATTTTTCAGAAACAAATTTAAATTTTATATCTTTATGTTTGAAGCCTGAAATGTGGCAAAAGGTTGAAAAGTTCAAGGGGGCCGAATACTTTCGCAAGGCACTGTATGATGGGTTGACACTGATGACCCTGCTACATAAATTGGAGGTGATGTCAGATTTTAACTCTGTATATGATAAAAAAAAAGCAAACAAGTGACTTTTATAAGACGTACATTTCAAAGCAATACTCTCTGTTGCTGGCTATGTTGTAGTATAGTGCTTGGCCCATGATGGACATGTATCACTTATCCACAAGATCACTGGGAAACTCATCAGTGGGCCCGCACAATCACTAGAACAGAGGTTCCAAGAACTCTAGAACTCTAGGTTCCCATTGCTACTCTTCACTACAGGACCACAGTGAGGAGAAGTGTGAAAAGAGTGTCCGCTGCCGCTCTATTTATTGTCTACGGTGCAGATGCATCTGTGAAATATTCTGCTGAACTTGAGTGACCAAGATTGGAAGGTACATTCCTAAACCCCTGCATATGACTTATGAAGCCTGACTATAGCCCACTAAATTTTATAGCGGGCCTCTTAAATTTAGTGAGCTACAGCATAGCTCCCAACAGATGCGGGACAGTCCCGATTTTACACTGCTGTCCCGTAGTCCCGGATAGCTTACAGTTTGTCTCGCTATGCCCCTGAAGTGTTTTGCTGTTAACAAACTTTATTAGGATAGGGTAAAGGATAAATGGTAGCTGCTAAATCCTAGTGGGCTAAAGGACCTTTGATGATATCATGACCATGTGATCAGATTCTTGTGTGGGCGGAGCTATTCTGGATACTGCGGGACAGTGTGGCATTACACAGAAAGCTGGGAACAAGAGTTATCGAAGAAAAGGAGGAGAGAAGAAACAGCATGTGTGAGCAAGAGGGGGAAACTGGGGGCAGATGTAGGGGGCAGTTAAACTGAAGGCATATGTAGGGGACAGTTAAACTGAAGGCAGATGAAGGGGCAATTAAACTGGGGGCAGATGAACGGGCAATTAAACTGAAGGCAGATTAAGGGGGCAATTAAACTGGTGGTAGATAAAGGGGGACATTAAGCTGGTGGCAGATAAAGGGGGATAGTAAATTGGTGGTAGATGGAGGGGGCAATTAAACTGGGGGCAGATGAAGGGGGGCATTAAGCTGGTGACAGATGAAGGGGGACATTAAATTGGTGGCAGATAAAGGGGGACATTAAACTGGGGGCAGATGAAGGGGGGAAATTAAACTGGGGGGCAGATGGAAGGTGACATTAAACTGGGCGCAACTGGAGGAGGACATTAAAACGTGGGGGGTAGCTGGAGGGGGACCTGTCTGCCTTTAGTTACCCCCAGTTTAATGTCCCCCTCCAACTACCCCCACTGTTTAATGTCACCCTCCAGCTGCCCCATAGTTTGTCACCCTCCAGCTGCCCCAGTTTAATATCCCCCTCTAGCTTCCACCAGTTTAAACTGAGGCATGAGGAGAGGGACTAAATACTGTGGGGCAATTGGAGGGGAACATTATAATGTGGGGACATATAATGTTAGGGTGACTGTAGGAGCATTATACTGTGTGGGGGCACAAGGAAAAATAGATGACAATGGGTGGAGTCAACGTATAAGTGGGTGGAGCTAAATTTGCCACGGCATGCATAGCCCGCCACATATTTTGTCCCTCTTTCTGTCCTTTGAAAGTTGGGAGGTATAGGCTATAGTTAGGTTTTGTCAGAGTCCTAGGATTTTGTTAAACAGTGGTAAAGAGTCAGTTTCCTGCATTAGCCCCCAGGGCACTCATCACTTGTCTTCCACCCCCTGCCCCAGCTATGTGTCTGTGCTTTGATCTTGAACTGTTTATATGTAAGTATAAGGAACTCATTTGCTTTTTTCAGTCTGTTTGTGCCATTCACTACAAACTTATCAGACTGACTTTCTGATATTTCAATGTCCAGCCCCTTTCTCTTCTCTCCTAAATGATTCTCTAGGCTGCTTTTTTAGGTCAGGAGAGGAGAGAGAGGGTCTGGAGACTGCACCCCCAAACAGTCTGATGGATTTGCTAATAAATGGTATTCTTCAGCTTGCTATGTAATTTATATGCATATCAGCTGCAGTATCCAAACATTTCAAAATATTTAATAAAAAGATATTACAAGAATGATTTTTGTCCAAAAATACATGAAATGAAACAAAAAAAAGGGAATCTGATTGTGTACATAGTCTTGAATACAGCACATGGACATTTACTGTATGCTGCCATACATCCAATAACTCCACATTATATAGCCACACTCCGTGGGCCTCTCTATAGCCCCACTATGTTTTCAAACTAAACATACAAAATACAAATAAGAGTCTTGCTTAGGGACATACCAAAGACATCCATTTAATACATCTGAGTCGTTAAAATAAAAGAAAAGGTTTAGTTCATACTTGCTGAATATTTTATTTGTGAAGGCAGTCTGAAATGATTTGGAGAAGGCATAATGCTTAAATGTTTTATGAAGTTTTCCTCTCAACATATTGCTTCGGTTATTGTCCCTATATACAGCAAGAATCCATTACTTTCTCAGTTTATGTTTCCTTAACCCAAACATTGTAACACTATTGATTTTTTTTAGACTAATCTATGGGCATTAGTATTCATTTTTTTCCTATGAGAGCATACATAATGAATCATTGAATAAAACATAAAAAAAGAATATATAGTAAGAGAACAAGTTGGTTGAAAAAACAATAAACTACAAGGGATAAATATGCTTTTAATATATGGCTAATATATCTAAGTACTGTTCTCAAGAGACTAAAAGAGTACTTGTCAATAAAAACATACATACAGCGCTTCTTAGTGTAAAACATTAAAAAGCAGAAAAGAATGCAGATAGATATGCAAGATGTCATTTCTGCCCCTTTTTAAACACTTATAGAAATGCATCCTAGTGGGTTGATGTCTGTTTAGTGGACAGTGTAATGTTCCATCATTACATTGTCCAATATGAATACCATCCCTGCATATCACAGGGAATTAGAATTCCCTGTCATATGCAGGGTTGGTGATCATATTTTTTAAACATGTTCCATGGGGGTGTGGGTGTGGTAAAAAAAATATTCCAAAGGGGGGGTAGAAAGGCGGCACTGCTCCTTTCACCCAGACAGTTCCCCCCCCCTAATATAAATTATGCCCCCATATTAGGGTAAGCATCATGATCTTTTACCGGGCTCCTCTATATTCCTCATGAGCTTATACATGACTGCATAGTGGTCTCACCCGTGACATCCTAGCGATCATCTATCATACATTCTGCAACTTCTGAATAATGGTAAGATCCGGCAGTTGTTATATATTTTTTGGCCGCCGTGCTTTGTAAGCGCTTATGAATATGAATGCATTATAGAACTACGGGGATACAGTTTATTGCACATATCTGGACTTTATATTTTTGATATTTTTTAACTGACCTGATTAAAAGTTATATTTTATGTCTGACGACCACATTATATGTATTTAGAGAGTATCGTTTGGATCTATTTGGAATCTGTCTTCTGGCGGCATAAGAGTATGCTCACATTGAGTTTTTTTCAGGAGGATTTTGTGGTGGAATCTGCCGCAAAAGACGCCTCCCATTCATTTCAATGAGAGTTATAGCAGATTTTTTTGCTCTAGCAAAAAGATTTTTTTCAGCTAGAGGGGAAAAAAAGCAACATGACCTATTTTCAAGTGGATTCCACCTTGAAAAACCCATATATAGATTGTGAGAATTTAAAATCATCACAAATTTGTAAAAAAAAACAAAAAACATATGTTCAACAAAAATATTGGTTTAAAAAATAGTTCATTTTCTGATGTCTTAGTCCTTTTAAAACTATGAGAAATTTAAAGCAAACTATTACTTATTTTTTTATGATTATATAAATTAATTATTTTAATACATAAAATAAAAATAAACACGTTGAAGTCTTGGTTCTAAACTAAACACTACCTTACTGGATGACGCAAAACATACAGTAGATGAATGAAAGATGAAGTGTATATGCATATGTTTCCTCATACTAGATATATTTACTCAGGGTAATGCTACACCTCCCAAACGGGTAAGGTTAGAGATTACACAAGAGCCCTGCTTTAAATTGAAATCCTATCATTAATCCATTGTATGAGTCTCATCTATAGATTATTGAATTACTAGTTTGTTTAATTTACAAAGGCATGACTTCATGTTTCTGTGCTGGGTAAAGGATGATGATAAAGCCCTTCCTTATAGCCCACTGATTACAATCTGTACTCGTTCAGTAGCATATGGACATGCTACTGTGTTGTGTACATTCGATATAACAAAACTAAATGGATCTATGCTTTTGACAGCACCTGGTGACAGAATGACCTCCTGTGGTTTAAGCATCTGTCCTACCCATACTTGTGTGTGCAGACAAATAAGCCATTACATGTCTAATCTAGTCACTATTAAGATAGAATAACAGGGCTTAAGCAACTGTCTACTAAACAATAAATCCTCTGATAGCTTTGCAGTTACTTAGCATATGGCTACATTATTATTTTTTGTAAGTTACGCAAAGAAATATTAGTTGCAGATAAAAGAACGTTTTTCCTGCTGTCTGCATCATTAACCAATCTGTCTGGACACTTATTAAGTGTTAAGGTGCCTATACAGTACATATTAGATGTTGAACTTGGTAGTATTGGCGGAATATTTAATGTGGGGGTGCCTTGACCCTTTTTTGATAAGAAATGTTGGAGTAAAAAAAGGGATTGGATTTGGGTTGGATATTAAAGTGGTTGTCCAGGCAAAAAAGGACAACCCTTTTAGCGTTTAAATCAGCTGGGGGCAGTGAAACAAATAAAAAAAAATACATACTCACCTTTCCACGGTGCTCCGGTGTCCTCATTTGCGTCCCGGTTCTTTTGCTCCTGCGGCGTCTCTCGGGACTCTTCCAGCGTTCCGCTGATTGGCCTCAGCGGCCTCAACAAGCCTCAGGAAGAGGACTGTGATGTCACAGGTAGTGACTGTTGAGGCCAATCAGCGGAACTCCAGAAGACGCCGCTGGAGCAGAAGAACCAGGACGCGTGGAAGGACACCGGAGCAACGTGGAAAGGTGAGTATACATTTCTTTTATTTGTTTCACTGCCCCCATAGCAGAAAACATATGTATACTTGGCTGCACCAAGCATGCACACAGTACATGTGTGGAAGCAAAGTTTCCAACTGAAAAAGTATTCGACCAACAATAAAGTGTATTGCCACTTTCACGTGACCAGGGATAGCTATGTTGCCCTGTGACTCTTTCACCATTTTAAGTGAATGGAGTCACATTGCAACCCTAAGGATGGTGCAACTGTTATTACTAGTCACAAAAAGATCAAGCTCTGCTGGAAAAGTTGCAGTTGCAGCACCCTAGCGATCGCAATACAAATCGTTTCACTCATATTGGTGCTGTGCCGCCGGCAGCTGCAGGGCTACACAGCAATCTTTGATCATACAATAGCAGTCGCTATGTAGCCCTAGTACAATTTAGCAATAATTATGGTCGTACTCATGACCCATATTACAAGAATTCATTACCAATAAGCTATTTACCAGTATTAAGATTTCTGTTGTATAAGCAGAGCAGTGAGCCTTCCTGTTTAAATAAAACATTAACTAAAAATTAATGCTGTACAGGCCACCCAACGAGAAGAAGAAAATTAAATGTCTCTTACAAATCTACAAAATAAAACATTTTAATATGTTACACTATATTTCTAATGTCTCAAAATGATGCACGCTGTATATTTGGTGCAATCCATGACATACAGTGCTGGCCAAAAGTATTGTCACCCCTGCAATTCTGTCAGATAATACTCAATTTCTTCCAGAAAATGATTGCAATCACAAATGCTTTGGTAATAATATCTTCATTTAATTTGTCTTCAATGGAAAACCACAAAAAGAATTGTCAAAAAGCCAAATTGGATATAATTCCACACCAAACATAAAAAAGGGGGTGGACAAAAATATTGGCACCCTTTGAAAAATCATTTGATGCTTCTCTAATTTGTGTAATTAACAGCACCTGTTACTTACCTGTGGCACATAACAGGTGGTGGCAATAACTAAATCACACTTGCAGCCAGTTGAAATGGATTAAAGTTGACTCAACATCTGTCCTGTGTCCTTGTGTGTACCACATTGAGCATGGAGAAAAGAAACAAGACCAAAGAACTGTCTGAGGACTTGAGAAGCAAAATTGTGAGGAAGCATGAGCAATCTCAAGGCTACAAGTCCATCTCCAAAGACCTGAATGTTCCTGTGTCTACCGTGCGCAGTGTCATCAAGAAGTTTAAAGCCCATGGCACTCTGGCTAACCTCCCTAGATGTGGACGGAAAAGAAAAATTGACGAGAGATTTCAACGAAAGATTGTGCGGATGGTGGCTAAAGAACCTCGACTAACATCCAAACAAGTTCTAGCTGCCCTGCAGTCCGAGGGTACAACAGTGTCAACCCATACTATCCGTCGGCGTCTGAATGAAAAGGGACTCTATGGTAGGATACCCAGGAAGACCCCACTTCTGACCCAGAGACATAAAAAAGCCAGGCTGGAGTTTGCCAAAACGTACTTGAGAAAGCCAAAAACTTTTTGGAAGAATGTTCTCTGGTCAGATGAGACAAAAGTAGAGCTTTTTGGGAAAAGGCATCAACATAGAGTTTACAGGAAAAAAAAAGAGGCCTTCAAAGAAAAGAACACGGTCCCTACAGTCAAACATGGTGGAGGTTCCCTGATGTTTTGGGGTTGCTTTGCTGCCTCTGGCACTGGACTGCTTGACCGTGTGCATGGCATTATGAAGTCTGAAGACTACCAACAAATTTTGCAGCATAATGTAGGGCCCAGTGTGAGAAAGCTGGGTCTCCCTCAGAGGTCATGGGTCTTCCAGCAGGACAATGACCCAAAACACACTTCAAAAAGCACTAGAAAATGGTTTGAGAGAAAGCACTGGAGACTTCTAAAGTGGCCAGCAATGATTCCAGACCTGAATCCCATAGAACACCTGTGGAGAGATCTCAAAATGGCAGTTTGGAGAAGGCACCCTTCAAATCTCAGGGACATGGAGAAATTTGCCAAAGAAGAATGGTCTAAAATTCCAGCAGAGCATTGTAAGAAACTCATTGATGGTTACCGGAAGCGGTTGTTCGCAGTTATTTTGTCTAAAGGTTGTGCTACCAAGTATTAGGCTGAGGGTGCCAATACTTTTGTCCGGCCCATTTTTGGAGTTTTGTGTAAAATGATCAATGATTTGACTTTTTTTTCATTCTCTTTTGTGTTTTTTCATTGCAAGCAAAATAAATGAAGATATTATTACCAAAGCATTTGTGATTGCAATCATTTTCTGGAAGAAATTGAGTATTATCTGACAGAATTGCAGGGGTGCCAATACTTTTGGCCAGCACTGTATAAGATACATGCCCATCAGTATACTGCACACAAAAATAGTACATGTAATATATTTGGCACAACTTAAATGACACCCCTCGGATGCATCTTATTTCAAATCTATCATTGACCAGACTATTTTTCACAAATATGATACGAGTCATGTGTGTCATCTTCCTAATGTATTTTATGACACTTTTCTTAATGCTTAAAATATTTGCAATGCCTCTTACTGTTCATATACTTGTAATATTTGTATATTTCTGTATATCTAATTGTGTACCTGAACTAGGAACAGAGTCTTAACATCAATCTCCACTTATAATCAGCAAAAAAATATCAAGCCTCATTTTCCTTATCCACACCTAGATGGCTTAGCAATGATTCATAGAAATGGGCACGCTAATAGCTGTTCCTGGATGGGAATATTTCTTATGGTAGCTCAAAAACAAGTAATAACAGAAATAGGGCTGTCTCCTTCCGAACTTATGCAGCCCTGTTGCATTAAAGCGAGTCTGACCCCAGAACCCAGTTAGAGTCATCTGAATCACACTGTATTTTATCCCTTGTGAATTGGTGCCTCTGTGCCTCCAAAGAGCTCATTTGTACATTGACATAAACAGTATTATCTCAGTAACAGAGGCACTGATTCACAAGGGGGAAACACCATTTCATTCAGGTGACCCTAAGCTATCTATTTGCAGGGCTGGGTTTATATGCTGTGTACTGGTGACACACTCCCTTTAAGGGTTTTTTAATGGTCAGTGCCTGGGTCAATCAGAGAAATCTCTGGTACTTTTGTACACAACTCTGACACTAAAGTTATAATATTACTTCATATTCATACACAGGTTTGGTGGTTTTAAGTATTATATTATTATAGCCTCCAACTTTTTTTTTTTTTTTTTAAAGCCTCCAACAATTTGATGCTGGTAACCTATGCTGGTCTGTCTAGAGTGGTACATCAGAGACTCCACGACAGGGCTAATATCTGTAAACCTTATTCTCAAGCGTGCTTCAAAGGCTCAGTATACAGTATTTCCTTCCTTTAACCAATGCCTACTTGGCAGAAGACCAAAAAATTGTAACTAAAGGTTTATTCACCACACACAATTATGACATACTGTACAATAAGATATGCTACAATCTTCTGAATAATGGGAGTCTGACCAATGGTACCCACGCCACTGACAAAAACAAATAGCTTACTTCCAGAAACACACGGTCGGCAAATAGACTTTATGGGAAATATAAAAAAGTCAGTGTGTGTCCCCACTGTCAAAGGTGACCAAAGTCTTCAAAGAAAACCCTCTATATAATAAGTGCAAGGTTTTCATTTTGGTATAAGTGATCATTTCCAAGCTCTTAAAGATAGAAGAGTTGCAAGTTGTCCATAAGTTGCTGCCTTCATTAAGGTCACAAGTATAATCATGTATATTTCAATAGTCTTATCCTTGTCCATTAACATTCTCAGGGTAATACACAATGATGCTCAGGGCATGTCACTGATTCTTCACTGCAGACCTGCAGAGGGAGGATTAGGTTTTCGACTCTTTGTGAAGAGTGAGCTCTTGGCTAGGACAGGCTTCATTACCAGGAACATGATATCAAAATCTTTCATTTCGTCTGCTGACTGATGCTGACATCCAGCAAGTTCAGCGGTTGAAAAGAGCCCTGGGCAAGCACCCAATGACTCAATGTCCTCTTGTATAACATTATACGGTAATTCCTTTGCGCACTTCTCAGATAAAGAAATTGAAGGCATGTGACCCATATAACCATCAACAGTATGTTTTTTTTTCTTTAAATCTCTAAAAAAAAAGTTAAAGGGGTTATCCGGTTTCTATGATTGATGACCTATCCTTAGGATAAGCCATCAACATTAGATCTGCAGAGTCCGACACCCAGGACCCCCGCAGATCACAGGTACCAAGGCAGCACGGGACACTTGCCACACAAACTATAGCAGTAAGAGTGTAGGTACTGCAATATTGCCCCATAGACTTCAATGGGGCAGCGCTACAGTACCTACATTTGCCACTACAGTTTGTACAGCGAGTGTGCAGTGTGGCTCTCCCACGCTGCCTCAGTACCGGTGATCTAATACTGATGGCCTATCCTAAGGAGAGGCCATCAATCTTAGAAATCAGATAGCCCATTTTAAGAATCACCCTAGGGAGAGTTTGCAGTTGAATTTGGGCCTTAGAGTCTGAGAAAAAGATTTTTCTGCCACACAGAAAGACAAATTAATATTCTATTACTCATGTGCGTTGTTTGGGGACCTAGGTACATCTGTAAATCATTCTGAGCAAAACTGAAAAAGCAGCTTCCCTCACAAAGTGGGCGCACACCTACAGTACAGACCAAAAGTTTGGACACACCTTCTCATTCCAAGAGTTTTCTGTATTTTCATGACTATAAAAATTGTAGATTCACACTGAAGGCATCAAAACTATGAATTTACACATGTGGAATTATATACTTAACAAAAAAGTGTGAAACAACTGAAAATATGTCTTATATTCTAGGTTCTTCAAAGTAGCCACCTTTTGCTTTGATTACTGCTTTGCACACTCTTGACAATCTCTTGATGAGCTTCAAGAGGTAGTCACCTGAAATTGTTTTCACTTCACAGGTGTGCCCTGTCAGGTTTAATAAGTGGGATTTCTTGCCTTATAAATGGGGTTGGGACCATCAGTTGTGTTGTTCAGAAGTCAGGTGGATACACAGCTGATAGTCCTACTGAATGGAGTGTTAGAATTTGTATTATGGCAAGAAAAAAGCAGCTAAGTAAAGAAAACCGAGTGGCCATCATTACTTTAAGAAATGAAGGTCAGTCAGTCCAAAAAATTGGGAAAACTTTGAAAGTGTCCTCAAGTGCAGTGGCCAAAACCATCAAGCGCTACAAAGAAATTAGCCACATGAGGACCGCCCCAGGAAAGGAAGACCAAGAGTCACCTCTGCTGCGGAGGATAAGTTCATCCGAGTCACCAGCCTCAGAAATCGCAAGTTAACAGCAGTTCAGATTAGAGACCAGGACAATGCCACACAGAGTTCTAGCAGCAGACACATGTCTACAACAACTGTTAAGAGGAGACTGTGTGCAGCAGGCCTTCATGGTAAAATAGCTGCTAGGAAACCACTGCTAAGGACAGGCAACAAGCAGAAGAGACTTGTTTGGGCTAAAGAACACAAGGACTGGACATTAGACCTGTGGAAATCTGTGCTTTGGTCTGATTAGTCCAAATTTGGGATCTTTGGTTCCAACCACCGTGTCTTTGTGCGACGTAGAAAAGGTGAACGAATGGACTCTATATGCCCAGTTCCCACCGTGAAGCATGGAGGAGATGGTGTGATGGTGTGGGGGTGCTTTGCTGGTGACACTGTTGGGGATTTATTCAAAATTGAAGGAATACTGAACCAGCATGGTTACCACAGCATCTTGCAGCGGCATGCTATTCCATCCGGTTTGCGTTTAGTTGGACCATCATTTATTTTTCAACAGGACAATGACCCCAAACACACCTCCAGACTGTGTAAAAGCTATCTGACCAAGATGACATGGCCTCCACAGTCACCAGACCTGAACCCAATCGAGATGGTTTGGGGTGAGCTGGACCGCAGAGTGAAGGCAAAAGGACCAACAAGTGCTAAGCATCTCTGGGAACTCCTTCAAGACTGTTGGAAGACCATTTCAGGTGACTACCTCTTGAAGCTCATCAAGAGAATGCCAAGAGTGTGCAAAGCAGTAATCAAAGCAAAAGGTGGCTACTTTGAAGAACCTAGAATATAAGACATATTCTCAGTTGTTTCACACTTTTTTGTTAAGTATATAATTCCACATGTGTTAATTCATAGTTTTGTTGCCTTCAGTGTGAATCTACAATTTTTATAGTCATGAAAATACAGAAAACTCTTGGAATGAGAAGGTGTGTCCAAACTTTTGGTCTGTACTGTATGTCCTCCTAATTCACATAGATCCTCAGTTTTAGAGATCTGATGAGATGATTTACTAGTGTCAACTCCTCCTACGTAGCACTATGCAAGACCAAACTGTGTCACAAGCTGACCACATATAGCCTCATTTTATATATGAAAGACGTATCACTACAGCATGTCCAAAGGTATTTCTCGTGGAAGTTTTGGGCTGGGGGATGGAACATGATCATGTAAGCAGATTTCCCAACTGGATCTCCAAAAAGAGCTAATTTCACTGAGGTGAGGTGACTTATGAGGTGAGGAAAGACCTCTGTGCTTTAGGCAAGTTGCCTAAGGGGATTCCTTAATGAAAACAATCGGTCTATTCCTTTGAAGCTCTAAATTATTTAACCCTTTAAATTTATCTTATGGCATAGACTATCCCATTACATGCAGAAAATTCAACAAGGACAAAAAAATGGTTTCTGTAACAGGAAACACTTTTAGGCTAAGGTCCCACGTTGCGGAAACGCAGCATTTTTTGTTGCAGATTTTGATGCGGTTTTTGAGCCAAAGTCAGGGTGGCTTGAAAAGGAATGGGAAACATAAAGAAAGCTCTTAGACATTTCCCTTCTGTTAAATCCACTCCTGACTTTGGCTCAAAAAAGCGCTGAAAAATCTGCAACAAAAAATGCTGTGTTTACGCAAGGTGGGGCCTCAGCCTTACACTTGTATAGAAATAATTCAGCACCAGGATCAGATCATTATTATACCCCCATATTTTACATACATGTTCCCATTCTGTCCAATGCATTTGCTATAACAAAAAGGGGTACATTATTAATACACTGGGTATTGTTGGTTTAACTGTTACGCACCTAGTCAACATAAACAGGAAATATAGCACGTTGAAAGACTAGTGAAATGCCAATGAAATAAATATCATGTTTGTGCAAAGTAACAAGTCTTAACTCACCATACCTATTAGTCAGACATATGACAGATGTAAAAGTGACTCACACACTGACTCACATTGTACATCTCTCTGTTCTTGTTTAATACAAAATAATATCCATATGAATATTTAATTAGAATGATTTTTATACAAACATAAAGCTATTATATTAACTGTATGGATTGCTAAACAATAATCAAGTGTCCTAAAACAAAACTATTTGTAAAAGTTTTAAACATGTTATTGATAAAAATCGATAAACATTCTTGAAATTTGTTGTCTTATGAAGAAAACCCCTGTACATATGCCTCATATGAACATCATGCAGGTAGGTTCCCTCTTGACTATCACTCTGGTGGACATGGTACACATAACATGAACAGTGACACATTTGCTACATGTGGGGATCACATCAGTGCAAAAATGTATACTAGACACAGATTCTCCCTATGATGATCTAATGTGCATGGGGGCCTTCTGACACTCATCTAATGCAGATGTCAGGGGACTAATAGGGCCTTCCTATTGTTTAAATCACATTTTAATATTAAATATATTTTTTAAGAATTTATGGTGATGTTCATTTTACCTGTTTATCTATATTTAAAAAAAAATACTAAAAATCTTGCAATTCCATCCCGTGATTTCCTGTCTCCTAGAGATAGGCAATAGGCCATAGACACAATGGTCTGCAGATTCTATTGATTTCTATGGGAGGGTTTTCTAGGCATCTTCTGCAGAGCTCAGAGAGCTCATTGCACAGAGGAGGTAGAATAGATAACCTGTGAAATCACCTATCGGGACTGATAGGTGTAGCTAGAGGTTCAGCACGGTGAGGGCGAATATGTCCAAGTGGGCCCCCAACTTAGGTATACCAATATTATCCTATAGATAAAGAGAAAGAAAAACGGTGGCACTGCTAAAACCAAGTTCATATATACCGCTTTGCACGGAAACATATCAAGTCAGACAGGAGTTGAAAATAATTATAAAGCCCAAGTAGGTGGTGATCGCACCCCATAGAAAAAGAAGCAAATAAAAAAATTTAGAGAAGAAATGAAGGGGTACTCACCCAGGCGTGGATTTTTTTCATAAAAACATCTTTTTATTTAGTCCTAGATAAAAGCATATCCATAGGATTAGATATGTGACAGCATACTTGAGGCTTGAAAAAGCGCGCCCTGCGCGAAACGGACGTTGCCTAGCCATTCTATGTGCAGTTCCTCTCTCCCTATCTAATCCTATGGATATGCTTTTATCTAGGACTGAATAAAAGGATGTTTTTATGAAAAAAATCCACGCCTGGGTGAGTGCCCCCTTCATTTCTTCTCTAGATTTTTTTATATACCAATATTATCACTATACGGTGACCATACAGTGGTATATATCAGCTCTACACAGGGCTCTGCAGACCGATTAGATGTATACAGTGCAGTAACATTTAGTGACTTACAGGTGATGTCTCTGACTAATCGTTCCCATTTCCTGTCTCTTCCATCTGGACCGCCATGACCACTTCTTTCAATCTCTGTAAAATTTACAGTACATACATCTGTGGCTCCTTACTTTTTTAGGTACCTAATCCACATTGTCCTCACCTGCACACCCATCCTGATGCTACCAATTATAAAATATATAATATAACCCCCCCATAATAATACCCCCAAGTGCATCTTTAAATTAATAACTTCCCTGTGGACCCCCTTTAAATAGTGCCCCTTATTAATAATGCCCCATGTGTTTCCTAATTAAAAGGTAAAATTTGTAAAATTAGTGGGGTTCCAATACCTGGGACTCCCAGCATCAGCTGTTTGAATGAACCGTGGTACCTGTGTAAGCGCCGTGACCCCTTCTCTGTTTACATAGTGTCATTCATTTCATAGCGGCCATGTAATGTAACTACAGCCTCATCCTATACACGTCTATGTGACAAGGCTGGAATTACATCACACGGTCACTGTAAACAGACAGTGTGTGATATAAACAGGCACCATAGCCCCTTCATACAGCCGATCGGTGGGGATTCACTTATCTCTTATTGATGATCTATTCTGAGGAATATGGGGGTGGGGTTATGGAGGGGGTTGGATTTTAGCAGCGCTATACACCAAAAAGCGCTGTAGACCAGGGGGTGCTGGCGGGACCTTGGTGTACAGTGCTGTAGATCAGGTCCCCGCCAGGAGTTATGCCAGGAGCCACGACACTGTGGCCAGATAGCCAACACGCCCTACCGCGCCCCACTTAATGTGCTGTGAAGGGAGCTGCATCTACTGAGGCCAGCCCGCCGCCCCACAAACTGGCAAAAAAAAAAAACAACGGCCCAGTCCTGGTCTGCGGACCAGTGGTTGTGGACCAATGTTCTAGACTGTCAAACACTGTGTTATCAGAGTCATCAGCTTATCAGAGATACTTGCACTACTTATAAAATTGTTCCGTATGAAATATTAACATTTACAGTATTTCATATGTGCAAATATCACGTACAAATTGTAGTTTTAAGTTTTTTTTCAACAAACCATCACAAATTTAGGGCTCATAATAAACACGGTAGAGTTCTGTGGACTAAACCTGTGTGGCCCTTTATTATAGACTAAATTGGGATAAATTAAGACCGACGTACTGTATGCCATCTTTTTAAAAGGGGTGTGGGAGGAGGAAAGACCAGCACTTGTGACAACTTATGTTGTAAGTGCCTTAAAAGTTGCTAATGGGAAGTTAATAAACCTGCCACAATATGTATAGAAATAACAGGTATTCCAGTCCAGGCAGATTGTACTACATTCCACAGTTCTTCCACATATTTGATGTCAGCCCATAAGTTCTCTATAGGACTGACGTCAGGGAATTGGGATGGCCACTCCATTACCTCAATACTGTTTGTACCAAGATGTTGTTCTCTAACTGGTGTGTTATGGGTCTTTGTTGTCTTGAAACATCCATTTCAAGGGCATTTCTTATTTGGCATAGGGCAACATGCATCTCCTGAAGTATTTTGATATAGTAAAACTGATCCATGATCCCTTATATGCAATAAGTAGGGATCTTGATTTTTTTCCCCACCATGCTTTAGTGTGTACTGTGACTTGAATTCAGTACTTAGGGGTCATCTGACTTACTGTTGTAGCCACAAGAAACAATTTTGCTTTCAACAGTCCACAAATTGTTGTGTGGGCCAGTTAATGTATTGTTTGATAAATTTGACCCTATTCAGGACATATCTTTTTTCAACAACTGGACTTTGCGGAGAGTTCTTGCTGGTAACTTCACTTGATCATCTTCTGGTTGTAGCAGTACTCACTGGTAACTTCAGCTCTTCTTTGATCTTTCTGAAGGTGATCACAGGCTGAGCCTTTGCCATTTTGGCTATTCTTCAATTCATTCTATCAGTAGTTCCCCGCTTCCTTTCACATATTTCAGGTTTTGGTTGCTACTTCAAAACATTTGAGATCATTTTAGCAGAGCAGGCTATAATCTGCTGCACTTTTCTACTATGTATTTTCCTCTCCGATCAACTTTTTAATCAAAGTACATTTCTCGTCAGAACAACGTCTGGAACAACCCATTTTCCCTAATATTTCAGAAGGAAATGAACTGTAACCGATGTGTGCAATATTTGCCTCCCTCCTACCTTAAATAAGGGCCAAGATTTGCCCCTGGTAATTCTACAAGTAAATTTTTTGCCATATAGAAATATCACTTCTACCAAATAACATTGACTTATCAGGTAAATGATGTTGGACTGCTATATTTTTGAACGCTACTGTATGTATATTAATGATTAATAAAGCAAACTAGTGTACCCTCTAGCTATTTTTATCACTATTACATGATCATATTTATCTGATCTGCTGCGTCTGTCAGCTACTTTCCTCATAGTAAGCATGTTTCATCTGGGCCAACTAACCAGTTATTTGCCTTGCAGCACTAGTTCTTTGCAGATGATATTTGCTTATTTCCAGCCTTCACCCGCATGCTTGTCTCAATGTGACCTTGGGCCATGGTGTACTTTTATAGTACAGGTGTGTACTTTGTTTTTCCATGAAATGTTGCACATAAAATAACCACTAACTATTTGAAGGAAAAAGAGAAGAACATAGGGTGTACATTTTATCAATAAATTGTTCCGGACAGAGTTTGAGATATAAAACATAATATGTATATATACTTCTATCCAGGTCACAACTCTTCTGTGTGTGTGTATATGTTTAACATGGTGTATAAAGTTATTTCCCAGCAGCTGTCTTCTGAAATACCTGGAACAAGGACGGTTTCTGGAGAAGAGTAGGGCAGGCTCCATATTCTGTCCAGGTCTTAGGCTGCAACTAAACAGGTGTCAATCCTCTGCCACTACTGCTTTACCCTCCATTTCCAGTCCCTACTATTTAAGAAGTGCTGACATCCCACTCATCATTCATATGACTGCTACACCAAGTCACTAACCTGAGAAATCACATGCGGATGAATTAATGGTCAGACAATTACTGACCATTAAGGCCAGTAATTGGCTGAGGGACATCACTGTTTCCGCATCAGGACTAGCCGGACTAATCAGGATTGAGAGCAGTGACACTGGAACATCTGGACATTTCTATGGGTGAGTAATGAATATTCTTTATAAAGTTTCCTGCTTTTATTCAAATTTTAGAAAAATCTTCCTTTTAAAGATGTATTCCCACCTTGAACATTTATGGTATGTCTACAGGAAATGTCATTAATGTCTGTGTGATGATTCTGCTTAAATATGGCTATAACTCAAAGCTGTATTTTGATCTCTGGGTATAGTATCTCCCTTCTTACTTGCATTTATTCATAATGTGCACAGCCTACTCAAAGGTATATTGCCAATAGTGGCCGGACTGGAACAATATGGCTTTGTATCCATCCCAGCAGGGCTCCATTGAATTCATACCCAGCCCTGAGTGATCAAAGAAACATGCATTGATCAGTCTAGGGCTGGTAGATCAGACATGGTTGATAACATTGTATCATTCCACTTGGTCTCAGCCCTTTACAAAGAATCTGGACTTGAGTGCATTAATCAATCAGACTTGCTGTTGTTGATGACCTCATTCTGGGTGGTGTCATCAAGGGTATAAAAGATGAGGTAAGAGGTCAGTGAGACAGATCATCACAGACTACAGAGTTTTTACAGCCAGACTACAGGATATTACAGACAGACCACTGTGAAGTGGCATGCAGGCTGGATTGTTGTGTTGATGCCACATGCTGAGAAGCCTCCACTAGTTATTCACACATGACAGAGCATATGTGAGTGTTGGATTATAGAGCCACATCAAGGAGATGCGTGGTAAAGTAACTATTTCACTTTTATGCCCTTTTATTTTATTGCACTGTATCTTGTAACTAGTAACTGTTAATGCTTGCATATATCTACATATCTGTTCTGAACTGTATGTGTTAGATGTTAATACCGACCCATTTAGGGGTTAATAAATATATAAAATTTTGAAAGCTTGTCTTGTATTTATCTTGTGGACCCAGCACTCACTGGCGGTGAGTGTGGTTTTTTTATGAAAGAAGACTCAGGTGTGAGCCAAAGCGGTGTTGGCGCACTGAGGATTTTTCACAGTCTGATAGATGCAGATCGGCTTCTGGGAACTACGCACATGTGAAGAACAGGAGTTGCCTGACAGTCCAGTGTGGCAGCTGTTGGCCACAGCATCCTTGAGTAGAATGAATGGAGAGGTGGTGATACTCTAGATTCTGCATACTCATAGATTGTCAAAGCTGGCGTCCCAGGTGGTCCCATAAATGCGGAATTGGTGATAAATCTGGCACCTGGACAGGCTAAGGAAATGTTGCAATATGGTGGAGACATTCCCGGGAAACCCTTGCTGCAAGTGCAAGCATCATCCTGCTGAAAAATGGCAGTTGAAAGCCCTGCCTTGAGAGGCAAAACATGACATACATACCTGAGCTGTTAGTGTCCCTTTTATCACTAGTAGGGGTGACTGAACACTGAGTGCTTCGATTCTTGCTTACCACAAGGCCTACATAGTTGGAACAGGCTGTCATCGGATCCCATACAGAACATTTATTTGTCACTAAAGACGATACAGTTCCAAGCTTTAGCAGCCCTGATTTCACATTCACGACACCACAGTGGCTGGCTGTCAATGGCAGGACACGAAATGGGTACCATGACACCAAATTTCTGTCTACTAAGTGACGGGAAATGGTCCTGGTGGAGACAGGGGTGTGTAATGAAGGTGCCATCCAGAAGTCACACTACAAGGACGCAGGGTAGCTTGTATGTTAATACTCAGTGACTTTTTTCATATTTTCCTTCCCCACCTTCCAAAATTCATAACTTTTTTTTAATTTTCTGACAACATAGCTAAGTGAGGGCTTATTCTTTGGGTGACGAGTTGTACTTTCATTTGGCACCATATTAGAGTACATATAATATTTTGATTAGCTTTTATTAACGTTTTTTGGATGTCTATGTGAAAAAAAAGACAAACCTATCATCATTTTTTGCATTTTGTTTTTACGGCATTCACTCTGCATTAAAAAATGAGATGGCAACTTTGTCCGACGGGTCATTACGATTATGCCGATCCCATATTTATATTGGTTTTATTAGGTTTTACCGCCTTTACAAATAAAATTCCACTTTTTGAAAATAAACGATTTTCCTGGGGTCACCGTATTCTGATGCCTATAACTTTTTTTTTTTTTTACTGTTTTGTTGACATACTGTATGTCAGGGCTCTTTATTTACGGGAAAAAGTTGTACTTTTTATTGGTACCAAAGTTTGGTATGTATGACTTTTTAATCACTTTTTATTGCCATTTTTGGGGAAATGTGAGTTGACCAAAATGCATTATTTTGCAAATTACGATATCTATATATTTTTTACAGCGTTCACCATATGAGATAAATAATACTAATAATAATTTTTGGATAAAGCAGACTTATATGCACAAGGGGATACCTAACAGGTTTGTTTATTTATTTTTTTTACTTTTTGTTTGTTTATTATACTTTAACTTTTTTTTCTTTCTTTTTATACTTTTTACTGTCCCCACAAGGGGACTTGAATCTGGGATCTCTGATCCCCAGTGCAGTCTACACATAGGTTGCCTATGTGTAAAGTGCATAGGCAGTCAGACTGGCAGTCTTATCTGGGTTAATCCGCAGGAGTGCAATACAGCCGAGTGCCAGAAGTAATGCCACAGGCATAGCATTAACTATAGGCCCAGTGTGACGTAATAGTACAGCGCTGAGCAGGAAGTATTATATTTTAATACCTTTATGAAAATCCAAAACTTTGAAAAATGCATAAAATTATTTTAGTTGCCATATTCTGACACCAGTAACTTAATGGTTCCAGGAGCTACATAAGGTGTCTTTTTTTTTGCAACACAAGATGTAGTTTTTATTTATACAATCTTATGGAATTTATAGGTTTTCAAAGACAGGCCTGGGAGCCTTTATAAGGCTCTCTGCTGTCATACACACTGGACAGCTTCTGCAACCTTGCCATGCTGTAATGCCATCTATATGTAAGGGGAGGAGTGTGGGCTGGGATGGGGGGCACGGAGGCCTAAAATGTACTAAATGCCCACGATCAGAGGGGACTTTGATTGTGGACATTAGCGCCAGATCTCTTCTATTTAAAACTGCAGAGAACAGGTGGTTACAGTACTTGCTCTGTTTCTGAATGGGTGCCATATTTAAAATACAGTATATTAAAGGTCACAATGGTATTGCAGATTCTCAGGTTGCATGGTAGGGTTTTCTAACCCAGAGCAAACATAAGGCAAAAACCACAATGGACATAGAATGCATCTATAAATTTGTGTGTGCCATGGTTTTTCATTTATATTTAAAATATGGTCATCAGCCATAATAGTACGGCGAATGTCTACAAGGAGTTTTGCAGGATGGGTGGAGCTTGGGTGTTAAAATCCAGGAAATTGAATACACATGAGACTACTTTTAGCATGTAAAATTGTTTATGATGCCTATACAGGCATTATTGCAACCTCTGGTGCCATCTGTGTCTGTATGATAGACAAGGAAATTGTGAGAGCTGCTTGTGCTTGTTGGCAGATCAAATGACCCTCTCTGCTGGTTTTCTGTATGTCTGATTGTCTGGATCGAATGCAGCCTGACACGTGTGCGTGGCCTCATGTAACCACTGCTTCCAACATCTCCTAACAGCTGGGTCGGAATAGCTAGCTCAAAATAGCCTAGATGGCAGGCAAGTCATCAAAATGACCATCCTGATTCGCTGATTCAATAATGTGCCCCTTCTCAAAGTCTGTGAACTGGGCAAAATCTTTTTAAATGCACTGTAGAGGCATGTCTAGCAGTCAATGATTTCTCACCAAGATAGAGGCCTTATTCACACAACAGTGCCATTTATCACGTACCCAACGATCGCGAAAAATGAGCGGTCTATTGAAAGAGCTTATTCACATGACAGTGAATAACTGCTGTGTGATTGCAGTTTTTCAAATGGTCATCACATGGCTATATTTATGTCTGTCAAAACGGATAAAGGCAGAACATGTCAGTTTTTTTTTTTGACAGCCAGAAAAAACAGATGCAAAGACATTCATTGTTTTAAAAACAGCCATGTAACAGCCAGTGGGGTAACTTCCGCCATAACAACCATAGAGGCTGCTACAGGGCCCGTTCCTGCCCACGGCTGCCACCACTTTCACTTCAGCCCTCCAGGGGGCCCCATGCATCCCACATCACTTTACTGGCACTAAACAGTGTCAGGACGTCGCTGCACAAGGGACTTCCTGGAGGATGAAGGGGAAGCGATGGCAGCAGGGGCAGGAGTAAGGCTGTGGCACTTAAAGTATTTGTTAAGCAAACCTTGCAGGGCCCAGGGGAGGTGATTAGACATACCTAATAGTGTTACTCACCTCTCCAGTCCTCTTGAATGACATCACAGTCACATGGGTCATGCCTCTTCGCTCTGTGACGTCATTCAAGAGGCCCTAAGACCGGCGCTGGAGCCCAGGATGGGTGAGTAAAACTGTTTTTTATGTTTGCTCTTCTCCACTGGGCCGCTGCTCATTATACTCTGGGGTCTCAAGAGACAGTTTGTGAGTGGTGACCCCAAATATTTCAGGAAATGTTTGCAATATCTAATGAACACTGTATGTACTAATAGGGACATTATACCTGGTGAAGGGGCCACTGTGGGACACTATATTGTATAGGGACTACTATAGGATACTATACTGTGTGGAAAGGCCGCTATGGGACATTTTACTGTATGGAGGCCACTATGGGACATGATGATACTGTGCGTAAAATGGCCGTTTTACTGTGTCCAGGCCAGCAAAAGGAGTGTTTTACCATGTGGGAGCCAGTAAAGGGTGTGCTATGCCATGTGGAGGTAGAGGCCACAAGTCAAAAGTTTGCTGTGGGTAGTCTTTGCTAGTTACGTCTCTGGTGAAAACCATTCCAAAATGGTCATCACACAATTGTTATTCACTGTTATGTGAATAAGCTTGTACATTTCCTACAGAAGTAGCCTGTGAGAGCCTTCTGTAGCGCAGTGGGGGAAGCACTTTTAGGCTAGGGCCCAATGTTGCCGAAACGCTACATTTTTTTGAGCCAAAGTCAGGAGTCTATAAAACAGAAGAGAAATGTCTAATGCTTCCTTTATATTTTCCATTACCTTTGAAGCTATTGTTGGCTTTGGTTCAAAAAAATGCAGCAATATCTGCAACAAAAAACACTGCGTTTCCGCAATGTGGGGCCTCAGCCTTACACCCTCTTGTGGTAAAACCCAGTGTCTACATCATTTACATACACATGTGGACAAAATTATTGGTACCCCTCGTTTAAAGAAAGAAAAACCCACAATGGCCACAGAAATAACTTGAATCTGACAAAACTGGAATTTTCCAAACTACATGTTGACAAGCCACAAAGCTTCTGGGAGTATGTCCTATGGACAGATGAGACAGAAATCAAAATTTTTGGCAAGGCACATCAGCTCTATGTTCACAGATGGAAAAATGAAGCATATCTTGAAAAGAATACTGTCCCTACTGTCAAACATGGAGGAGCATCTTTGGAAGGAGCTGAAACATGCCGTCTGGAAAAGGCACCCATCAAACACGAGACAGCTGGAGCAGTTTGCTCATGAGGAGTGGGACAAAATACCTGATGAGAGGTGCAGAAGTCTCATTGACAGTTACAGGAATCATTTGATTGCAGTGATTGCCTCAAAAGGTTGTGCAACAATATATTAAGTTAAGGGAACCATCATTTCTGTCCAGGCCTGTTTCATGAGTTTTCTTTTTTTTAAAATTCTGATGAAGCATGGTTGAAAAGCAATGTCTGACTTTCATTTGTTCATTTTCATAGAATTTTTATATATTATTACTTTTGTCAGATTCAAGTTATTTCTGTGACCATTGTGGGTTTTTCTTTCATTAAACGAGGGATACCAACAATTTTGTCCACGTGTGTATCTATCTGAGATACTGCTTGCCAAGTTTTGCAGCAATCCAACATTTCAATATGGGTGCCTTATATTTTATTTTTTTTGTCAATGAGTGTGTCTATATATGTACATATACACACACACACACACACACACACACACTATTTTTCAGTTGTAGAATAAGCAACTAAGGGGGTGTTATCACATAGGAATCCACCTGAAATCTACCTCCCATTCTTTTCAATGGGAGGTAGTTGCTGATTTTTTCATGCGGATTTCAGGCGGATTCCACCTGAGAACCTTTTAAATGAATGGGAGGCCGAAAACACACATTTTCCGACGGCGCTGAATTTGTCAAAATCCGCTTTGTAGAATTTAGAATTTGGCCCTGCACAATAAAGGAAAAATAGGCAAAATTTACATTGGTACTTTTCTACAAACTCTGCTTCAATTTCAGCGTCAAAATCCGCCTTAGTTTTTATCAAGCAGAAAAAAAATCTGCTTCAAATTCTTGAAGCAGAAATTTTGTGCTTGATAAATTCAACGTCAAATTCCCATGTGTGAACACAGCCTTACTGATAAACTTTAGAGGTATTGCAACCACCTTTACAGATGGCCGCAAACTGACTGGTGTCTATAGGATTTGACTTTTTATACCCAAGCTGTGTGAGGTCGCAACAAACCATACAAAACTGTTTCTATCAGCCCTTTCAACATTCCAAAACTAAAAGCGCAAATAACAAACATGCTCATTAATCTCTTCTTTAACTGGATATTTACTTTGGGTCACCTAAAAAGTTTGATATTCATGGATATCTTCCAACTAGTTTGGCTTTTTCCATTACAAATAAACCTGAGTTCTATAAGAGAGTAAATCAATATGAGTCAATAAAATGGAAAGGCTATCATTGCTTTTATGAGTTCATTCGTTGGGAGGGGAGGGTGGGCACCAACTAGCCACTCAGCCTTATTTAGATGAAGAGCTGGGGCATCAATTTTCCCTCTACTTAAAGCCATTTTACTACTGTTTCCCTCCACACTTTAGATTATAAATGTCTTCTGTACTTTTTTCATGTATCATGTTTCTGAATATATGTCACCTTTTGGCACTTGTCAGGTGTTCTGTTATGGACACATCTTGTTGTAATTTTAGTGATATATGCTATGTTGGTGTTTTACAAATAAGAAAGAACAATAAATCTAATGATCAAATCTTTTAACAAAGTATTGGCGAAAGACAGTCAAAGGAATGAAAAACGGTCTTTGGGGGAGTTTGCTCTGGTATTGTTCTGTACCAGCATGTACCATCATTTTCTCCTCTAACAAGATGAAAACGCTCTCTGCAAATACATCTGGCCCTAGCTGTATGAAAATCGGCCATGTAAATATAGCGAGCAAGTGGTGAGTCAGTTTCAGTAACAGTTCCAACCAGAATATATGTTTACTTTTTCCAGGAAATTCAGGGATTTTAGCAGAGCTCACATCTGATTCACTATTAGTATTGCTTATTGACATTATTAAACACACTGGCACAAATACAAAGGGTATATATTGCAAACAGAAAAATAGTGGACAGGTATTCAGTTATTTATTAACTGCCTGGCATGTCCATCCATTACACAGGTAGCCATAGCCAGTCATTCAAATGACTGACCTGTAATGCTTCAATGCCCGGTTTGCCATGGCAGACCCTGGTGAAAACAACAGATTGCTGGGGGTGTAAAAAAAAATATTTTTATTACATATTACGTATTACTTATTAACATTTTATAGCATTGTAACAAATCAGACCAATCCCACCAGATCAGATTCTTACAGAAGTTTAAAAATATACCAAATTGTGGATCCTGACATTCACTAGGAGCATAACAACACAACCCATTTCATACAAAAGTCTCTATTAATATATGACTCTTCCATAGTAAGTGTCAGATCACACTTCTGTACTATTACAGTAATGTCAGATCACGCAAACACGTATAAAGAGTATACAACGCTGCTATATTCTAGGGTTAAATATTCTTTACTCGTAAGATTGTCTAACATATACACGTTACAAGCTGTGCAGGAGTCAACTTGCTTTTACGTGAAAGGACTGTTCATACGGTTATTAAAACAAGCTGGTTGATAAATAACAAAGGCTCTAAGCAATATTTACATTAAGCCTTCAGCTCAAGTATGGGAATGGCCTGACAAGAGAGGGAGGCATTATCTAAAACTATGTGTGTCTGTACTTTGCTTACATTTGTCATGTGTAAAAGTCAACAAGTTTCAAGAACATTAACTGCGACAAAGGGGCTGTGGCTGTGCACGTAAACACAAGGAAACACCAGCATAGTAGGCATACCATGAAAAACAGCTGCCACAGAAAAACAATGTTATCCTACAGAAACCAGTGTAACCAGCCAGAGGCAGAACTTGAAGTTACTGGGAACCAATGTCAAATCTATAATGGGGCCCCTATCTACATTTTGTCAGTTACAATAGTGGTATATTTTATGTGGGAGAGGAACCTTTGGGGCCCCTTCAGGGTCCAGGGCTCAGTAGCGACTGCTACCGCTGCACTCCCTATGGCTACACCCCTGTAACCATCGTTCACATTGAAATTTAATTGGACTTCCATGTTAATTTTACAGTGCTGTCAATGCTATCAACACATCTTACTCATTTCTTTGGGCTTAAAATTACTTATCTTGGCATCCCACTAATTTCAGGCCCCATGTACACAGCCGCAAATTTATCTGCAATTGTGGATAAAAGTACAGGCCCATGCATTTCAATGGGCCCATACACACAGCCCTAGTTTTTGCAGCTGTGTGCCCGGGCTGCATTTAAGAGCCGCAAATGCTGGTCCTATACCTGTCCACATTTGTGGCTCAGCCCATTCAATAGAATGGATGGGTCAGTGAAGGCCATGGATACCAATCCAGGTGTCATCCGTGCCGTTTCCACTGAACTGAAGACTGCACCTAATTGTGTGCATGAAGCCTTAAGGTGCTGTGGAATCTGCTGGTGCTATATAAATATTTACACCAATGGAGCAGTTTGAAGGGGAAGGCGTGTTGAAACAAATGACAGAATCATGCGTCATTAGTTTCTGTATAAATATACAGATGCATCTCAATAAATTAGAATATCTTTGAAACGTTTAATTCTTTCAGTAATTAAATTAAAAAAGTGACCTCCTATATCTTCTAGATTCTTTACACACAGAGTGTTCTATTTCAAGTGTTTTATTTCTGTAAATGTTGATTATGGATTACAGGTAATGAAAACCAAAATCTAAGAAAATTTGAATATTGTAAAAAAAGTTCAGTACTGTAAATTCAGTGTGTCACCTGCCAAGGTTTCCTAAGCCTTTAAATGGTCCCTCAGTCTGGTTCAGTAGGACACACAATCATGGAGGACGCTGACTATGTATTGTATTACTGAAATGAATGAACGTTTCAAAGATATTCTAATTTATTGAGATGCACCTGTATTTAACATTAAAAAACAAATGATAGTTCAAGGACTGAAATACTGATATTTAGTATGTGTTCAACTTTTGGGACCCTCCTTGACCATCACAATGAATGAAATAACCCCCCTTCCTTGTTTACGTAGACACGGCAGCACATCCATACATGTGACTTTGCTGTAGGAATAGAGGAGCGGTTGTGCTTGTGTAAACAAGACCCCATCATTATGCCAATTGTCCTGGAGATTGGATGGAGTTTTTCAATTCAGATTTTAATGGAGAAAAATAGAGCAGCATGGTAGGTTAGAAAATCAAAACTATGTTTCATGTTTTCTGAACTGTTTGGTGCCATTTGTGCTTCAGCTTTCTGCTACGCTGAGAATTTTCAGGAGCATATACTGTATAATAAAGGCACTGCTTCACTTTTACTGTTGATAGGATAAGAGTGAAAAACATAATAGATTACAGCAAGAAGTGTAGATCTATATATCATTCTGTACACTGCACAACCCTGACTACCACCCACATAGTGATACTGTTCACAATGTATTCTGGCTCCAGGGCTAGACACCTAAAACCTGCTAAGCAATGAATAGACTGTGCCTCTATTGCAATTAAAACGCATTTCTACTATGGTATAGCTGTGACATATCATTCTCTTAATGTTTCTAAAGCTTTTGGAACACATAGTTCTACATTTTTATCATCTTTTATCATACATAGAGCTTGCGTCCTGCTGCCCTAGGATTGACATGTACTACACATCATCTGGATATGGTTGCATTGTTATATATTGGAGTACTTTCCATCTGCTCAAATAGAGAATGTATAGTTTGCAAATGCTGAGTATGACGTTTGTTGATACTTACCTAACATAGCTTCAGTTGCACCCTGAGAGTTCATAGCTAGCACCGTGTCCATATCAACCAGCCAATACAAACGGCACTCACTGTGGATGTGACTACGGTGGGGTTTGTATAAGGTGCTTGTGTGTTCATTGTCTGTCTACAGTCCTGATTTACTGTATTTCTGAATGTCTTGGCTCTGACCTATTGCTCTGTCCAGCTGACTTTCAATCCTCCAACTTTTGGATACTTTGTGAATTCATCTCTTGCCTACCTCCTCGTACTATCACCTGACTTTCAGTTGCGACTACTGGCTATGCAACAATTTTATCTTCACTGTTGGTTCTTGTACTATAATTATCACAAATTGTACCCCTGGAGTAGGACAACCTTGTGGCAAAGGCCATGCACCAGTAATGGATTTCAAGAGGACCTTTCATGTCCTCATGAAAGTACGGTTTTATATACCGCTAGAAAGCAGACAGTGCGCTGAATTTTCCAGTGGTGGAGATATCAGTGTCATTAGTTTCGGCACTGAAATCTCCCTACTGTCAGAAGGGCGTTCCACACAGCTCAGCGTCATAGCTGGGCGGTAAAGAACTATGGCTATGATAGAGTACTGTCAGAGGGGGCTTCCTTACCACCCAGCGATGATGCCTTTCTGACAGTGGGGAGATATGCCTCGCAAATCAAACATATTGCCATGTAGAGGCCTCTAATAGAAACAGAAACATACCTTTGTGGCCACAAACTGATGAGGCAATGCACCAATGATCATGTCTTTATTGATATACAAATCAGTCTGCAAGTGCACTAGGGGTGGGTCAAATGCCAGCTTGGAAAGTGCTCCTGCTCTACTCTGCAACTGCTGCCCAACACTGTTCAATTAACCGTCAATGACCTTTTTAGCCTCTGCCTGCAACAGCTGTCTATAGGCAAATTTGGCAATTTGGGCCCCGTTTACAAAGCACTTTAAGGCCAACTATAAAAAGTTCATTTTCTCTTTGTGAGGCCACAAAGGTATGTTTTTGTTCCTCTTAAAAACCACTACATAGCACTATTATTGGTTTGGGAGGTATTTTGGACCCAACAAACTCCTGTTAGTGTGAATTCACACACTGCAGGATGGCAAATTTTCAATGTGAATTCTGCACTAAAAATCTGCTGCAATTTACAGTGCAATACAAATGGATGGGGTTTCCACTGGATCAGATGACAGTAAAGAGGGTCCCTTAACTGTCTCTATAACATTTTGTCTGTTAAAAAGAAAACATGCACATAAGGAAGTAAAAATGCACAACACAAGCCTTTTAGGTAACACTGATCATCCAAATTAGATGTATTTTATATATTTTCAATGGTACTGTACATATGAAAAGGGAATTAAAAAACAATACAAATGCAAAGTACAATAAAAGACAAAACTAACTAGATGACTGAACTGATATGGTGGAAGAAAAACCCTGCCTGCAAAGGATACAATCCTAAAGGGAATGTGGATGAAGACAATAGGTTATAGGCTTTCTTGAAGACGTGAGTTTTCATTTTGCATTTGAAGGTTTTGCTCATGGAGGACAATTTGATGGGTTGGTGTGGTATGGGGAATACATGGGAGAAATCCAGGAGAAGGCCAAGTGAAGAGCAGATCAATGGAGACTGAAGGAGGAGGTCTTATGAGTATTGGAGACTGTGTGTGTGACTAAGTCACAGATGTATGGGGAGAAAGGCTGCGGATGACCCTGTGTGTCACTGTAAATATTTGGTATTGGATTTGTTGGACAAAAGGTAACCAGTGAATCTATTGGAACAGGGAGAGGCAGAGGAGAAACAATAGAAAAGGTGGATTAATGGAGAGACTACATGCTGAAATAGTCTAGGGAGGAGATGATGAGCACATGCTCTAGTATTTTTGTTGACTCAGGGTTGATAAAAGAGTGGCTACAAGCAATATTTTAGAGGTGGAAGTTGCAGGAAGTAGTAAGGCTTTGGAAATGCAGCTTGAAAGACAGGGAGGGATCAAAGTTTACCCCAAGGCAGTAGACTTGTGAGGCGGGGTAAACTGTGAAGCCATTAACCATGATTGATAGCTCAGGTAGAGGGCATGAATGAGATGGGGAAAGATGAATTCTGAGATCTGTTATGTTGAGTTTTGGAAGGCATAAGTAAAAGGAGGATTACAAGCTCCAGATATTGTATGCACAAAATACTAGAAGTCACACAATGACCAGAAATAGTGTACTCATGTACACACACAGCAGTTTATCCTGAAAACTCCAATGACAGGTCCGCTTTAAATTCACACTTTCAATAATCTAAAACCACCAAAGAGAATCCTAATTTTTCACTATTGGACGTGTGATTTTTTTTCCCCCTCAGTTTTGTATACTCGGATTTTTTTGCTGACTGATTTGCAAGTATTCAGTTATATAATGTATATTAGACAGTAAGCTACCTGAGAAGGGAGTACATAGGAGATCATAGTTTGTTGGCAGAGGTGAAACATTACAGAGACTTGCTTTACTATATGGTTGGATAAGCACAAGTTATTGCCACTTTTTGGAAAAGAGCTTGATAAGAATTCAGCTAGAATTGTGATAAAGTTTTAATAATTTATGATTCTGACTATCTAATGTAGTCTGATGTCATGTGTGAGTCCTGTAGGCCATAGACATAACTGATAGCTTAATGGCAGCTGTCTACGTCCTACAGTTTTTAATAATAATGTGAAAACTAGAAAAAGACGTAAACTGGTAAACTAATAGAACCAATTTTAGTGGGATCTGCCAACAGTCAATGAAATATGGTAGATTGTTGCTGATGTTTGCTGTCTGGGAACAGTCACAACTGGAATAATTCAACATTAAATTGTTTTCTTACAGATAAGTGGAACCAGAGCTGTCTGGAGGCCAATCCTAATCTTGTGCTATAAAGACACTTCGTAGACACTCCATCAGATGGGAATGGTTTCACTAACAGTCACCATATTCACTATAAATACACTCTTTAAACTGTTAAGACAGAAATAAATTTTTCTGTAAAAGTTGTTCTCATGCCAACAAAATGCCCTTTGTGTTAAATGCCAACTGTAGCTAATGTCTCAGTATCGATATTGCTGTGATTGGTGACCAGTATCAATGTGTATAAATCCAGCCTTATTGAGGAGTACTTTTTCTCTGTTCTATGTATTTTACTTTATCTACCCTAGCACTTCACAATCTGTTCAAGCAATAGATAGTAGCCTTTATGTATAAAGCCAACCATCGCCTTTTATTTATAAAATAGAAGTTTTTACCTCCAAATGAACTCATGCAGCAATTTCAATCGATACATACATCCAGTGAATATTACATGTACTAAGCGTCCTTTTCTACAATGACAAAACACAAGCCACATTTCATTCTCTTACCTAAAACACATGCAAACACCTGCTAAAAATACATGCAAACAACACCAACAGTAACCTTAAACATTAAAGCGTACCTCCAGTTATTAAACAACTTTTCATAAATGAATAGTGCAGGTGAATACAAGAAACTTTATAGCATATCTGATTCAAGAAATAATCTTTCCTTCTCCAATTATCAAGCTGAGTTACTTTTACATATTAGTCTAAGGAGAGGGAAGTGGGAGAATTCTGGAAAACACATAAATTACTACTGCCGGTTGTCTTGTAGCACTGCAGTCCTGGGTTCAAATCCTGCCAAGGGCAACATCTGCATGGAGTTTATATGTTCTCCCTGAGTTTGCGTTTGTTTCCTACACTTCAAAGTGATGCTCATAAGGAATTTAGATTGTGAGTCTTACTTGGGACAGTGAGTGATGAGAATATCTGTAAAGCTCTGCAGAATATGTTGGTGCTATATATAAGTAAAATAAATACACTCTGCTACAGTGAGCCAGGGATCTAATACTGCTGAATCTTGAAGATAAGACTTTCCTACAGGAGAGAATGAAGCAATAAATCAATTGACTAGCCAGCAGCAACCCCCTACTCCACCCCTCTCTTCTTCAGAGTTCTGTGAGTCAGCAAAATATGGAGACGATTCCTTTGTAAACAGTCTGAGTGAAGATAAGGTTGAAGAAAGCAACCAAATACGTGGATAAAGAAACATATTTCTTTAATAAAATGTATCACAAAGTTTCTTATATTGACCTGTAGTATTAATTTACGAAAAGTTATGTAACTGGATGTACACTTTAAAGGCCTTATATTGAATTGATCCAAAGCTAAAAGTTATTTCCCCCTACACAAAGTGAACAGTATAAACAGTGTACATAGAAAACTAACCTACAGAAATCTCTTGAGCAAAGAGAAAGTTACAAGACCTAAAAAACCGAGACAGAGCAAAACCATCTGGAAGCATGGGACCAAAACCAGATGTGTTCCCTTTTCACTATACCTCAGAGTGTTTCCTATAACCAAGGAGATAATAGATTTTCATTTGGCATTAATGGTCACCTGCATCATATCACTTCTTTGGCTTTACTACAAAGAGAAATTTTTCCATTTGTGTTTTAATGTTGGAATCTATGGTCCGTTTTTACAGGTGTAATAGTTATTGCATAACTGAGAGAAGTTGAGAATAAATGGATATGCTTTCTTCTCATATTCATTGTTATATAGGATGTTACATATAAAAGATGCGTGGTGTTGGATGAGGGAAAAGTATTAGCAATCTTTTCAATTTGTAGGTAATACTGTTGATACAAGTTGGTGTAAACTGACTACAGCTTACAGTGGGGGAAAAAAGTATTTAGTCAGCCACCAATTGTGCAAGTTCTCCCACTTAAAAAGATGAGGCCGGCCTGTAATTGACATCATAGGTAGACCTCAACTATGAGAGACAAAATGAGAAAACATATCTAGAAAATCACATCGTCTGATTTTTTAAGAATTTATTTGCAAATTATGGTGGAAAATAAGTATTTGGTCAATAACAAAAGTTCATCTCAATACTTTGTTATATATCCTTTGTTGGCAATGGCAGAGGTCAAATGTTTTCTGTAAGTCTTCATAAGGTTGGCACACACTGTTGCTGGTATGTTGGCCCATTCCTCCATGCAGATCTCCTCTAGAGCAGTGATGTTTTGGGGCTGTCGCTGGGCAACACGGACTTTCAACTCCCTACAAAGGTTTTCTATGGGGTTGAGATCTGGAGACTGGCTAGGCAACTCCAGGACCTTGAAATGCTTCTTACGAAGCCACTCCTTCGTTGCCCTGGCGGTGTGTTTGGGATCATTCTGGTCCCCTGACCAATCAAGAGAAAGGAAACACAGACATAGGTATGAACCTAGAATTAATGATGATATGGTCTGCAAAGCGCTAACCTTTTCGGGCGGAAACCCGATGGAACCCATTAAAGTCTATGGGGTCCGCGGATAGCTGCTTTTTTAAGCGGATTAGGTTTCTGTTTGAACGGAAACCGGAATGCAGGTGTGAACCTAGCGTTAGTGTGGAATCTGGTGCAAGAAATAAACTTTTTTTCCACAACATGTATCTCAAATCCAAATGAATGGAAACCCAAAATCTCATTGAAAGCCAAACAGGCCATTTCAATTTTGTTACAAAAAACACATTGGAAATACTGTGAACATACTCTAAGTATATTTGAAAGACTCCTATTCTCCTACAGAGGGCACAGTAAAGGTTTTTTTTTTTTTCAAATTTCCTTGTAAAAACGTTTAAATATCAAATGTTCCAGACTTCTGCATGGAAAGGTCATTACATGCCGCAAGACTCTGGTGAAAACACTGCAGTCACTTTACTGTGGCCATTTCAAAACTGACAAAACAGGGTGACATTTTCCCTCTTTTATAAGATGAGGCTTCATGGAATTAGGTATTAAAAGTGCTTATATCTATAATATACATCACACTGAAAGTTGATCAGAGACAGCAGATGCAGAGGAGGTTGTGTTTACATGTAGGCAAAGCATCCATATACATGACATAGATAACCACAGCCCCCTCTCCACATTCAATTAGCAAGAAAAAAAGCTATAATATAAACTTACGATAGCCTTAAGGCATATATATTCTATACACCATTTTCCACTTCAGTTGGTCTTTTCTAGAGTTGTCATCACTCCGCACAGTCATGTTGTGTGTCCAAGGTGCTCGTACCTCAAATCTACTATACACCAAAGCAGGTAAGTGCACCAGTCCAGCTTAAAAAAAGATTGTTACATGACATTATATTTAAAAAAAAAAAAAGTACCTATTTAACTTTTTCAAATACAAAACACAAAAAATAAAACAAAACAATGCCAACCATCAATCCCATCTGGTGTTGTAAGTTATATATTATGGTGTACTAAACGGCTAGAAGAAAGAAGGACACTAAAGCATGCAAACAATTACAATTTGAGGATTTACTGTCACCAACCATTTGCAGGGCATTCTATAAAAGAAAATCAATATTTACCAGAGATCAGCACTACAGCGCTATTGCCAAACAAAAATCCACAGGGGAACTTTTGCATCACTATATATATATATATATACACTCAGACTGTATGGTCACATCTTTAGCAGCTGCTGCTGGTACAGAAAGCCGTATAACCATGTCAAGAAGACTCAATTTGTCCCTAGAGCTGGTCATACAGTCATGGCCAAAAGTTTTGAGAATGACACAAATATTATATTTTCACATGATCTGCTGCCCTCTGGTTTTTATGTGTGTTTGTCAGATGTTTTTATCACATACAGAAATATAATTGCATTCATATTATGAGTAACAGAAGCTTATATTGACAGTTAGAATGAGTTAATGCAGCAAGTCAATATTTGCAGTGTTGACCCTTCTTCTTCAGGACCTCTGCAATTCTCCCTGGCATGCTCTCAATCAACTTCTGGACCAAATCCTGACTGATAGCAGTCCATTCTTGCAGAATCAATGCTTTAATTTTGTCTGAATTTGTTGGTTTTTGTTTGTCCACCTTTCTCTTGATGATTGACCACAAGTTCTCAATGGGATTAAGATCTGGGGAGTTTCCAGGCCATGGACCCAAAATCTCTATGTTTTGTTCCCTGAGCCATTTAGTTATCACCTTTGCTTTATGGCAAGGTGCTCCATCATGCTGGAAAAGGCATTGTTGAGCGCCAAACTGCTCTTGGACAGTTGGGAGAAGTTGCTCTTGGAGGACATTCTGGTACCATTCTTTATTCATGGCTGTGTTTTTAGGCAAGACTGTGAGAGAGCCGATTCCCTTGGCTGAGAAGCAACCCCACACATGAATGGTTTCAGGATGCTTTACAGTTGGCATGAGACAAGACTGGTGGTAGCGCTCACCTCTTCTTCTCCGAATAAGCTGTTTTCCAGATGTTCCAAACAATCGAAAAGGGGATTCATCAGAGAAAATGACTTTACCCCAGTCCTCAGCAGTCCACTCCCTGTACCTTTTGCAGAATATCAGTCTGTCCCTGATGTTTTTTCTGGAGAGAAGTGGCTTCTTTGCTGCCCTCCTTGAGACCAGGCCTTGCTCCAAGAGTCTCCGCCTCACAGTGCGTGCAGATGCACTCACACTTGCCTGCTGCCATTCCTCAGCAAGCTCTGCACTGCTGGTAGCCCGATCCCGCAGCTGAAACACTTTTAAGAGACGGTCCTGCCGCTTGCTGGTCTTTCTTGGGCGCCCTGGAGCCTTTTTGGCACCAATGGAACCTCTCTCCTTGAAGTTCTTGATGATGCGATAGATTGTAGACTGAGGTGCAATCTTTCTAGCTGCAATACTCTTCCCAGTTAGGCCATTTTTGTGCAGTGCAATGATGACTGCACGTGTTTCTTTAGAGATAACCATGGTTAACAGAAGAGAAACAATGATGGCAAGCACCAGCCTCCTTTTAAAGTGTCCAGTGGTGTCATTCTTACTTAATCATGACAGATTGATCTCCAGCCCTGTCCTCATCAACACCCACACCTGTGTTAATGGAGCAATCACTGAAACGATGTTAGGTGGTCCTTTTAAGGCAGGGCTGCAATGATGTTGAAATGTGTTTTGGGGGATAAAGTTCATTTTCTAGGCAAATATTGACTTTGCAAGTAATTGCTGTTAAGCTGATCACTCTTTATAACATTCTGGAGTATATGCAAATTGCCATTAGAAAAACTGAAGCAGTAGACTTTGTAAAAATTAATATTTGTATCATTCTCAAAACTTTTGGCCATGACTGTACAAATTAGACATATGGCGACCAAACAAGCTCCCCACATACGAACACTGGGCTTGTCACAGTGTGTATTTGTTCTAAATGGGGTATAAGTTGCTTGACCCTTACTTCCCTGAACAACTGCTGGAGTCAAGAGGCGCCCATGCACATTAGTTGGGTGGTCAAACTCGCCAAAATCAGTATACGTATACAGGTGCATCTCAATAAATTAGAATATCTTTGAAACGTTTATTTCTTTCAGTGATTAAATTAAAAAAGTGACCTCCTATATTTTCTAGATTCTTTACACACAGAGTGTTCTAGTTCAAGTGTTTTATTTCTGTAAATGTTGATTATGGATTATAGCTAATGAAAACCAAAATCAAAGAAAATTATAATATTGTAAAAAAGTTCAGTATTGTAAATTCAGTGTGTCACCTGCCAAGGTTTCCTAAGCCTTTAAATGGTCCCTTAGTCTGGTTCAGTAGGACACACAATCATGGAAGACGCTGACTATGAATTGTATCACTGAATTACTGAAATGAATGAACGTTTCAAAAATATTCTAATTTATTGTGATGCACCTGTACATCAATTCGCTTTCTACTTTTATATAGTATGTAACAGTATACCTATGTTAAAGGGGTTTTTCTACGAAAGGAAGTTATCCCCTACCCCACAGCTGAGCGCTTCAGCTATCTCCAGCACTACCATTGAAATTAGTGGAGCAGCGCATGTGCTATCCAACCACTGCTCCATTCAAAACAAGGGACAAAAGTCCCCCCATTCTCCTGATAAGTGGAGGCCTGAGCAGTAAGACCCCTACTGATCTGCAAGTTATCCCCTGTCTTATGTATAGAAGATACCTTGCTTTCATGGAAAAAAAAACCCTTTAAAAAATATGCACAGTGTGAACCCTTTACGCACAGAAATGTAGAATGCTCCCAGTTTAATTGAAAAGTTATTTAGCAAAAGGAAAATAAACTACTGAAGTTCTAGCAAAGGAAACAATAAAATACTGCAGTGGATGTAATAGTATAACACTGCATTCAGGGACTCTTGTCACGTTTCCATGTAGGGCTTGTTTTAGTCTCTAGTTGTTAGATCCTGCTAGGAAGTCTGTTGACTCCTAACTTGCTTCTCATAAGTGCTCTTTACCAACATGAAGCTTGTATATACAGAACCTGGAAGCCAAGCATTATCCTCCTACACATACTGTACAGTCACGTTTTCCCCTTTTATTACTGGAACTCTCGTGTAGTTGCTTGATATTCCACTAGTGCTGCAAAAACAACTGCCACCCAGAACTGCATCATGTATGCGTAGAAACTACATACTATTAGAGCATAAGACTAATCGATGAAACAAAAAAAAACTCATTTGTTGTTCATTGCATCTTCTGTACGGGCCTAAAAATGATAGACTGTAAACAGAGGATGTGCTGGCGACACTAATGTTTGTGGTGTATGAAGAGTATGAAAGGACTGGAAAGCCAAGGATCACACTTAAGATCATTTATTCTAATTCCTTCCAATCATTACAACATGAAAATGAAGGTAAAGAAGTAACAACTAGCTATATCGTAGATTGGTGCTTGTTAAAACCAGAAATTATTAAAGAGAACAGACTTAACTTTTTCAACTAGTATCACACAGACAATTTTTGGGAGTTTTGACTCAAAAACAAAACAACTGTTGAAAATCCTGTTGCTTCAATATTATACGCACTACCAAACTTCACAAGTGGCTTGCTTTGCCTTTGGCTATACAAGATAGTACAACATTTTCAAAAAAACGAGTTGGAAGAGTTCACCTAGTTTAGATGTGCCATAACCTCCTTGTATAGAAGGGCTATAGTTCTACATAGGTCTTGAGTAAATATAATACTAAATATTTAATATAAATATTTTATATTTAGTCAAGACCTATTTAGAACTATAGCCTTTCCATAAGAAAGAGTAAATTTCTATCATTCATCCACAATTCTACTAGGGTAACCTCTCCGTATAGCTCTGTTCCTCACACTGTTGCGACTGGAGCTTTAGTGTATCCTTTACAACATGACAGTTTATACGCTAGTGATGGTTACGATATCAGTAAAATGCTGCGGAATATGTTGGTGCAATATAATAAAGCAATCAAAATAAATAAAATATCAGTGCATTAAAATACAGTTTTAAAATTGTTGACCTACAGTTGTGCTAAAAAGTTTACATACCCCGGCAGATTTTTTGTTTTTTTGGCCTTTTTTCAGAGAATATGAATGCTAACACAAAAACTTTTTCTCCACTCATGGTTAGTGGTTGGTTGAAGCCATTTATTGTCAAACTTCTGTGTTTTTTCTTTTTAAATCATAATGACAACCAAAACCATCAAAATGACCCTGTTCAAAAGTTCACATACCCTGGTGCTTTTGGCCTGATAACATGCGGAGAAACCAAACCACGGTCAGGTAGACCAACCAAAATTTTGGCCACAACTGCCTGGAAAATTGTTCAGCATGCAAAGAAAAACCCACACATAACACCAGCTGAAATACAGGACTCTCTGAAAACTATCGGTGTGGCTGTTTCAAGATGTACAATAAAGAGGCACTTGAAGAAAAATGGGCTGCATGGTCAAGTTGCCAGAAGAAAGCCATTACTGCACAAATGCCACAAAGAATCTCGCCTTCAATACGCCAAACAGCACAGAGACAAACCTCAAAACTTCTGGAACAAGGTAATCTGGAGTGATGAGACAAAAATCGAACTTTTTGGCCACAACCATAAACGTTACATTTGGAGAGGTGTCAACAAGGCCTATAATGAAAGGAACACCATTCCTACTGTAAAGCACTGAGGTGGATCACTGATGATGTGGGGATGTGTGAGCTTCAAAGGCACAGGAAACTTGGTTAAAGATGAAGGAAAGATGAATGCAGCACGTTATCAGCAAATACTGGAGGCAAATTTGCATTCATCAGCCAGGAAGCTGCACATGGGACGTACTTGGACGTTCCAACATGACAACAATCCAAAACACAAGGCCAAGTCGACCTGTCATTGGCTACAGCAAAAGAAAGTGAAGGTTCTGGAGTGGCCATCTCAGTCTCCTGACCTCAATATCATTGAGACACTCTGGGGAGATCTCAAGCGCGCAGTACATGCAAGACAGCCCAGGAATTTACAGGAACTGGAGACTTTTTGCCAAGAAGAATGGGCAGTTTTACCATCTGAGAAAATAAAGAGCCTCATCCACAACTACCACAAAAGGCTTCAAGCTGTCATTGATGTTAGAGGGGGCAATACACGGTATTAAGAACTGGGGTATGTGAACTTTTGAACAGGGTTTTTGGTTGTCATTATGTTTTAAAAAGCGAAAACGCAGAAGTTTGACAATAACCATGAGTGGAGAAAAAGTTTTTGTGTTATTCATATTCTCTATAAAAAGGCCAAAAAAAACAAAAAATCTGCCGGGGTATGTAAATTTTTTAGCACAACTGTTTGCACAAGATAGCGGTGGTTTCGGGGAATTGCCGCGTTGGTCCTATTACTTGAATAGGATCAGCCTGTATGCGCTCCCCATCTACTGCACCTGCTTCTGGAGGTGGGAAGATACCAAAACAGCTGATCTGTGTGGGATCCGGATGTTGGACCCCCACAGATCACATACTAATACACCATCACAATGGGTCATCAGTATGAAAACTCCATTTGGGGCCAGAAAACTCTTTAAGGATAAGGCCCAGCGTAGAGAAACACAGCAAAAAAAAAACGCGGCAGAAAAGCATTGTGTTTTTTTTCTGCAGATTTTCACTGCGGGCTTTCTGCCATTATTATACCTATAAGGAAAACGCCAGCGCTTCTGCTGCAGATTTTTTTTTCTGCAATGTGTGAATGGGATTAGCCAGAATCCCATTCACTTTGCAGGTACTGTAAAACGCAGCGTTTTTGCAACATGGGGCTTCAGCCTAATGATGGCTTTTTCACTTACTTTTGACCCGTGCATGTTAGAGTAGTTTCTATGGAGGCGAGACATTCCTCTTCCCTCGCCAATATAGCTATGGTTCTTAATTTTTGTCCATAGGAAGCCCTGATCTCAAGATCGAGTCTGTCTGAGATTACATGAACTAAAAAAACGAAAAAATATATGAGCACACAGCCCAACTCCCGAAATAGTGTTTGAATAAAGACACCGTCCTCCTGATGCACGGACAAGAGCCTCCTGTGCTGAGGATTCCTCCGTGCTTTTTAAATGATCCTTTTGTTATGTTGATGAATTAAAAGTTATGTTTTATTTATACCTGGCTGAACTGGTTGCAGGACACAATTCTTTCACACGTGGCATTACATGAACTAGCCTATACCCGCAGATCTTCGCGATGTCTGGAACAACCTCCCTACCAAGTTCCTTCAAAAACTGTGTGCAATTGTACCTAGAAGAATTGATGTTGTTTTGAAGGAAAAGAGTGGTCAGACCAAATATTTATATGATTTAGATTTCTCTTTTGTTAACTTTATTTTTGTCAATTAACAAAATGAACTATTAACACTTCTATTTTTGAAGCATTCTTACCCTGCATTTTTTTTTTTACACCTCCCTAAAACTTTTCATAGTACTATAGATGATTTCCTGCACATCTAACAGAGAATATATCTGTGATACCACATTTCTTACAATACATTAAAGGGATTTTGTAGGACTTAAGGATTAAAGGACTTGTAGGACTGAAATATCCTTAGGAAAAATCATCTACTGCATACAAGCAAGTCTGTCCAGCACTTAGGTAAAGGATACGTTTTACAGTGAGCGGCAGACCAAATTTCTCAATTGTGGATAGGTCATCAATATATGGACAGTGGAGGTCCAATACATGGACCATCCACAACTCAGCCACTTGAAGAATAAGTGGTACTTAGGTATGTGCCGCATGTGTTTCACAGACCAGTAACCAGGGTTGTGGACAGGGCCAAACCACCGATTCCTTCATAAATGGTTAACAGCCATGGTCAGTCACATGCAGTAAAGAGCCTCTAATTCATTAAAAAGCCAATGATTGTATGCCTATGACAGTAAATATGTAACAAACTATACATCTAAATAATTATACAATATTACTGATTGTGTAGTATAATTAAAGATAATGAATCATTTTATGTTGAAGCCAGATTCGGCAACTTTTTTTTTTTTTGACCCCGACCCAAAACCCACTTTCTAAAAGTCAAAATGAATGAGGTTATTCTGAATACAATATTTCAGGAAAAAAACGTGGGAAATATGATTTTATATGCCCATAGTGAACATCCTGCACACTGAGGACTTAAAGAAATTGTAGCCAATCAGATGAATTTGAGATTGCTGAGACAAGCTAATAATATTACACAGTAAAGGTCACAATAGTAATTATTGCACAAAACTTCTCAGAAAAAGAAGGGATCAGAGTAGATGATTCGGGTTTTACAATACAGTCGGCAATTCAGTTCTCTGCTCCCTGTGTACGTCACATTCAATGCATGATGCATATCCTTGTCATGAGGCAACTACTACCTGACATTAGTGACAAACTTACTCATCATTTACACACCAGGTTTTTGTTTATGATAAACATATCCACAGACCTCAATCCATCCGACGAAGGCTAAAAAAGCATCTGTACAGGTGAAATCAGTGGGGTTTGCATTTTTCCACCCCATGGAATAGCGAAGTCATGGCTCTGGAGGGGTGCACATAACTTCACAATAAGGCGGTCAGCAAGTCAATAACATTGTACTACACATAGGCTCATTTTCAAATAGGGGAGGGGGAAAGACTTTTTTTTTCACTGCATTTGCTTTCTTTTATTATTTTTCCATCTATTGAATGAGAACTGAGGGGCTGTAACCCAGCCAAGCCACTACACAGAGGATAGTGCTGTGCTTCCATCTCTGTTCGGAGTGTAAGTGCAAGCACCAGTGGCTACTGGGAACAGATGATCCTTGGGGGTGCCAGGCCTTCACCAGATTTATCAGTACTGCTTAACTTTGCAATCTTGTCCGTAGTTTTAGACATATTTATACATCTGTTGCATAGACCTCTACAAATCTGTCTCAATTCCCGATGCACCAAAATTCTGACTCATTTTCTGATGCGCCAAACCGGTCTCCGTTGCATCAAAAAAAACTGTCTCTATTGCCAGAGCACCAAAATTCTCAATTGAAACTTCAACTACATTTCCACCATTTTAATCTTGGTATACTTTACACAAGAAAATATACACCTCATTCGTACTTTTCTGTTTCATATATGTGTCGTAGGCCGGGGCCCCAGTGCTTCATTGGATGGATTGAGGTCTGTAAGGTTTAGCGAATCCCATTCACACCTTGTGGGAAAATACGCGCAGCAGACACGCTGTGATTTCCAAAACACTCATGGTTTTAGAAATTGCAGCATGTCAATTATACCTACAGAAACGCCTATAGGTATAATTGAAGCAGAAAGCACTGAGGAAAAAACCACGATGTGTTGCCGAAGGCGTTTTTTTCCCGCAGCGTTTTTTTTGCTGCGACCCGCTACGTGGGCCTGAGCTGTAAAGTTAGACACTTCTAAACTACGCCCATTTTGGTGCACCGATTTCAAATGTGTCAGATGCATTTTTCTGATTTCAGGTGCACATTGTTCATAAATATGTCACAAATCTAATGCACCATAAATTTTGGCATAAATGTACACAGAAAAGTGTGAGATGTCTATTGATAAATATGTCCCAATGTGTAATACAGTGGGGAAAAAAAAGTATTTAGTCAGCCACCAATTGTGCAAGTTCTCCCACTTAAAAAGACGAGAGAGGCCTGTAATTGTCATCATAGGTAGACCTCAACTATGAGAGACAAAATGAGAAAACAAATCCAGAAAATCACATTGTCTGATTTTTTAAGAATTTATTTGCAAATTATGGTGGAAAATAAGTATTTGGTCACCTACAAACAAGCAAGATTTCTGGCTCTCACAGACCTGTAACTTCTTCTTTAAGAAGAAATCAACTGTGGGAGCAATAATTAGAAAATGGAAGATATACAAGACCCCTGATAATCTCCCTCGATCAGGGGCTCCATGCAAGATCTCACCCTGGGGGGGGTCAAAATGATCACAAGAACGGTGAGAAAAAATCCCAGAACCACACGGGGGGACCTAGTGAATGACCTGCAGAAAGCTGGGACTAACGTAACAAAGGCTACCGTCAGTAACACACTACGCCGCCAGGGACTCAGATCCTGCAGTGCCAGACGTGTCACCCTGCTTAAGCCAGTACATGTCTGGGCCCATCTGAAGTTTGCTAGAGAGCATTTGGATGTTCCAGAAGGGTATTGGGAGAATGTCATATGGTCAGATGAAACCAAAGTAGAACTGTTTGGTAGAAACACAACTTGTCGTGTTTGGAGGAGAGTGAATGCTGAGTTGTATCCAAAGAACACCATACCTACTGTGAAGCATGGGGGTGGCGACATCATGCTTTGGGGCTGTTTCTCTGCAAAGGGACCAGGACGACTGATCCATGTACATGAAAGAATGAATGGGGCCATGTATTGTGAGATTTTGAGTGCAAACCTCCTTCTATCAGCAAGGGCATTGAAGATGAAACGTGGCTGGGTCTTTCAGCATGACAATGATCTCAAGCACACCACCAGGGCAACGAAGGAGTGGCTTCGTAAGAAGCATTTCAAGGTCCTGGAGTGGCCTAGCCAGTCTCCAGATCTCAACCCCATAGAAAACCTTTGGAGGGAGTTGAAAGTCCGTGCTGCCCAGCGACAGCCCCAAAACATCACTGCTCTAGAGGAGATCTGCATGGAGGAATGGGCCAACATACCAGCAACAGTGTGCGCCAACCTTGTGAAGACTTACAGAAAACGTTTGACCTCTGTCATTGCCAACAAAGGATATATAACATAAGTATTGAGATGAACTTTTGTTATTGACCAAATACTTATTTTCCATATTATTTGCATAATTTGCAAATAAATTCTTTACAAAAATCAGACAATGTGATTTTCTGGATTTGTTTTCTCATTTTGCCTCTCATAGTTGAGGTCTACCTATGATGACAATTACAGGCCTCTCTCATCTTTTTAAGTGGGAGAACTTGCACAATTGGTGGGTGAATAAATACTTTTTCCCCCACTGTATATACTATAAACATGGCTGTTGGTTGAGTTGGTAGGTCACACCACAGACTCCTCTACTTTTCTGCAGCCAGAATTAGGCTTACATTCACATGACAGTGAGAACTGGCCTGTTTTTTAATGGATGTCACACAACAGTATTAATTTCATGGGGGCTATTGTCATAACCATTATTTTGATGGTCCATGGTCATGTCCTATTTTCAGCCGATTTCATGGATGTATGGTGGATTCACAGAAGTGAAAAATTGATTTTATTTTTTTCATGGCCGTTTTGCACCACTTTCGTGTGTATCTAGTCTTAGACTCCTGCTCGGAATCCTTCATAAATGGCTGGTCAGTCAGAAGCAGTAAAGATTTCCTAATTCATTAAAAAGCTAGTGAATTATTATGAAAGTAAATATGCAACTCTGACTCCACCGACCTGACTATAAACACAAATTTCAGCCAAACCCCCCATTTTCCAGGACTGGCCAACAATCTGATGTGTATGCGGATGTCCCAACTATCCCTCGGCAGCAGTTGTCAGGGAAAGAAAGAATCTGCTCAGGCCCTTTTGTTCTCAGAGAGGATAAGCCACTGTTATGTGTCTGGCAGCAGCTTTCTCCACTCTCTGCATTTTAACCACATGCAAGCTTGACCAAGGCAAACATTCATGTGTATCGTGGATACATGAGGAATTGCTGGTGGGAACAGCTGAAAGAGTTAGTCTTTTGCCAGTTTTAGGTTTACCAGTGATCCAGATGAGACTATTAAAATGCCTCCCAAACCAATAACAGTGCTATACAGGAGTAAAAACATACATTTGTGGCCACAAACTGATGAAGCAATGCAGAGATAATCATCAAGTGCACAGGGCAGGCTCAATTTGCCAGTTTTGCTACAGACAGCGGTAAGTACTTTGGCATCACCACCCTACAATTGCCCCTTTAGCAATGAATGTCATATTTATCCTCAGCCTGCCTCATGGCTGTCTGTAGGCAAATCAGGTCTGCCCACGGTGAAATTGCTGGATGATTTGCATATCCATATAAAGGTGATCATCTCTGTATTACTTCACCGGTATATATTTGCTCCTAATAAAGCACTATAATCCGTTTAGGAGGCATTCTGGACCTGACAGACTCCTTTTACACTATAATATCTCAAGTGTCATTTATTAACTTCTTGAAGCACACAACAATAACCTGTATCCACATATAATCAATCACCATGCCACAAAACCAAGATAAATCCTTACTTTTTATAACTGAAATGCAAATAAAGTACAACTATCAATGAGAAACACAATCTGTGCACACACCAGCCTGGCTACACTAGAAAGGTCACTGCAGACAAAAAGCGTGCACAGTAGCAAATATAGCATATGTAAATGGATTACACAAACACTGTAGCACTGGCAAACAAATTGCAATCTTCATATACAGTTACCATTTTAACCGAACATTACCTACCACATGCTGCTCAAAACAAGAAACATATACAGCGTATTGGGGAACTGCATATACAGCTTTCTTCTAATAGAAGAGAGAGAAATCTGATAAGAAAGCAGGCAGAGGTAAGCAAATCAAATTCACAGCTGATTCTCTGCAGGCAACCGCCTGTTCTACAGTCCCCAGCAAATAAAGATGGATGATATTTTCTCTCTATAGTGTGCATATTACAGTAAACTTATGCTCATAAGCGGCACTGTAGTGGCAACGTCCATGACATTTTCTTGAACGTTATTTCAAGCTAGGTCAATGGGAATATTTGTCTTGAAAACTTGAGTTTGCCCCTTTAGATGTCAGCTGTCGCTGAATGTACTCCTTAATAAACATCAGATGGTCTGCCAGTGTTGCTGAAATCAATGGATTTGTCGATGTTTGGCTAGCGTTATGTGCATTTTTTTCTTTTGTAATCTCAGTTTTATGTTTTTTTTTATATATTTTTTTGTAATATTTTTTAAAAATTGATTTTTTTTTGTTCTTGCTTGAAGAAACTCAAAAAAAGTCAGTGAGACTAAGGCCCCACGTGGCGTCCCACAGCAAAAAAGCACTGCGGGAGAAATCGCATCGCGGGAGCTTCCCGCAGCACTTTAGACAGAAAGTTTGCAGAGTTTTCCTCTGCGGACTGTTTCAATTATACCTATGGGGAAACCACCGGCGTTTCCGTAGGTATAACTGACATGCTGCGATTTCCAAAACAGTGTCGGTTTTGGAAATTGTCACGTGTCCGCAGCACGATTTTTTCTGTAAAGTGGGCATGGGATTCACTAAAATCCTATATCCACTTTGCTCTGACTATAAAACGCCACAATTTTTCCGTGGCATTTCCGCCACTTTTGAATCGCAGCATTTATGCCACGTGGGGCTTTAGCCTAATATAGCCAAGTGAAGAGTCGGATACATTTGATGCAGTCTTCCTCATCCTACTACACAGCTATTGACTACAGTGAAGAAATTGTTGGTCATAGCACGCGAACAGGAAGAGAAAGCCTATATGGAATACTGTATATCATGTTCCAGGGTGGGGCTAACAGCAATTTCATGATTTTGATGAAAACCAGAATTGTGACTGCTGCGCCTAGATTACACTCCAGAAGTCATCCATGCATCGCCTCTCTTCAGACACCTTGGTCATTAATTGACTGAGGCATCTAAAGAATCAGATTGTATCTGGTCGCGGGCATTGCAGATGGGTTTTTGGCTGGGTAAAACAGTAGAGCAGCAGTTATGGCACCCACTCAGTTCCTGAGTGGGCGCCATGTGTAAAGTCCAAACATTTGCTGTACTAAGGAGCTAAGGCCCCACATAGTGAGCCATAGCAAAAAAGCACTGCAGTAAAAACTACGATGAAAACGCATTGCGGTTTTTCCCACTGCGCTTTACACAAAAAGTCCACAGGGAAACCGCCAGCGTTTCCATAGATATAATTGACATGCTGTAATCTCCAAAAACGCAACATTTTTTGAAATCGCATTTCTGCTGCGCATATTTTTCTGCAATGTGTGGATGGGGTTCTCTAGAATCCCATTCAATCTGCAGGGACTGTAAAACGCCACAGAGTTTCTGCTGCGGCCAAACCCTGGTATTTACGCCACGTGGAACCCTGGCCTAAAGAGGTTTTTGAGGATTAAAATATTGATGACCTATACTTAGACTAAGTAATCAAGATCAGGTACCAGAGGGTCCGACACCCGGCAACTTCATCAACTAGTAGTTCACAAGTGCTGCTTATAATTCACAGGCCAGTGATGTCCCACGCCAGTCTTAACAAAGGCTACAACTGGCGTAAGGCGCACTTTAATTATCAATAGGGTCCAACAGAATAGAAGTCTACAGACGTCAGCTGCCATGAGTTATAATAAATATGTCAGGCCAAGGAATCTCCCCCCCCATTCCCATGAAGGAGCAAGCAAGGTGCAGAAAAGATGTGGCACAAGAAAGGGCCTTGCACAAAACTGTCAGACATCTGTGCCAGATAACTGACCATCTTACAGTGTGGAGAGTCTAACAGACCAGGCATGTTCTTCTTGATGGAAAAAGGTGGCCTGCAAAGGAGTCATCTCCCGTTTTCTGACATAGATATCTACTAACATGGCACACATCTGGTGCAAGGCCCTTTTATTTTCCACATCCCCTGATCTATGAGTACGGGCAGGGTGGGGATGTCTCACCCTGACATATTATAACTCATGCTAGTTTTCTGACTCATACTCTAGTTGCTGACTGGCGTAGACTTTCATCCTGGTGCACAGGTTTGTGCCCGATTTATTCAGAATCCAGAATCTCTTCACAATTCAGGCGTTCCTTGTGAAATGCCAATTTTAATAAATCTGCCATAACGTCTCTAGGTTTCATAGAATACCAGGCTCTGGTCTATCGCAAAATGACCTTCCAAAATTTTGGCTGCAAGATCACATTTGCTCTATAGATTTAAGTGGGGAAGTAAAAAACATGGAGGAAAACGCTGCAAAAAATGCTGCGGATAAAAAAAAACATTGCCAGTAATGAAAGTGAACCAAGTGATAACATTGCAACTTGCTGGTCACAAGAAATCCAAATCCAAAATTTCTTGTGACCATCATGTTACGGCAACTTGGAAGTCGCAACACGACCACATACGCTTTGGATACTTGGCTAAGCAACATGTGTCGCAGATAGCTATGACTCTGTACAGACGAAGGTGATGGCTGTGGATCCGCATGTATGACTGCCTTTACATGGGTGGCAGCACGTATACCAGGAGCTGTCTGTACTGCACACACAGGCCTATGAATCACATTATCACATGGATGCCAGCCCTGCCCATGGTCTCACTAACTTGCCATCAGCGCCGCGACATTTCCTGCCCCTCATAGTAGTTCATTCAGTACGGGAACTTTACAGACAATGGAGCGTCAGTTTCCACTTCAAAGATCGCTACATAAGAAGAGCGGAAGATGGCAGAGAAGGGAGGAGTGGAGAAGAGAGCGCCCTCCCCAGCCTGCGGCGACCCCCTACCCTCTAATCCCAGCCTGCAGCGACCCCCTACTCTCTAATCCCAGCTGTCTTTGTTATGTGGCCGTGACTTTGTGTTGATCTGGTCTGTGGCAGTTTTCCGGTGGGGGCGGGGCTATCACGCCCCTGGATTGCGATATGTCGCGACACTTTGCTGCCTGCTTTCTTACTGCGTAGTGTTCTGGGCTGACGCAAAGCGTGCTCTGCGCTTCGGTATACGGCGGCGCTACATTACACATATGTACAGGAGCATAATAACACAAGCCTACGTGAAGTAATATCCGGGCAGAGCCGCCCTTCCCCCCTCTCTGGCTTGTTTACAAGGGGACTTTCCCCCCTGAGCTTCAGTTGTTTGCAGATAGATGACGTCAGCCCGACCCAGTCCTCCCTGCAACACTGTGTTGTCTGCGTGGTGCGGTCCTGTCATTGGCCTGTCATCATAGCCACGCCTCTCGACGTCACATCCTTGCATTCTGCCTATAAAAGTGCGTGCCGGCGGTGGCTGAGCTCACTTTAGCTACGAGAAGGGGTGTGTGAGGTGTTTGTGAATGTGACAGGGAAGGTGGTCTTTCCGACTCTTCCAGGGATGTACTATAGACCGCACCTGTAAACACATAGAACACCCCTGTCTCTTTGACCATGACACCCGTCGCCTCACGTCTATAATAAAACCATAAGCCAAGTACTGAAACATTAAAAAAAGAAAAAAAAAATCGAAAAAAGACAGTGATAACAAAGCCACAAAAGTCGCTGGGAAAGTTCCCCGAGTAGTCCCCGCAGCCTCCATGCATACTCACTACCCCCGGACCAACATGAAGCCTGAGATCATCGCGGCGGTGGGATTTATCTCCAAGTTCCTGAGGACCAAGGGACTGATGAACGATCGGGAGCTGCAGACCTTCAACCAGTCCTTACAGGAGCTGCTGGCAGGTAAGAACCTTGGAATGACTGCTGCTGTCACTGGACAGTGTGGGCTATGGCACTGGGGTTTGGCCAGTCACGGTGTTAGCGATTGTTATTGTACTTTAGCTGGTTGTATATTTCCTAATAGACGCAGTACATTAACCTATAGTGCGGTTCTTGTGTCCTGTCTTTGTTTGCACTGTGCGATAGTAGTGCCCCCTACCACCACAGCGGTCGAAAAGTACAGGGTGCTGCTGTGTCCTTCCTATCCAGACTGCCCTCATCTACTTGTACTTGACTAGTTTCCTGTACTTGCACTTGTCTGGGCAGATCACTTCCTTGCATGGTTCCTGTATCTATACATCTGTATGTGACTGTACACAGGACTGCTCTGTGAGAGTTGTTGTGGTCCTGGCTTTGTGCCAGCTGATTTCTCAGAAGCCGCACAATGTAAGAAGTGTTTGTAATGTGTATGTGACCTTTATGGAACACACTTACCACACAAAAAGCTCTGGTGTATGTCACAAGATAGGAGGAATTGTATGCTCCAAGAACACAGATGTTATCTCCTCCCAAGCAACCAATATCTAGTAAGACTACAGAGGACAAAACTATCTGGGGTAATACCAAAAGCCCTCCTTCTAGCTGCCCTTTATCCATACAGAGTAGTTTACTCCTTTTCTCCATAGCTACAGTAAAACCTTCTTTGAGACGACCACCCAAAATTGCATTGTAGAGTGGTCTTCTGAGGGGTGGTCTTTTCAAAGAAGATGGATAGAGTGTATAATATATGGTGAAACTGGAAATCTGGTCTGCATATAGGACCCTCTTTTCAAGAAGCTGGTTTTGTGCTGTAAAGAGAGAGTGAGCTATAGGTATAGATACATAAATATGTTTGTATGTATACATATTAGATCTTTTAATTCTACGGTTGTATTGTAACCTTAAGAAGATCTCACTGGTGTAGAGTCTTACAGGAAATGCTCAATGAAGAAGAGTATGCAGTTTTCATATTCAAGATGGTAGAAGGATTCCTTGTATGTAGTTATGTTCATTGTTCTGATTCTTAATGTTGTCTTTTGCTTATATAATATCTGCCACCACAACCATTTTGTTGTCTAAATAATCAAAGCTTGTTTTTCAGTGATAAGTAACAAAGTTACATCGTTTCATTCCAGATCATTACAGACACCACTGGTTTCCAGAGAAGCCCTCCAAAGGCTCTGCTTACCGCTGTATTCGGATTAACCACAAAATGGACCCCTTGATCGGTCAAGCAGCAGATCGTATTGGACTTAGCAGCCAAGAAATGTTTAAACTTCTGCCAAGCGAGCTTACCTTGTGGATTGATCCTTATGAAGTCTCATATAGAATTGGGGAGGATGGTTCTATATGCGTGTTGTATGAAGCTATACCGTCAGGGGGCAGTAGCCAAAATAGCAGCTCGTCCCTTGTGGAGAGCAGAATCAGCTGTAAAGATGAACTCCTCATTGGTCGAACAAGCCCCTCCAAAACCTACAACATGATGACTGTATCTGGTTAAGATATGGTCTGGGGCTGTATCATCTTGTAACAGATGGAATAATATTGTCTTTAATTTGGGAGGGCTCCTATGGGGATGGATTGTGAAGTTTCAAATGTCACAGCTGTGAAGATCGGGCACAAAATAGAAGTAGACCTTACTGACGTGAAAGTGCCATGGTTTGGACAGTACCTTTCTGGTCAATTAATAGCCTGTATATAAAAGGTAGTAATATTTCTCACTGGACGTTGGGCCTAGTGATTCTACTTGTAGTCGGGTACATACACACTGTGTGCCGAGCACTTATATACCATCTGTCAGCACTTGTAAAATGTCAGCATGTACTGGGGGATTTATCTCAGAGTTCAATGACCTCTACCATTAGATCTGGTCAGATAGTGTCAGGCACATAAGGTGTACTTACCCTTCATCTGTGAACCCAAAGCTCAGAGTATTTGTAAGATTTTTATTTTTCTCTCTGCAGTTTCCTGCAGAATATAACTTGCACTAATATTTTTAATGTTACTATCTCTGGCAGCTTGTTTGAGAGTATAACACTTACTGAAGTTGTACATGGCAGACATATCTTGCACTGAAAATAGGTATAGTTGTACTGTATATAGAACTGGGAGGATACTCCTGGTCTGCCTATATATAATTACACACACACACTTGAGGATCCTTTCTATTGTGACATGAACTTGAAAGTATTGAACGTATTGTTTTCTGCCTTGACCACAGGCTTCCTAAAGACACTGTCTGAACTATGGCGTTCACACCAGCCAGCTTCTCTGTACATTTCTTAGCTTGTAGTTTTCTAAGACGGAGTAAACTACTTATTTTTAGAAAGTGGAGTTCTGCTTTGTAATTTCTTGTACTTAATTGGGTAAAGTCTTTTTTCCACAAACCACCATCTATTTTGTGAACTTTGTTAGTCTTTTATTTGATAAATTATGAACTGCTGTAAATTTGTACAGTTCATGTATATTGATTGTGACAAAGATGTACAGATTTCTATTTTAAATGAGAGATTTTTCTTCTCTATAATAAATTGTTTCTTATCTTGGCATTTTAAACAGTCTTGTCTGTCTGTATAGGACTTAAAGTTTTTTATTTCAGGACACCAGAATCTGGAGGAGAGCGAGGGATGGCATCAGCTGAAATTTGACTACAACCAGCGGATCTATCACATACATACATGGAAGTAAATTCGGATGCTTCTACCAATTTTGGAATAGCACTTTGGAATAGGCTAGAATAAAATATGTACATGGTTGTCATGATTTGGGAATAAGCACACAGTGCCAGGAAATGGTAATCTCAAGAGAACCCAACTATTCTAAGGAATTAAATAATGAAGTCAGGATATAATAACAGTATGGCCCCGCAATTCCCTGGATATTTGCCTTCTAGGCTACTGTGCAAATGCCATATTGCATTCAGTGCTGGAAATTCAGATAAAGTTTTAACACTGCAACAATTTGGTTGCACGTAAGCAATGCAGGGCAATTTGCACAGTTGGATACTTTGTGAAGATAGGCATTTGGCCTTAATTTAATATATTTGACACACCCTGCTGGAAAAAACTTTTCGGGATAATAGGTTGTTCTTCAGAATTGTATACCTATGGCCTTCATTTTAAAGGTACGTGTGTATTTTACTTCTGTCATCATTTTACAGTTCCTACAGAGTTTTTGCTGTGCTTTCCCAAACCCCTGAATGGCAAATCTACCTGCAAGTAGAGAAGCGGAGAATGTCACTGTATGTTCAAGGGGTTTTCCAGGCTAAATAATTGATGACCTATCCTTAGTCATCAATTAAAGATCAACAGGGATTCGACATTCGGGCCTCTAGCCAATTAGCTGTTTGAAGAGGCTGCAGCGTCTGCATCAGCTTACCAAAAGCCGTGCCATACGTTGCCTTGGTAGCCCATTCACAGGCCATGTAACTGATGAATGTGACATTATGTGGCCTGGGAAGCGGAATGCATCAGTCCTTAACTTGGTAAGTTTGCCATTCTGTAGTAGGAGAAAGCTCAGCGACACCTGCTGAGGCAGCCATATTGGCTGTCAACCAGCCATTCCAGAACCACTAAATATAATTTCTCATTTTGAGGCAACAACTTGAGGACGCATTCACAGATGATTTCTTTTATAGGTGAAATGCTAAACTACTTTAAGTATTAAATCTGTTTTTAAGTTAAGGCAGGTTGCAATTTACATATTCAAATAAGATTAAAGTAATGGCTATTAGTCATATGCTGGCTCATAACAACATGGGAATTTTTTTTTGCCTGTCTACGAGACTTGTTAGGACATCATAAAACAGTTGCTCATGTGACTACAATACTAGCAAAACAAGATTGTGTCTCATGATGTAGGCAGCCTGTAATTCACAGAGAAAGATTCCACCGCTGTTTCATTGCATTTGCTGTATTCTTATGTATTACTTGTAAGTAATAATTATAGTTTGTCATATATAAGACTGCCCTTAAATAGTTGCTGGCCAAACACACTTTTATCTCTCCTGATCCCCCCCCCCCACCTTTCTTTGCATATGGCTGACTGTGCACATGTTTTTAATAGAAAAAGAGGAATAGACCGGTGCTGGAAATCTCTTGCAGGGGCACATCTTGCCTAAAAACAAAAGGATTGTGAATACTTGATCCTTCTCTTCCCAACATCGTCCCATTGGCAGAGTGTCAGAAGGCCCACACACAGAGATGGTTGGTGGGTTTGGCCAACAGTAATGTGAATGGCCAGTGTTGGAGCAGATACAGTCTGCCTTATATAAAATATTAACACCTAACCAATAAAAGGGGGTTGTAATTGCAAGACATTTAGGCATGGTTTCTGGATTTTTGTCTGCCTATGGCAGCACGTGATGTCCATTCACCATCCATTTAGTAAATTTAACACTTTAAGAATTAGCGTGTTTGAAACGCATGCCTTTTTCTTTTTTACAACATGTTCATTAGGATACACAATGCTTATTTTCTCTGAACTAACACAAAGATCTAGGCTAGTATTGCTTATTGTATGGAGTGCTGCAGCTAATCCATAATTAAAATGTATCAACCCGGACAGCTATTCTGAGGCGGAATGCATTATTATTCTCTGTAATATCTATTAAAGGGACCTATCAGCAATTGTAGGTCTACATTTCATGTGCATTATAGGAGATCTTGCCCTATGGCAGATGTTGAGCTTTAACATGTTCGATCCTTTGTTCTAAAGTGAGAAAACATACTGCCAGACACCTCTTATTCTCTCCAATAAGGACACATTCATGCTTAGCTAAAACAAGCATAGATGTGTAACGGAGGGTATAGCTGTGAATTGAACAAGTGTTTCATGAATAGCTATGAAGCTGTATGGCCAAACAACCTACTATCTAACTGTTATATATTTCAACATGGCTAATCCTTTTTGTTTTTGTAAAAGGTAAGCCTCTCTACCTGAAGTTAGGTGAAATAGTTATCGGATGGGTATGGCTAGCTTTATAACTAGCCGCCGTGCCCGAGTTACATCCACAGCTTTAAATTTACTGGCAAAAAATGGGGTTGTGTCTGCTTAGGTGTAAGGCTGGATTCACATCTTCGTTTGAGACGCCACTGCAGATTCCGCTTAAAATTGTTCTCTCTGCCGGTTTCAGTATAAAATTATATATATATATAATTATAAATACTAAAGTATTATAGTCTATGGGGGCCGCGGGTAACCACTTTTTAAGTGGACAAGTGTCTCAGTCTTTTTAGTCCCCATGCACACCCGAACACTAGTGGGAACCTTGCATAAGCAGAGAAGCCTTTTCCAATGGATAGAATGATCAAACAGTAAAGGAAAACTGTAGTCATGAGTCCTTTAGGCCTGGGCTCCGCAATGATATTGCATCCAAAGATTATTGCATAGTGCATCCACAGGGTGATATTGCATGTTATTGCTGCCAGTGCTACCCCATGGAGGGTGCATGCATTCATATGTGTAAATATTAAACACTGTCAGATAGTTTCAGATACAAATTGTGGGTATAAAATGCAGCATCTAGACTTGAAATACAACAAGATCTACTTTTCCATGACGACCAAATGTTTTCTTTCTTTCCAGTGGTATTTCAGTGTCTTATCTGAGCTGCAATGTCAGAAACAGCCATGAACTAGAGTGGCACTGTTACTGAAAAAATAGACCTTTTTTCTAATTTCATACAATCTCTTGAATAACCCATGATGGAATATCATCCAATTCTTTTCATTACTAAATGTGCCACTTATACACAGACCTACATTATGGGTTCTGTATATACATGAACCCAGGAAAGAAGTTCCTGTATTGGACAAGTGTCCATTGATATAGCTCAGTTTTTTGCAGTCTTTAACATGTTTCTTCTCGCTGAAGAATACTGAAAAAGGAAAAACTTAGACTCCAGTTCAGATATATAAGGTGATTTAATAAAAAGTGCCCTTTAAATCACCACAAGAAATGTGAGAAAATGCCTTTTTAAGTATTGGTCTGAAACATCAATGATTCACTTTCACATCTGATAATGTTCTTCTAAGCGATTTTGCAGGTTTCTTTTACAGGAAATATCACAAGATATTATGTGATTAGTGTTTTCAATGTACCTTACATGGTTTCCAGATGGAAACCGCACCACAGTAAATTTACTTTTGTGGAGGTAGTAGCTTGGCAAGGGGGCATGAATACTATCAAACACAAAATCAAAACACGTACAAATGTGTCTTACTGCAGATGCATTTTCTAACAATAATACTGTTCTTGAAGAAATTGTTAAAGGAAATGTTCCAAGAATGGCTTCTATGAAAAGCCATTTGGTATAACTTTCTATACATGATAGCAGTGTCAGGCCATTATTTTCATCTGGGTGACCACATCATGTAGACTCAGATTAAATACAGATTCAATACTAACATATTTCCATAGGGATTACCTGCACCAGATGAGAAGAGCATCTGTACACTGATAGATGCAGAACTATAGATTGTCTTATTATTTGTAAGATTATGGTAGGCCTCATAGGGAACGACAGATTCATCATCATGGGGCCTCAGTCTTAAATGGCTGTTCTGGTAATGTAACAATCTTAGGAAATACTTTCCTATATGTTCGTGTGGTAAACAGTGAGAACATATAAACATAGAATGGAGACGAGCAGAATTCTTGCAATGCTAACTAAAAGCAAAGAGAATATTAAAGGAGTATTGTGAAATGAACTACAATACAGCTAGAAATTGCTACTGGTGCCTAACTTCTTGGGTTTTATGCAAGTGATTTTTTATGACAATACCAAGATTTAAAAAAAAAAAAAAAAAAGATTAAATCGCTTAGGATATGTTCACATGGCATAATTTGATGCAGAATCTGTATTCAGTAGGAGGCAGAGTTCGAAACTGAATGCTAAAAAATAAGTATCCTGCTTGATCTGCAGTGTAAGGCACTGCTAAGTAGGCCCAGTCATCTCAGCCTGATCAGCGATTAATAGATGCGGCTGGAAAACGGTCAGAAAGTGGGGAGGAATTCACGCAGAGTTTTGGCCAGGGCGAAAATGCTGCAACAAAAAACACTGCGTTTTACATTACCTGCAAATTGGATGGGTTTCTGGCTAATCCCATCCACACATTCCAGAAAAAAATCTGGAGCAGAAAAGCTGAAATTTCAAAAACCAGCCTGTCAATTATACCTATGGAAACGCTGGCGTTTTCCATGTAGATATAATAGAGGCAGAAAGTCCGCAGAGGAAAACTCAGCAGACTTACTGTGAAAAACACTGGGAAATATATCTTAAATGATATTGTTGAGGGGTAGGAAGATTTGTGCAGGGAATTTTGCATGGCGGATCGAACCACAAAATCCATTGTGTGAACTTATCCTTAGAATGTGTCAAAAATTTTTTCATTGTGGAAATCAGTGGTCCCAGAGCAGACTTCATCAATTTCATATTCTCACAATACATGTATGTATTAGTACTGGCAGTACTTTTTTGTTGTTTTTGTATTTCCAAGAGCTAGTAGAAAGCAGTACTGACTAAGTGTATACAGATGCTAACCTTTTTGTACAGTTACCATGGTGAAATAACGACACAATAAGTTGTGCTATACAGTAAAGTATAAAAAATTTCTCTGCAGAATGTTTTTGTAACTATGTCCTTTGGTTGTAATCACATGAAGATACTTTGACTCCCTAGACTAGAAAAACAAACTATTATCTGGACTCAGTGATATCAGTCATGAAGTTACACACACCAGGATTGCGAAAGTCTGGTGAGAATGGCCTATCTGCAAGAGTTGTTTGTCTATATGGAAACTTTTTCAGTGCTCTGGGTACATTTTTAGACTGCGTCTTGTAATTTATCACGTACTGCAGCTGCTTGTCAGTTGAATGATATTGTAATAAAGTAGAAATATTTTAATAGGTAACATTATAACCCTTCTAAACAGAGTGGTATGCATGGATGGGCTTAGCTATAGATTCGTATGCAGTCAATATCTCATACACATACTTGCTTATAAGGCAGATTCTTAAGGTTCAGTTATACCTGAAATAAGCAAATAAATATTTAATCTGTCATATTACATTCATGCCTTGACAATCCCTTATGATTATGCAGTTTGGTGTGACTATATCTAGTTATGTAACTTACCATCCCTATAAAAATCAGACCAAGGCTCCATGCGCACAAACTTGTGCTTTGTCAGTGTGCTAGCTGTGTTTTCCACACACCCATTATTTTCTGTGGCCCCATACATAGGCCCAGGCATTATCACGGGTGCATGCAGGGGACGCATTCCTTTCCATCAGTGACCCCCAAACCTCAAAACAGACAGTAAGAGGACCCATGCTGAGTTTTGCCTTGGGTCACTGCTGGAAAATTAATGGGTCCATGGAGATCACGGACAGAACATGGATATCATCATGAAACGCTACTTAGCCTCTCCAATGATGAGTAGGTTCTTAGACTCATAAAGGCCTAAAGTTGGTCATACGCTTCAGATAACTGCCAGCTAAAAGCTTGTTCAGCTGACAGATATCTCTCTCGACCCCCCTCTCTATACACATATTTAGCTTGGCCATATGTGCACGTGTCCTCAATGGGGTAGTGGAATAAGTCTCTAACAAACATCTCTGGTGGCAGGTGATCTTCCCTGTGAACCAAAGTTAAGACATTTTGTAATTCAACATGCTCAATCCCCAACATGCAATTGGGGGAGCATTGGGTGGCCCCCATACACATTAGTTGATTGTCTGGGACAGCTGACATCAGCAGGTTCGACCTAATAAATTAATGTGTATGGTAAGTTTACGATTGGACCCAAATTGCATCTTAAAGGGATTGTCCAGTTTTGTTTTTTTTTACTTTACTGCTAAAGCTATCCTAAACTGATCATTAGAATGTATCATCAATAAAAATGAACTTAATAACCCCTTTAGGCTGAAGCCCCATGTTGTGAAAATGCAGCGTTTTACATTACCTGAAAAGCGGATGGGATTCTGGCTAATCCCATCCACATATTGCAGAATAAAATCTGCAGTGGAAAAGCTCCGTTTTTGAAAATCACAGCATGTCAATTATACCTGCGGAAACACTGGTGTTTTCCATATAGGTTAATAGGGGCAGAAAGTCCGCAGAGGAAAACTCTGTGAAATTGCAATAAAAAATGCTGCATAAAAAAAGGTGATGTGTTTACTCTGCAATGCGTTTACACCATGTTTTTTTTTCTGCAGCGTTTTTTTTTTGCTAGACTGCACTACGTGGGGCCTTCGCTTTATAGCTAACCATACACATGAGATAGCTGTCAATTATGGCTTTTATCCCTGTGAACAAAAGGATCTGCTGTCAGGAAAAGTCTGGAAGACCCTGTTACACATGTGCTGGGGTCCTGTTACAGAATTTGCATTGGGATCCAGTAACTTCAAGATATTCCTCTGTATCTAGTAATAAACATATTCATGTCAATAGATCCCAACAAGGACGGTGACTGCCAGACAGTGCCCCAATGTTTGCTCTTTGGGGTAAACATATCTGGAACTGAGCAGTTTCAGAGCTGTCACAATGTGTTCACACAGCATGAATATGTATGGACAGAGAAGAGTATAATAACTATTATCATAAAGCTAGCTGATGATTATGTACATGGAACTTTCCAAATTTTAGGTCACAATGTCCATAAAAAACATAAACAAATGATGAACTAAAATTAAAATCCCATTCAAAGAGATATATAGGATTATTCCAAATTCTTCATTTTTATATCTTTCATCTACAAATCAATAATACTGTCTTTTAATGCAAAAGAAATTAAACTAGTCAACATAAAACAGTAACAGAAATAAAAAGGTACAGCAAAAAGAGCACAATCTAATGATCAATTGACTGTAATATGCATAAAGCTCCCATTAGCTGTAGAAAGTATGTCCTCTGAGAGGCTAAATAGTATTAGCTTGAGGTAATAGAACATCAATATTTAGCAAAAGAGGGCTCCTGGGAATATTAGCCGTGGGACATTATGGTTGTTTTTTATGTTTTAGCTAATAATAATATGTACATAATTGAGTTGTTATATAATTGAGTCATTATGTATGAAGCTTAGGTGGTTTTAATGACTTTGTGGGGGACTTTTTTTTTTAAAGAAATGGTAGATTGGATTTTTTTTTTACTGTTACTATATCATCCTGTATGAATTGTTTGTCTGCTCAAGTATGTATTTGGCTCTTGCTGTTTCCAGAAGTAGCTAGTCTGCTTGAGTATTGTGAAATGTCCAAGCAACACATAGCTGAGAGCTTACTCACTGTTCTGTTTGCAGCTGCTTGCATCACAGCTGCGCCACATCTAACACATTACATACAGATAAATCAGCTCCATAACCATAGGAGCATTGCTTAAAGAAGCATTATTGTATTTAAGAGGATCTTCTAAGGGTCTTCCACACTTATAATCAGTTAAAAGCTTTTATATGCCTGGAAATGTGACAAAATGAAGCGTGCAAGGAGAAGAATGAATCCGTGCTTGGAATTAATATTTTACACCGTGTCCTTGAGTTGACAATAAAGGTTATCATCACAAATGTATCATGATATTAACCTAGAGCTACAACGTATTGATGAGACAGAAGAATAACAAGGTGATTTCTCAGCAGACAAGCCGTTTCGATAAGAAAAATTATGACGGATGAGTTGAAGGTTGAAAATAAGATTTCATCTGTGCCATAGATTTACTCTGTGATCCGAAGAGCAGATCTCTTTCATACTCATATGTAGGTCTATTAATCAAACAGAAGTATTTTCTCCTTGGTTGCTTGGTAAACAGCTGACTTCCTTATAGCTAGGTTCCCTTGTTGTTCTTAAAAAGGAAAAGACACTTACATATAATAAAAGGGAACACAACACAGCTGGTGCTCACCAATGTCAAAATTCAGCTTGGCTGTGAAAGTTTATGTGGCATCTTTCATCCAGCTGGCACATAAGCATCCAGTTCCTTAGAAGGCCACAATTACATACATTGCTTAGTGCATTTTTTTTTACAATGCATATAATGCTATGGCTAGATTTTACATTTGAAGAATTCCCAATGCCCCCTGTGCATTTATAAACCCCTGTGCTATCCCTAACATATTGTTATACTTTTTTTCCTGGTGATGTAGTTGCTAAAAACACAAGACACCGCTATATATCTATTTTATATCCTTTTATTATGCTTTATTTTCAATAAGAAACAGTTCCAGGGCCATTTTTAGTTGTCATCTTCTCTGTTGCACCAAACAATGCATATATACTATATTTATGTTTTTTAATAAACATTATTGTGGATATACAGTACAGACCAAAAGTTTGGACACACCTTCTCATTCCAAGAGTTTTCTGTATTTTCATGACTATAAAAATTGTAGATTCACACTGAAGGCATCAAAACTATGAATTAACACATGTGGAATTATATACTTAAAAAAGTGTGAAACAACTGAAAATATGTCTTATATTCTAGGTTCTTCAAAGTAGCCACCTTTTGCTTTGATTACTGCTTTGCACACTCTTGGCATTCTCTTGATGAGCTTCAAGAGGTAGTCACCTGAAATGGTTTTCACTTCACAGGTGTGCCCTGTCAGGTTTAATAAGTGGGATTTCTTGCCTTATAAGTGGGGTTGGGACCATCAGTTGTGTTGTTCAGAAGTCAGGTGGATACACAGCTGATAGTCCTACTGAATGGAGTGTTAGAATTTGTATTATGGCAAGAAAAAAGCAGCTAAGTAAAGAAAAACAAGTGGCCATCATTACTTTAAGAAGTGAAGGTCAGTCAGTCCGAAAAATTGGGAAATCTTTGAAAGTGTCCCCAAGTGCAGTGGCCAAAACCATCAAGCGCTACAAAGAAACTGGCTCACATGAGGACCGCCCCAGGAAAGGAAGACCAAGAGTCACCTCTGCTGTGGAGGATAAGTTCATCCGAGTCACCAGCCTCAGAAATCGCAGGTTAACAGCAGCTCAGATTAGAGACCAGGTCAATGTCACACAGAGTTCTAGCAGCAGACACATCTCTACAACAACTGTTAAGAGGAGACTGTGTGCAGCAGGCCTTCATGGTAAAATAGCTGCTAGGAAACCACTGCTAAGGACACGCAGCAAGTAGAAGAGACTTGTTTGGGCTAAAGAACACAAGGAATGGACATTAGACCTGTGGAAATCTGTGCTTTGGTCTGATGAGTCCAAATTTGAGATCTTTGGTTCCAACCACCGTGTCTTTGTGAGACGCAGAAAAGGTGAATGAATGGACTCTACATGCCTGGTTCCCACCGTGAAGCATGGAGGAGGAGGTGTGATGGTGTGGGGGTGCTTTGCTGGTGACACTGTTGGGGATTTATTCAAAATTGAAGGAATACTGAAGCAGCATGGTTATCACAGCATCTTGCAGCAGCATGCTATTCCATCCGGTTTGCGTTTAGTTGGACCATCATTTATTTTTCAACAAGAGAATGACCCCAAACACACCTCCAGACTGTGTAAGGGCTATTTGACCAAGAAGGAGAGTGATGGGGTGCTACGCCAGATGACCTGGCCTCCACAGTCACCAGACCTGAACCCAATCGAGATGGTTTGGGGTGAGCTGGACCGCAGAGTGAAGGCAGGCAAAAGGGCCAACAAGTGCTAAGCATCTCTGGGAACTCCTTCAAGACTATTGGAAGACCATTTCAGGTGACTACCTCTTGAAGCTCATCAAGAGAATGCCAAGAGTATGCAAAGCAGTAATCAAAGCAAAAGGTGGCTACTTTGAAGAACCTAGAATATAAGACATATTTTCAGTTGTTTCACACTTTTTTGTTAAGTATATAATTCCACATGTGTTAATTCATAGTTTTGATGCCTTCAGTGTGAATTTACAATTTTTATAGTCATGAAAATACAGAAAACTCTTGGAATGAGAAGGTGTGTCCAAACTTTTGGTCTGTACTGTATGCATTCACTGACATTGAAAATTTGACTTAACCTCCTGTGTAAGGTTACTCTACACAAGAAAAGCCTGCTCTACAGAATTTCCACTGTGGAAATTTAGCTGCAAGTTTGTCTGTGAACCTCATATGTTGTTACTGTACACTGCAGCTGGTGGCCTGGCTGGTTGTTGAAAGACCAGTGATGTCACTCACCTGTGGTTGGAGTGATGTTTCCTACAAGATGGAAAGGAGATCGGACAATGTAGCACTTGGGGCAGGTGAGGCCTTCCATCAGCAACCATATTGAGATCACAGCGCTACACAGTACAGTGTAGCCAGAATACTGGTGAAGTTTGCAGCTGAGTGATGACTACAAGCCATCTAAACCCTCTTGCAGCCTCCCACTAGCTCTGATGCTTGTCCTTGGAGACACAAGAGATCAGACAGGTGGACCTTTTACCAATCTGGCTTTGATAACTTCTCCATAGAAATACCATGGCCTTTGGTCCAGCTGACATAGATGTGGTAAATAGTTGGTGATAGTTCATTGGAAAATGAAATTGTTGATAAAAATGATTTTTGGTCTTATGTAAGTAATTGGGGGGTTGCTGGTGGGTTAACAATAATCGCATTGACGTGACTGGCACCACTCTTCTCTTCTAGAGCCGCTGCTCAAACACGTTGCCCCCTACAGGTCACCTAGAGTTCCTCTGGAAAATGATAGATACACACTGGACACTTGGGTTCACATTGTGGATTCCTCTTCACTGCAGATGTTATGGTACAGCAGATAAAAACAATTCTCACAGTGGTGTAGCAATGTAATTTGAGCAGGTCTCTGGGTTGTGGGGGTGAACGATACACTTCTGCTGTGAGTGTGGGTTAAGCCCTTAAATAGGTACCAATCTCTCACCCTGGTTAGCCAGGGTATCCCCTGACGTCAAACAAGCCGAACCATGATAGAGCGACACACATCTTCTCCATGGTGAAACTAATGGTTGCAACTTAGTTCTCTCTATAAGGAATCATTGCGTGATTTAGTTGTTGAAAGTACTGGAACACTGAATGCATAAAGCACATCATCCAACATAGTGCGAGTACATCATAACACAAGATATAATATAACTAATAAACTCTACTACACCAAGCTGATGCACCATCTTGGATAATACTGCTCTCTCACTATGCTAACAGGCCTGCAGGGTTTAACGCTTCCCAGCAATGTTTGTGTTCACACTACCTAACATGTATATAACCAGGCTGACATTTAGATGCGTCTTTTAAAGATGACGTTTCATCATCTCCATCATCATCATCTCCTTCAATGGGTTCTGCAAGAATATTTTCTCTAGCCCCCACTGTTTCTGAGCTATCAGTGCAGTCAGTTTCAGATCCCAATGTGCTAATTACTGTTCTTAATTAAATGGGCAGCATGGTGGCTCAGTCGTTAGCACTGTTGCCTCGCAGCACTGGAGTCCTGGATTCAGTGAATCCAACCAAGGACTTCTGTGGTATAGGACCTTAAAGAGTTGTTCCACAACTGAAAGCTATACCTTATCATGTGGAGACCAGTGGCAGTCTAATTGCTGGGTGCTCCACAATTTACAAGAACAGGATTCCCAAGTCCCTCTGTTTAAATCGAACAGCACAGCTACTAGATTCATCACTATGGGACTGCCAAAGACTAGCCATTTTTAGCACTTGGCTCTTTCATGCAGTCCTATAGAACTGAATAGAGGGCCAGTGTACATATGCAATCACTATTCCATTCAGATGAAAGGATTCGGGACCCTTATTTGTATTGGTAAGTCCAACCCCCCACTGATCAGAAACTTACCCTCTACACTATGAATAACCTTCATTTGTGATACAACCCTTTAAATCATTTCTTTTCAGAACTAGAGGTTATCTTTTTGTCATACAAACTATACTTCTCAACACTGAAATTGTTACCCCAAAAAGCATATAGGATAACTAGATATGTCAATGTTATACAAATGATTAAAAAGGGAGACAAAATATTCAAAACATCTAAAAGAAGTATCGAGTATGAATATTGAGAGAGTGAAGAAATACACACACTTAAATACCTTGGCATGCTATTAATATTAGGTTATTAATGGTGGTCTGAGGAATGTTACGCCACACTGAATGCATTTGGGCATGCAGATCCCTTGACAATTGTCAACCAGCGGAATCCCAGTTGTGCATGTGCAGTGTTCAGAGACACTACAGGACACTCTAGCATAGTTAGGCTTTGCAGGCTACTGACAGTAGCACAGGCTATATGCAGTCTGGCTTGGTCCTGTTGAAATCCAGCTTCTGTGACACTGTGAATATACGGACGTACCAATATTTCCACTACCAAATCAATGTAATGCCTAGCTGTTAGCGTACCTGAAATGAAGACTAGAATTGATATGGCTACCGTACCTTTTGTCCTAACCAACAAAAACCTCCATATATAAACTTGACTGGAAGATCAACACTCCAACATAAAAAAGATATAGTCAAGAAAAAAGCAAAAAAGTCTCAAAAATATATATAAAATATATATTTATTAATGAAAAATGCAATAAATAGCACATATAAAATATAAAATAATATAGGTGTCACAGACAAAAGAAACTAGGACATAGCACAGGACATATGCATCACATGTCCCCCTCACCATAATCCTGTGAATAACTAGTGTGACATTCCCTTGTGAAAGCCTCTTCATGGTGTGGTCCACACCAGATCTCCAGATCAATCTCCATCTATCATTATGTCTGAGACAAAATTGGGACTCATAACTGTAGAGGGTAAACCTCTATTCCAGTGTCCATTGATGCTTTTGAAAGCAGTGGTGTGAGGTCAGTGAAACACCTGTAGCTGGACATCTAACTTGTAGCTCAGTGTTTTGCAAATGCCTTCTGATGGTTTGTGTCAACATTGTTAGCTGTCCTAGGCTTGAGATGTGACGTTCTATTTCACTTGCAGTACAGATTGGATTACTGCACCATCCTTCCATTCTTGCTGTCATTCCAGTTTGTGGTTGTTCTCCTAACCACAGGGACACACAAAGTTGAACAGTGCTGACATCTCAGGTGTGTAGCAATCGGACAGAGTGATAAACCATGGTTTCTCAGTTCAAGGATTATGTCCCTCTCAGAGTGCCAACATTGCACATCCCAGACATGCTCATCCCAAACCATTTGATCTGATTTTTGAGGTTTCATGTGGCTAATAAACTTTACTTTAAATCTTTCTGCCCCCATGCCACAGATTAAAGCAATGTGTTTGAAAGTTTGATCATATTCAGATCTCAGCAACACCTGCTACTTTCTCAATTTCCATATCCTTGTGGCTTGTCCTTCGTGTTGCAAGTTCAATGTTAAGGAGTGCAATATATGGGTATGCAGAGAACAGAAAGCCAGAGGCATTAGAGAAACCTACACAATGGACAAGGGTGTGGTACCAGCTGCTGCAAGGAAAAAGTAACAAATATTTATGGAGACAGACTGTCTGCGGGCATCAATTATATGCAAATAGATTTATCAAGTGACAATTACCCAAAGACAGCTGAGTTATTTCTCTCCGTCATAAATTTGGAACTACTCAATGAGAATTTCCAAATACCATAATGTCTCTTGTACAAAATTCAGGGATTATATTTAAAGTCAGTGCATTTCTTATAGAGGCCTAACCAAATATAAATGTAAGCTAAACTGATCTTTTTTTAAGTTTCTCTATGGAGGATGGAGGCAGCTGGTCGTGGTCTTATTATAGATGTCCGGGGATAAATTCTCCTTACAAGAGAAATTCAAGAAGTCTGCCTTTAGAATAAGTAAATATAATCAAGTTGCCACACTGAATACTATGCATTCTGCATGTCACTTTATTACTAGTCATATTTGTTGACTGGGGAGTTCACTTCCTTATTTAATAGAGTATAAGACAAGCCCCACAATATGGCTTTCAGAGCTGTTGTTAAAGTGGTTATCTAGTTTCAGACAAAGATTCAAACAAAATTGTATAAGTTTTCATTATGCAAACCCTTAACTTTTGTCTCTCGATATTTTTCTGAAACTGATCAATTCCTTTAATTAGTTACTTGATACATTGTAGATATGCAAAGGCAAAAGATCATGACCACCAAATAATAAAATAACATTTCATTAGTACATATATAAAAGCATACATATAAGTGTAAAGACACAAAAATAAATGGATAAATGGAGATACCACATACATATAAAGGCTACATGGACCATGCAGGAATGTACAAATTTGTGAAGTCTGTACATGAAGAAGGGAAAGTGATGCTATAAATGAACACTGACACTATTCACAATACTGGCATATGCCATGGGGAATAATTCCCTCTCAGGTAAAATACCACTTTAATAATGCACAGTATAAACAACTCCCTCTCCCTCCAATGAACAAACAATGCAATCAAAAAAACGGCATGTAGTCTCACCTAGCCACACTCCACCCCAACGCACGTTTCGCCAGACGGTTTCGTCGAGGGGTGTGGCTAGGTGAGACTACTTGCTGGTTTTTTGATTGCATCGTTTTTCGGAAACCCGAGCACAGGTGTGAACCTAGCGTTATTGAAGGTTGGAGGCGTTCCTGCAGAGGTGTGTTTTCAGGTTGTTCATGAGGACTGCAGTTGTGTGGGGCAGTTTTATGTATCGTAGCTCCAGAGTATAGGTGCATAGGAGAGAAATCTTGAAAACGGTGTGTGAAGAGCAGGTAAGAGCATAGTGAAGAAGGAGGTCTTGTGAGGATCAGAAATTACATATCGGGAGGTATCAGGAGATCAGGTCAGAGATGTAAGGAAGGGAAAGCTTGCGGATAGCCATATTTGGCACTTGTTACTTTGTGAAAACCATTGTAAGCACAGTGATTGTTTTAGTTCGTAACAGAATATAGCTAATATACTTCATAGATGTTAGATGTATATTGTTCAAAATGTTCCACTGTGAACAGCTACAAAGTATTTTTACTTTTTTTTTTTACTTTATTAGATAGATACTTTATATATATATATATATATATATATATATATATATATACACACAGTGCCTTGCGAAAGTATTCGGCCCCTTTGAACTTTTCAACCTTTTGCCACATTTCAGGCTTCAAACATAAAGATATAAAATTTTAATTTTTTTGGTGAAGAATCAACAAGTGGGACACAATTGTGAAGTGGAACGAAATTTATTGGTTATTTTAAACTTTTGTAAAAAATAAAAAACAGAAAAGTGGGGCGTGCAATATTATTCGGCCCCTTTACTTTCAGTGCAGCAAACTTACTCCAGAAGTTCAGTGAGGATCTTTGAATGATCCAATGTCGTCCTAAATGACTAATTATGATAAATATAATCCACCTGTGTGTAATCAAGTCTCCGTATAAATGCACCTGCTCTGTGATAGTCTCAGGGTTCTGTTTAAAGCGCAGAGAGCATCATGAAGACCAAGGAACACACCAGGCAGGTCCGTGATACTGTTGTGAAGAAGTTTAAAGTTGGATTTGGATACAAAAAAATTTCCCAAACTTTAAACATCCCAAGGAGCACTGTACAAGCGATCATATTGAAATGGAAGGAGTATCAGACCACTGCAAATCTACCAAGACCCAGCCGTCCCTCTATATTTTCATCTCAAACAAGGAGAAGACTGATCAGAGATGCAGCCAAGAGGCCCATGATCACTCTGGATGAACTACAGAGATCTACAGCTGAGGTGGGAGAGTCTGTCCATAGGACAACAATCATGGGAAGATGGATGGAGCCAAATACAGGACCATTCTGGAAGAAAACCTGTTGGAGTCTGCCAAAGACCTGAGACTGGGATGGAGATTTATCTTCCAACAAGACAATGATCCCGAACAGAAAGCAAAATCTACAATGGAATGGTTCACAAATAAACATATCCAGGTGTTAGAATGGCTAAGTAAAAGTCCAGACCTGAATCCAGTTGAGAATCTGTGGAAAGAGCTGAAAACTGCTGTTCACAAACGCTCTCCATCCAACCTCACTGAGCTCGAGCTGTTTTCCAAGGAAGAATGGGCAAGAATTTCAGTCTCTCGATGTGCAAAACTGATAGAGACATACCCCAAGCGACTTGCATCTGTAATCGCAGCAAAAGGTGGTGCTACAAAGTATTAACTTAAGGGGGCCGAATAATTTGGCACGCCCCACTTTTCAATTTTTTATTTTTTACAAAAGTTTAAAATATCCAATAAATTTTGTTCCACTTCACGATTGTGTCCCACTTGTTGTTGATTCTTCACCAAAAAATTTAAATTTTATATCCTTATGTTTGAAGCCTGAAATGTGGCAAAAGGTTGAAAAGTTCAAGGGGGCCGAATACTTTCACAAGGTACTGTATATATATACTGTATATACTGTATATATATAGTATCTTTGTATGCTTGGAAATAATTTTTATTCTTATGTGTAATAGTATGTTGTCCCCTCATTTAACTGTAACCTTATGTTAGGCAATGTGCTTAAAATAGCTTGATGCATCTCTCTGCTTGAAATGTAAGCCATGTATTGCTTGCTGATTCCGTTATTCATTCCTTTATCCTAGTACTTATAGTACTTGTAGCTTAACTGCATGACTATAACTCTATATTTATAATACTAGTGCCTATTCAATTTCATAGCTTCACTAAAATACTTAATCTCCTTTGGGAAAACCAATAGGAAGATAGGGAAAATATTTTACATTATGAAAGGGCAGCATATTACTTAGACAGATCTGTTCACCTATTAGCCAAGCAGCATAAAAATATTGTGCCATTTGACTAATTGAAGCGATGAAAGAATACAGAAGATTTATAGTTATGAGGCTGCTATATTCATGAGTCTGCTGTCATCACCTACACCCAAGGTGTAACTTGAGGAGGTGCAGTTGCACCTGGGCCCAGGAGCCTTAGATGCCCATAAGGTGTCTCTTCCTAATATGTGGAGACAAGTACTATAAACAATATATTATACTTGAGGGGCCTGGTACAGATTTTGCATTGGGCCCAAGAGCATCATCTCCTGCATATGTGGCCTCCCCTAGAAATGATTGACAGGCTGCCGTGGATCTGCATTATTGGGAAAACAGCCTTAATTAACTTTAAGGAGGACAAGGTGGAGGCAGGGATAGCCCTTCTTTAATGAATACAGGGGACTCATAACTGTGTCTGGTGTATTCTTTGTTCCTTGCTATTAGTCAAATGTTACAACAGAAGAATAGACCTGTCCTCATACTATGCTGCTCTTGAAGGGTTTGTCCAGGATAACCGTTTTTTGGTAAGGAGGCCTGGGAAGGTTAAAAAAAAAAAGAAAAAAACATACTCACCTGTCTCCGACACTCTGGTGTCTCCCACCGCCGCGTTCCGGTCCTGCTGTTGCAGCGACTTGATTTGGCGGAAGTCTAATCAGCAGCCTAAGGAAAGGACATGGTACTCTCCCGGGAAACTCATGGGATTTGATGTCCTGGTTCCTTTACTTAAGCCTCTGATTGGTCTCAGCAGTGACATGTAGCGGGTTTTTTCACCAAAACAAGACACCAGAGCAGCAGGACCGGACCACGGTGGGAGACAATGAAGCATCGGGGACAGGTGAGTATGGCTTTTTTTTTTTCACCTTCCTCAGCCTCCTTACCAAAAACGTGTTATCCTGGACAACCCTTTTAAACAGGGTGGCATTTTCAGGTAACAAATCCACCTTAAGTTATAAATGCATACAGAGGCATGACTTGAAGCCCCTGTAACCCAATGCAAATCTTTAATGAGGCCCCTATCAAGTCTGTGCCTTTTAGACCATTGGTGTGTTTTATGAGGCAGAGGGATTTGGGGGGGCCCCTTTAGGGTCCAGGGCCCCGTAGCAACTCCAACCACTGCATCCCCTATAGCTATGCCTCTGAATACATACTAAAACAGTGTTTTTCGTTCACCACAGCTGACTAACATTTTTAAAGATTTCTTTTGAGGGGGCAGTTCTTACTAAAACATATGCATTTTATTATTTTTTCACATATTTTCTCATCATCCATTCACAGTAATGTGTTCCTGGATGTTCTATATGTAGGTGTTTCTTTTCATTATTATCCTGCCTTTGATAATAATGAATTACCTACTGAAAAGTGATCTCTACAGAGCTGGATGTGTCAGCCTATGGTGACTTAATTGAAATGTTTTAAAACAATGTTTTAGCAAAAATACCATACATTGAATAAGAGTTTCTTTTCTGAGGATAGATTTCATTTAAAAATACAATCTTGATACCAAAAGCAAGAAAACTGTTTCCATAGTAGTCTTAAAGAGAGCCTGATATCACTACTGGCATGTCTATTTTACTAGAACTGTTAATTTCCCTACATATTGCAATGGGACATTATCAGACTGTGTAGGGATAAACCTCTATTTACCTCTAACACCCATACATTTCTAGGAGTGACAATTCAATCCATAGTTCTAAGTTGCTTTAGAATTGTTATTTCAAGAACAATTATAGTATTTGGTAAAAAAAGACATGCATGGGGTATTGACAGGTCCTCTTTATGAACTCTTTAGCAGTATGGCCAGTTCTAAGCAGAGACACCCATCTAAGGGCAGATCTGTTTCAATCTTTAGATGTCATCAGAACAGAGCAGGCTTCTGGTTAACTATAGTACATCCTGTTTGAACAGAATTAGTACAAAATCAGCACAAAGTAGATATTCACTTTAATGTCATAATTATAAATGAGCCAGAGCTACATGTTAATCCAATGCTTAGATTTTCTTAAAACAGTCTACTAAGGGAAAGAACAAAATGCTTCACATTAAAAATTTAGAATAAGATGTGATTTGCCGCTTTCAAGCTGGAACAAACTTAAATTATATTTGCCAAGTGGAAATAGCCGTTCTGTTTCCTCTACAAGGCAGGAAATACCTATGATTGCATTTTAATAGCAAAATTTCACAAACACAACTATACAAATCTAGTCATATGTAACTGCCAGATGGCAGTGCTGATTTGATATACTCATATATACTCCTTTACTCATACTTATATATCTTAGCGATGGATGTGCAGGCACAGCATATCATAAGTATCCTTTTTTCCCTTACCACGAAAACAGAATTGTTGTTACTACAAGAGAGACATCAAATGATAAGTGTTATAGCCATACCCGTGTGGGTACTGTGGGCCAAACAGTAAGTTGAATATGCATATTATTTCAATAGGGTGAGGGCAAAAAGGCTTATCTCCTGGCGCAAGGATAGAGCATGCTGAAATCTAACATGCCCAATATTTGTTACCGTGGACATCTGCCATAACTTTGATATATAATGTTATTTGACAAGGACCATGAGAATAGAATAGAATAGAATAGAATAATAATATATTGATCCCAAATGGGAAATTGGATAATGCTTGAATGTTATGTTTCTACATATTGCAGCCAGGGGCGCACCGCTAATGAGGCGAGGTGAGGCGGCCGCCTCAGGCGGCACTGTCCGGGGGGCGGCATTTTACTATTTAATGTAAACCAGCCCAGGACAGACCGCTTTAAAAAAAAAAAAAAAAAAACAGAGCTGAGTGCGGCCTGTCCTGGGCTGGTTTACAAGACGTCGCATCTCAGCGCAGGCGGCAATACAATGACGTCATCACGCCGCCTACGCTGATACACAGACGTCGCGGACAAGAGGAGGAGGCGGCGGCTGCATCAAGGCATCGCAGGTGAGTATAGCTTTTTTTTATCTATATAAATAGGCCGTAACCTGTTGGAGCATCCCCGGCAGGTCAGGGCCTATTTATTTACCTACCCCGCGTCTGCTCGTGGCCGCCCCGGCTTCCCCTTCTGCTATGGGCCGCAGAAAGGGAAGCGGATGCCGCTGCAAGCGGCCGCGGGCATTGGTAAGTTAGCCGCGGGCCGCAAATACTACTATTATTATACTCCGGGGTCTATTCAGACCCCGGAGTATAATAATCGGAGGCCTAGGGTTGGTGAGGGAACATAAAAAACAGTGTTACTCACCTCCTGCGATCCGATGTAACTCCGAGCAGGCTTGAGGCCTGTGGTGACGTCATCAGGTCGCGTCGCCGGCCTGATCACGTGACGTGTGTGCGCAATTAAACAGGGCCGAAAGCTGCAAGGAGTGCACCGGTGTCCAGGATAGGTAAGTAACTCTGATTTTTATGTTTGTATTCTCTCCTGGGTCTCCAATTATTATACTCTGGGGTCTGAAAAGACCCCAGAGTATAATAATAGTTCATGGGTCGGCCACTATGGGGCATAATACCCTGTGCAGGGACCACTGTAGAGCATAATACCCTGTGCAGGGGCCACTCTGGAGCATAATACAAGTGCAGGGGCCACTATAGAGCATAATACCAAGTGCAGGGGCCACTATAGAGCATAATACAAGTGCAGGGGCCACTATGGAGCATAATACCAGTGCAAGGGCCACTATGGAGGATAATACCAGTGCAGGGGCCACTCTGGAGCATAATACCAGTGCAGGGACCACTATGGAGCATAATACCGTGTGCTGGGGCCACTATAGAGCATAATACAAGTGCAGGGGCCACTATGGAGCATAATACCAGTGCAGGGGCCAATATGGGGCATAAAACTGTGTGCAGGAGTTGCTGCAGAACATAATACCGTGTGCAGTGGCCAATGCGGGGCATAATACCGTGAGCAGGGGCCACTATGGAGCATAATACCGTGGGCAGGGGCCGCTGAGAGGCATAATACAGTGTGCAGGGGCCGCTGTGGAGCATAATACCAGTGTAGGGGCCACTATGGAGCATAATACCATGTGCAGGGGCCACTATGGAGCATAATACCGTGTGCAGGGGCCGCTGAGATGCATAATACAGTGTGCAGGGGCCGTTGCGGGCCATAACACTGTGTAATACTGTGTGCAGGGGCTGCTGTGGAACTTTATAGTGTGTGTAAATGGGGCGCTATAAACATGGGCTATGGCACCTGTTTATATTATACGAAGTCTGTTTATAGTGACCGTGTGATGTAATTGTAGCCTTGTCACATACTGTAGACATGTACAGGACGAGGCTGTAGTTACATTACGTGGCCGCTATGAGATGAATTACACTATGTAAACAGAGAAGCGGTCACGGCGCTTACACAGGTACCATTCAAACAGCTGATCAGTGGGGGTCCTGGGTTTTTGAACCCCACTGATTAGTTTATTAATGACCTGGAAAACCTTTTAATTAGTTAACACCTGGGGCATTATTAATAAGGGGCACTATTTATACAGGGTACACACGGACATTATTAATATAAATATGCACTTCGGGGTATTTTTCATTATGGGGGGTTATATCATATATTTTATAATTGGGGGTAGCAGCAGGATTGGGGCTTTGTGTAGGTGAGGACAATGTGGGTTGGATGCCTGGAAAAGTGAGGAGCCAAAGATGTCTGTGTTGCAACCTTTACAGAGACAAGTCACAGCTGTAAGAAGTGGTCATGGCGGTCCAGAGGGAAGAGAAGGGAAATGTGACCGATTAGTCAGAAACGTCACCTGTAAGTCACAGAATGTTACTGCCCTGTATTCACCTAAATGATAGAGGATAAATACCTGAGTGATGGGGGTCTGTCTGCTGAGACCCCCACTGAGCCTGAGAATTGGGTTTTTCCCCCCCACTAGGTGGGAATCCAGCCTGGCTGCAGCCATATATATAGGTGTGTCACTTGGTGGATGGATGAACCCGCGTGGCTCTCATTCACTTCAATGGGAGTGCCAAAGACATCCGAAGTCCAGTCCTCAGCTATCTGCGGCGCTCCTATTATAGAGAATGGGGGCCACGTGGGCTCGTCCATCCGCCAAGCAGAAGATGTGTGAAGTTATTGTCATTGTTAATGCCGTGTTGTTGATCTGATACTGAAGTAATACACTCATGTTCCTCTTCACCTAACCTATCAAACTATGTATGCAGCAGCATTGATATCCTCCTTCACTGCAAATAATGTGAATAGTCCAAACTCTAAAAAACTTCATTCCATTATTCCTCTTCCATCAAATTTTACAGTAGCTACTATGCATTTCAGTAGGTATCATTCCCTAGGAATCTACTGTATAGGATAAATAACATTATGATTTAATAATTAATTATATTTTATGTATGCAGTTATACCAATTATGTTCTTTGTTGTTCTTATCTATTTTATTTATATTAGAAGAGGGTGAATGGGAATTGGAACTTTTGGAGAACTGAGTGTGGGATAACTTAATCGCTAAGACCCCACGTAGCAAACTGCAGACAAAAAACACTGTGGAAGACCATGGCAGAAAACACAGCTTTTTTTGTATCGTGTGTGCCCCGGCCTGAAAAATCTACATGGAAACATACTGCTGCTCCACACTACTATTATTTTATTAGTATGATTAGGAATGTGTTTCAGGCCGGGGCCCAACGTGGCGTAAACACCACGGAAATAAACACAGCGTTTTACAGTCAAGCAAAGTGGATGGGATTCTACTGAATCCCATCCCCACTTTGTGGTAAAATATGCACAACATGTCAATTATACCTATGGAAACGCTAGCAGTTTCTCTATAGGTATAATTGAAACAGAAAGTCCGCAGAGGAAACCTGCGTTGCTTGCTGCGGGACGCTACGTGGGGACTTAGCCTCACATTGTTTCTTATTATGGCAAACCACTGGTGCTGCTGTATGAACAAACCCACACTCATTACATTAGGATCTGTAGCTACATTTTTTGTTTTCATTGTATCACTATTTTAAAAGGGAGGCATGCTCTATTCCTATTCTATTTGTAATAGTTATCACCTGTATGGCAACTATGTGTTAAAACCAAGGACACACAAAAAAGGATACAGAGGGCATGGTCACATCTGAGCTGAGGAGGCTTAGGGTACTGATAACATGCCTCTTCCTAATATAAGGACACCAGTACTATAAACAATAAATTATATTTGGGCAACCTGGTACAGATTTTGCATTGGGACCCAGGAGCGTTATGTCTGCTTTTTGTAGAATGGTTTATCCATTGATGAATTGTTTTGTTTTAATGGTATTTAAATAAAAATAAATGAATTGTTTTATAAAGGAGACAGTGCTCCTGTAGCTATTTATTCTACTTATTTGGAGCCTCAGTCATATGAATGTTGTTTTGCTATTTAATGGTCTCATACAAATACTTCAGTATTCCAGTTTATTGAACATTTCAGCAGCTCCTATTAGGTCTTGTTTCTTGCAGCCTACTGAACTCCAAGATCTCATTGGAGCTACCCCTACCTCTAAGCATTTAGATGCCGTGATCATTATTTATCATTGCATCTAAGGGGGGTTAAACTGCCAGAATAACAGTTATCTGAAGCAATGATAATGTGCTTATTACATCTCAGCTGAGCTAAAGAATTAGGAAAGGGGGGGGGGGTTTATATATTCATAGCCATGAGTTATACCATGCTTGGCCAACAATTGGCCATGTTGGTTAAAGACTAATACAGGCCTGTTTCTGGGCATACTTCACTAGATTTTTCATTTTGTCCATTTTGGCCAAAGCCGCATACATCTCCTGTGTCTCAGGCCAAATAATAGTTATTTAACAAGTGTGGTTTGCTCATTGCCGCCCATACACTTGAGATAAAAGTTTTCTGAGTCTTCTAGCTGCACATGTCTGGAGTTAAAGGAACCAGACATTTGATTTCAACATGTCCAATCCTTTGTTCATGGGAGAACAAAATATCTGGTGCTAACGTATTCATCTCTCCCCATTGACATAAATAAGCATGATCAGGCAACAATAAACTAAACATATCCAATAGTTTATGACTGTTGAATTATGTTATGGGTTAGTGTTAGATATACCCACTGGAGGAGATTTGTGCAAAATGCATCAGGGCTAAATCTGACACATTTTTTAAGACTGTCTAGTCTTTGTGCAAACACTGATAACCTTGTACCTCGGCCACCATCTCCACCATCACCTTCACTGATTCTAGGAAATAATAAACAGATACACAGATAATGGGGATTCTGGGGAAGTGCAGTGTATTTCGGAGAAGACTGATTTAATTGATAGAAAGAAATAAAAAAGGAGACTTAATCACTCTGTCTCTCTGTCATACTGCTAGAGTAGTGCTGTGCTAGTGTTACTGTGCCACAGCAGATGCTTCAATCTCAATCACAATTGTCAAAGTCAAAAGTTCAGATTCATTCTCTGCTATGTCCAAGACCAAGAACAAAACATGTAGTCATAACAAACGGCTTTCTTTTTCTATGTATCTTTTTCCTTGCCAGATACCAAAATCCAGTGAAGTTATATACAGTACGTCTTTAATTAATGATTTCTTTTCTTGTAAGTGGCACAGTAAAATTTAGCCAGTTTTTCCCATGCCAAAGACTAAAAAAAGAAATGTGTGTGAAGTGTAAAAAATTGGACAGTGCAGTGTGTTATTAAAGGGAGTCTGTGAGCAGGAAAATGGGTATCAAACTAAAGACAGTACCTTGTAGAGCGGCTTCTACACTTTCCAAAGATGCCTTTCTTAGTCTGCATTTCAGCTCCATTTTCGTGAAAATCAATGTTTTATTATGCAAATTAGCTTAAAAGGTCTTTAGGTGCATTTTCTTCATTCTCTGCTCTGGATAATCACCCCTAACTGCTGCCCAACTCTACCTCCATTGCTTGAGTGACATCTCCCACTTTGCAGTTAGAGGCGGTCATCTAGAGCAGAGACCGAAGCCCTGGCATGAGAAGAAACGCACCTAAATCCCTTTTCAGGTCATCTGCATAAGAATAAAACACTGATTTTCATGAAAATGGAACTGCAATGCAGAATAAGAAAGGAATCTTTGAAAATTATAGAAACAGCTCTACAAGGTACTGTCATCAGTTTGATAACCGTATTCTAGCTGACAGAATCCCTTAAAACAAGCTGTTTGTTACAACCAGCAACCTTCTGCTTGCCCATAACCATATTTGTTGCTGTTATTTTAACATTACCAACTCTGTGTTGGCATTAAAGAGCTAGGAAGGGATTGGATAGAGTCCTAGAAGACCTCAGGGTGCCATATACAACTTTAAGGCAATATCCATTTTTAATTCAGACCAAACTGGTTCAGACTAAAACAAACTTTTGCTCTGAACTCGGAGAGCCTAAATGAATTCTGAAAGGTTCGCTTAACTCTTGCCCTATTTAAATTTTAACAGCAATCTCTAGTGCACCTCAGTATTACAAAATATTTCATATTTACTTTTATTTTATATTCCTAGATTAATTGGGTTGTGCTCTCTGAACTAAAATAAGTAGGTAACACATTGTATGTGATCTACAGGAGGAAAATTATAGTTGTGTTTTGGATTTGGCTGTGCTCAGACTGATGTCATTGAGTTTAGGAGTTAAAACTGTAAGTATGTTACATACCTATTGACTGTAAATTATATGTAAGCATATTTATGTGTATTTATGCATAAACAACATCTGTGTTTATGGTTGATCCCTGTGCTTATGCTGCTTTGACATCAGAGGCATTGCACTGTGAATAAATGCATGAATTCATCTGCTGTTGATGCCCAGGGAATTACAAACAGAAAATATTATGGAAGCACAGAATTATTTAGCAATGCTTATGTTTGGGTTAAAGAGCAGTGTAGCTTTAGAAAGTGCATAGAAAAGTGTTTACACCTACACATGGGTGGATTTACACTAATTCCCAAATTGTGGGTCACAACCCCCTTGGAGGTTGTGTAAAAACCTCTGAGGGGGTCACAAACCAAGTTGACAAGTTTCTTCTCCACACAACAGTGTAGATAGGACTGCAAACTGCCAGCAACATTGTCTGTATTTTACAGGTGCTGACAAAGAACCTTTCTTTATGTCACAGTTATGTGACCAGTCACATACAGGGGCAGAGCTTGTTGTGCAATAACTCTTTGAAAGTTAGAAGCAGCGCTGAGTGTGGGGGGAAGAGGAGGTAGCATAGCTGAGTGTTGGGAGGAAATTTAGAGGTAGTAGAGATGACTGTGGGGGGGGGGGGGTAGTGGAGATAGCAGAGCGGACTGTTGGGGGGGGGGGGAAGGTGGAAGTATCAGAGCTGTCTGGAGGACATAAAGACAGTATAACTGAAGGTTTGGAGGGAACATGGAGGTAGCTGTATGTAGGGAAAAAAAAGGAAAGTAGCAGAGATGTGGGTGTAGGGGGGAAGCATGGAGGTACCAAGCTGCATGTGCAATAAAGAAAACATGGGTGTTGTGTGTGTGGAGAGGGAAAACATGGTGGTAACAGAGGTGTTGGCATGAAGAAAATGGAGACAACAGAGCTGTGTGTAGGGAATATGGAGGTGGCAGGGCTCTATGTGACGGAGAACATAGAGGTAGCAGAGCTGTGTATATAGTGTAGATGTTTCACATAAAGTGTCACAGATCTCCATTAATCATAACTCAGGTGCTCAGAAAGGTATTCACTTCTTCTAATCAAAGTAAAAAAGATTCTGGCACTCAGGATGTAGTAGATTTGAAGTGAAGGAATTTATTGAATAGCAATCCCAATATAACAGGTGACATTTTGGTCTGATGGGGACATTCATCAAACAATTGGTTTGTCTGGCAAATAAAATAAATATTAGCAAATGTGCAAAGGCGGGTAACCACACCACTTGCAGTTACCCGCCTTTCCACTTGCACTCTTTCTTTCATTTCACAGACAATCCAATTGTCTGTTGAAGGTCCCCATCAGACCGAAACCTCATGTGTTATATTGAGATTGCTTTTCAATAAATTCCCTTATTGTGAATCTGCTATATCCTAAGTGCCAGAATCTTTTTTACTTTGAATCATAGTTATGTGGTGGAAGAAGAATCAAAACAGAGGCAGTATACAGCTGAAAAGCAGAAACGATGCCAAATATAGCTGACTTTTATTTTTCAAACAGGACTAAGTACAGTAGTAGGGGATCCCGAACGAAATTCTCATTCAAAAAGGGTTCCTGTTTTCAGAAATTTTGGGAACCACTGACCTATAGCAAACATTAAGTTGGCTAGCTTCATTTCTACTTCCCAGTCATATTGTAGAAACAAGTACAAACATATTTGCAAATACTTGAACCTCAATAGTTCCTTACAGTAAAATAAAGGATGTGATACTGCAGTGCTAGCACTGTTTTCAGCACAGAAAGAGTTCTAAGAAGATGGCCATGGGTGGCAGTGAGGGGTGCACCTCTAATGAGGCAAAGTGAGGCGGCCGCCTCAGACGGCACTATCCGTCACTGTCTGGGGAGCAGCATTTTTACTATTTATTTAACGTAAACCAGCCCAGGACAGGACAAAGCTGAGTGGGGCCTGTCTTGGGCTGGCTTACGAGATGTCCGCATCTCAGCACAGGCGGCGATACAACGACGTCATCGCGCCTCCTGTGCTGAGACACAGACGTGTTATGCGCGGACAAGAAGAGGAGGTGGCGGCTCCATCAAGAGATTGCAGGTAGGTGAGGATAACTTTTTTTTTTTTTATATAAATAGGCCATTACCTGCTGGAGTAACCCCAGCAGGTAACAGCCTATTTACTTACCTACCCCCTACTCTGGGGTCTGAAATAACCCCAGAGTATTATAATAGTTCGTGGGTGGGCCACTATGGGACATAATACCGTGTGCAGGGGCCACTGTGGAGCATAATACCGTGTGCAGGGGCCACTATGGAGCATAATACCTTGTGCAGGGGCAACTATGGAGCATAATACCATGTGCAGGGGCCACTGTGGGGCATAATACCGTGTGAAGGGGTCGCTGTGGAACATAATATCAAGTGCAGGGTCCACTGCAGGGCATAATACCATGTGCAGGGTCCACTATGGAGCATAATACCGTGTGCAGGGGCCCCTATGAAGCATAATACTGTGTGCAGGGGCCACTATGGAGCATAATACTGTGTGCAGGGGCCACTATGGAGCATAATACTGTGTGCAGTGGCCACTATGGAGCATAATACCGTTTGCAGAGGCCACTATGGAGCATAATACTGTGTTCAGGGGCCACTATGGAGCATAATACCGTGTGCAGGGGCTGCTGTGGGGGTATAATACCGTGTGCAGGGGTCACTATGGAGCATAATACCATGTGCAGGGGCCACTGCAGGGCATAATACAGTGTGCAGGGGTCCTGCAAGGCATAATACAGTGTGCAGGGGCCACTTTGGGCCATAATACCGTGTGCAGGGGCCATTGCGGGCCATAATACCATGTGCAGGGGCCACTATGGAGCATAATACCGTGTGCAGGGGCCACTATGGAGCATAATACCGTGTGCAGAAGCCACTATGGAGCATAATACTGTGTTCAGGGGCCACTATGGAGCATAATACCGTGTGCAGGGGCCACTGCAGGGCATAATACCATGCGCAGGGGCCACTATGGAGCATAATACCATGTGCAGGGGCCACTATGGAGCATAATACCATGTGCAGGTGCCACTGCAGGGCATAATACAGTGTGCAAGGGCCCCTGCAAGGCATAATACTGTGTGCAGGGGCCGTTGCAGGCCGTAATACTGTGTGCAGGGGCCGCTGCGGGCCATAATACCGTGTACAGGGGCCGCTGTGGGCCATAATACCATGTGCAGGGGCCACTGCGGGCCATAATACTGTGTGCAGGGGCTGCTGTGGAACATTATAGTGTGTGTAAATGGGGTGTTATAAACAGGGGCTATGGCGCCTGTTTATATCACATGCTGTCTTTTTATAGTGACCGTGTGATGTAATTACAGCCTTGTCACATAGACATGTATAGGACGAGGCTGTAGTTACATTACATGGCCGCTATGAGATGAATGACACTATATAAACAGAGAAGCGGTCACGGCGCTTACACAGGTACCATTCAAACAGCTGATCAGTAGGGGTCCTGGGTTTTTGAGCCCCACTGATTAGTTTATTAATGACCTGGAAAACCTTTTAATTAGTTAACACCTGGGGCATTATTAATAAGGGGCACTATGTATACAGGGTACACACGGACGTTATTAATATAAAGATGCACTTGGGAGTATTATTCATTATGGGGGGTTACATCATATATTTTATAATTGGGGTAGCAGCAGGATGGGGGCTTTGTGCAGGTGAGGACAATGTGGGTTGGATGCCTGGAAAAGTGAGGAGCCAAAAATATCTGTGTTGCAAACTTTACATAGACAAGTCACACCTGGAAGAAGTGGTCATGGCAGTCCAAAGGGAAGAGAAGGGAAATGTGACCGATTAGTCAGAGACGTCACCTGTAAAACACAAAATGTTACTACACTGTATTCACCTAAATGATAGAGGATAAATACCTCATTGATGGGGGTCTGTCTGCTGAAACCCCCACTGACCCTGAGAATTGGGTTTTTTCCCTCCACTGGGTGGGAATACAGCCTGACCGCAGCCATATATATAGGTGTGTCGCTTGGTGGATGGACGAATCCGCGTGGCTCTCATTCACTTCAATGGGAGTGCCAAAGATATCCAAAGTACAGTACTCAGCTATCTGCAGCGCTCCTATTATAGAGAATGGGGGCCAGGTGGGCCCGTCCATCCACCAAGCAGAAGATGTGTGAAGTTACTTTCATTGTTAATGCCGTGTTGTTGATCTGATACTGAAGTAATACAGGAAGAAGAATTCTTAAAAACTGTTTTATAACTTTGTGTATTGTGTATATTGTGCGACGATAACAGTGTGTGAAGCTAGTAGCATGGAAACTCAATTTTTTTTTGGGGGGGGCGCCTTTCTATAGTCCGCGTCAGGCAGCAAAGAAGCTAGGTTCACCACTGGTGGCAGTAAGATATCTCTCCATGTGTGACTCACATCAAACATATACACAAGATGTATACTTTTCAATGATTAATATAGTACTTGTATATGGTTGTATTTTCATTTATTTTGTTGGTTGTTAGGGTTGACAAAGTAGCAAGTAAAATGAAAAGCATTTAACAGAGCAGCCCGCCGAGATCAAACAAGAAATAAAATGTGACTTTTATTCTGCCAAACATTAACTATTGACTTGACACCCTGATGGAAAGATAAAACCTCATTTCATTAGACAGACTGCTGAGTTTTACTAATTTTCCTCTAGCCAGCTCTACATGTGTTCAAGGTCGTATATGATCTCACTGCTGCTTTATTGTAAAACTGCCAGTCATTTTGTCATGTTTTGGGGAAAAACTACTTTGCAGAGAATATAATTAACATAGATTTAGGTAACTGAAATCTGTTTAGGCAGGCTGAAAAATGAAAAATACGCATCCTATTGTCAATCCAATTTTTATGACTTGTTTTCATTGTAAGTATACTATGAACAGTGAAAAAAACTGATATGGAAAGAAATACAACTCCTAGGGGTTTGTTCCTTGGCTACTGCTGAGTGAATAAGTAACTGCGTAAATGCATATAAAATGACTTGTTACCATGACATGTAAACACTGCTCTTTTGAAGCAGGGAGAACAAGCAATACAGAAATTGTGCTTCTTCTGCAATTCCCAGTGGAGTTCAAGTGAATATGCTACAAATTGCTGATGGTTTTTATGACGCATATTTCACTGTTTAGCATAAAATGTATACATTGTTTTACATGGAGGTAATTGTTATATGTGGGGGTAATTGTAAATGTTTGGAGTAAAAACTGTGAAGGCTGGACTGAAGACATGGCAAATAATCTTGCCATTTGATTCCTAGTTTATCTAACTCTAGAATACTTGAGAATTTTTACTAGAGTAAACAGCTATCATAGTTGTTATCCAGAATCCACCCTAGAAGCTGCTTGCTAATTTTGCAAATCTTAATGGGTATATTCATAGCAGGGTTAGCAGTTGACCAGTATGGACAACCACCACCGATATGCTGTATGCAGGCATATGAAAGTAAGGATCCCTGAAAGGAGCTGCTGTTCTTTTAGAGATTCAGTATGAATGGCAAATTGATTTCAATGGCTGCCATGTAAAGCTCGATTTCGTAAACTGCAGTGCTGAGTAAGTTCTCTTCAATTCATTCTCTCATATCTTACCTGCTTGGTATGACAGTGTGTAAGGGGAGACCGGAGCGCCACGCAAGTTAAGCGCAGGGAACATGACTGGGGGCGGGCAGTAGGGGAACAATCACACGCTAGGGCGCAAAAAAATTGTGGGCGGGGCTTAACCTCGTCTAGTTTCGCTATGCCGCGCGGCCCGGGAAGCGGTCATTCCGGAGCCGCGCAGCATAGCAACAAGTTGTGCAGCTGCCCCCATCCCACTCTCCTGTAGTTCATGGCGTCTTTTGACTCCAGCCTGGAGCAACTCAGAGCTGCTGCCGGCATCCATGGCGAGGCCTGGCTGCAGGAGCAGCTGCCTTGCCCCCATTAACCCCTCACCACACCCTGCCCCAGAGGCACCAGACCGGCGGCGACCACACAGGACTCGCCCGTCGGCATGTTTGAGTCTTGATAAGCCCCCTAGGACCCGGTGACATAGGAGTTCCTCTCGGGCCCCTCCAGGCCGAGCACCCCGCTCCACTGCTCAGGGGTGGAGGTCCCGGTCTGGGAGGAATCCTACCAGTCACCTGGCCCCTGCGGATGTGGAGATCCCTGCCACTGGCCCTAGTGTTAGGTCCTCCACACCCAGTCACCATATGGCCACATCACGAGGTTCCATGGTTCCCTCCTGTGATGCTCCAGCGGGAGGGGGACAGGGTCTGCCAGTTCTGTTGGTTCCAGCTTTCCAGATGCCCTTGGTACCGGAGCGAGGAAGTATGAACGGCGGGTGACATGGCGCTGGCTCCTCCTTCACGGCACCACAGCCCAGGTCCGAGGTGCATCCAGTGGTTGCAAGTGCATACGCGGGTGCAGGTCAACCTTCCCAGGGATGTCAGTCGTGCTGCAGCTGCCAGCGGGATGGTTCCCAACACTCAACAGGCGCCAGCATTCTCTTGTACAGCAACCTGGGTCATCAGGATGCAGGACCGTCGACTGGTGGGCCCACAGCACCTACGCAGTCTGGTGAGTACCCTTCATTGTCGTGTCCGTTTCCACCTATTCTAATGTCACAGGGGTTAGGGATAGATAGGCCGGATCTCCAGTGGGTGGCGGTGTAGCTTCTGAAGGGATTAGGGAGCCATTGGGTAGCGTGAGGTAGCTACTGTCGCGCTGCGAACAAAGTGTTAGCGGTTCTCCAGTGGGGGCATGGATCCTTCAAGCAATCCAATCTGTAGTGTCGCAGAGTGCGCCAGTGGCAGAGGGTCCGACGGATGTCACAGTGTCCGTGCAGACAGAAAAAGAGAAGGTTGACTCAGTGTCTGTTTCGAGGGTCCTCTAGGGGCGCATTTAAAAAAGGAAGTGAAGGAAAAGATTTTGAAGGACAAGTACGTCGAAATATTCTCCTTGCTCCCTTTAGCAAAATTTAATTTAGATAAGAGTAAGAAGGAGGATAGCAAAAAAGAGGAAGAAGAAAAACGTAGGTGGCGCCTGATCCCATAGACTTTTGCTAATTGGCTTTAGGCCTTTGCCATTTTAGCTAGTGTCATTGGTGAAAAAGCCCCTGACAACTGTTTGGACCTTTTTTGCTATCAGGACTCCATAGGTGAGGCGTATTGGGTCTATGGGGGTCAAACATGGCTGCAGTATGATGAGCAGTTCCGTCAGTGTAAGGCGGTTCGGCCCAGCATACGGTGGGATCAGAAGGATATAGGGTTGTGGCTTCGGGTAATGGCACCGGCGCGCTTTGGCCACTCCTTTCCTGGGGCGGCCGGTGGAACCGACCATAGTGGTCTCAATTACAGCTCAGGGGGGGCAGGTGCACAGGCCCAGCAAAGTTACGGGCTGTGTTGGCAGTTCAGTGAAGCCCAATGTAAATTGGCTGCAGATTCAAACATGACTGTTCATTCTACGGCAGGGTGTCCCACGGTTCGGCCCGTTGCTTGCGAAAACAGAGAACCAAGGCCTTGCCCAATAGTGGACAAGGGGCAGACGCCGGTGAAGCTGGAAGCCATGCTTCCGTACCTAAATAGGTATGTTAATAGGGAAAGTGCAAAGTTTCTAGTGGAAGGTTTTAGGGAGGGTTTTAAGATTCCCCCGCCGACGAACGCGGTCCCCTTTTGTATAACTAACTTGAAGTCGGCAGCAGAACACTCGGGGGTGGTGTCCAAAAAATTGAGGAAGGAGGTGGCCTTGGGGCACATGGCGGGCACCTTTGCATCACCACCTTTGGAGAGTTTAATTGTATCTCCTTCGGGGGTGGTGCCAAAGAAGGAGCCAAATCAGTTTCAGCTCATACATCATTTGTCATATCCCAAAGGAGCGTCAGTCAACGACGGTATTGCACCCGAGCTTTGTTCTGTAGTGTATATGTCGTTTGATGTGGCTGTGCATTGGGTGCAGCGTTGCAGTCCAGGTGCCCTCTTAGCTAAGACGGATGTGGAGGCGGCGTTCCTGCCAGTATACCCTGACAGCGTTAGGTTACTGGGCTGCTACTGGGATGGTGGGTATTACGTGGATCGTTGCCTTCCCATGGGTTGCTCGATATCGTGCGCGTACTTTGAGGCTTTCAGCACCTCGGTGATTCGGGAGCTGTCAGGGGTGGAGTCAGTGATACACTACCTCAATGATTTCCTCTGTATAGGTCCAGCGGGCTCCGATGTCTGTGCAGTTTTACTGGCGACCACACAGTATTGGGTCTATGGGGGTCACAGCTGGGGGTGGTACATCGGGAGGACCTGGCAGTATGGGGCACTTTTTTGGACAAGTTCAATGGTAGATCGCTGGCCCAGTTGGCTGTGATCGACGTGTTCGATTGCGACCTTTTTACGGATGCAGCAGGGGGCCACGGTTTTGGGCCTATTACAGGGGGCAGTGGTGCGCCGCCCCTTGGCCTGTGGCATGGCGTGAACTAGGTCTGATGTGGAATTTGACTGTACTTGAGTTATTCCCGATTGTAGTTGCGGTGTCCATATGGGGTGGGGTGTTCTGGGATAAAAAAGTTAGGTTTCATTGCGATAACGTGTCGGTTGTGTCGGCCATTAATAATGTGATGGCGTCTTCTCCTCCAGTTATCAAGTTGCTTCAGTGCTTAGTACTGCGTTGCTTGTGCCTGAATGCATGGGTGGTGGCGGTGCATGTACCGGGGGTCAAAAATGACAATGCTGATTCCTTGTCTCATTTCCAGTGGGAGCGGTTTCGTGCCCTGGCTCCAGGGGTGGAAGTGGAAGGGATTCAATGTCCTCAAGAATTATGGGACTTGATTTGCGAGAAGCAGGTACATTGGTTCAGGCATTGTTGGCCCCCAGCACCTGGGATAAGTATTCAAGGGCTTGGCAGCTTTGGGAGGATTGGGTGGGGGAGTTAGGTCTGATACATACTGATGATGATAGGGTTGGGGGTTTATTGTTCTTGTTAAGCCGTTGGTCATCTGATGGCTGGTGCATGGCGAAAGTTAATGGCGCGATAGCGGCTTTGGCATTCAGTCTCAAGCTTAGAGGTTTGGTGGACTCCACCAAACATTTCTTGGTTCAACGGGCGCTGAAGGGGTTCCGCAAGGGCAGAGGAAGTAGTGACACACGGCACCTGATTACATTTCAGCTTTTGGAGCTTTTGGGGTTGGAACTAGGCAGTTTTTGTTCTTCACATTATGAATGCGTTTTGTTTCACCTTGCTTTTTCTTTAGCTTTTTTCGTGGCTCTCAGTGTGACTAAGCAGCCTGGTGGTTTACAGGTGGATGATGTGGACTTGGAGGAGGGGGTCCTAGTGGTCAGGGTTCGCAGGTCTAAAATGGATCAGGTGGGGGCAGGGAAGTATCTGCGCCTGGGTGCTGTTGTAGGGTCAGAAATGTGCCCGATGCATTGTTTGCGGGTTTTTCGGGGGTTGGCTCCAGCTTCGGTGGATGGTCCACTCTTGCGTCATGAGGATGGTTTGTTTCTTTCCCGTTATCAGTTCTCGGCTGTTTTTAGGGGTTGCTTGGATTTGCTGGGCCTAGACGCCTCTAGGTATGCTCCACACTCTTTTCGCATTGGCACAGCGACTGAAGCCGCTAGTTGGGGATTGAACCCAGAGGTGGTCCGACGCATCAGTAGGTGGGAATCTCAGAGGTATACACATCTGGACAAAATTGTTGATACCCCTCGTTTAATGAAAGAAAAATCCACAATGGTCACAGAAATAACTTGAATCTGAGAAAAGTAACAATATATAAAAATTCTATGAAAATGAACAAATGAAAGTCAGATATTGCTTTTCAACCATGCTTCAACAGAATTTTTAAAAAAAGAAAACTCATGAAACAGGCCTGGACAGAAATGATGGTACCCCTAACTTAATATTTTGTTGCACAACCTTTTGAGACAATCACTGCAATCAAACGATTCCTGTAACTGTCAATGAGACTTCTGCACTTCTCAACAGGTACTTGGCCCACTCTTCATGAACAAACTGCTCCAGTTGTCTCGGGTTTGAAGGGTGCCTTTTCCAGACGGCATGTTTCAGCTCCTTCTAAAGATGCTCAATAGGATTTAGGTCAGGGCTCATCGAAGGCTACTTCAGAATAGTCCAATATTTTCCTCTTAGCCATTCTTGGGTGTTTTTAGCTGTGTGTTTTATCCTGTTGCAAGACCCATGACCTGTGACTGAGACCAAGCTTTCTAACACTGGGTAGCACATTTCTCTCTAGAATCCCTTGATAGTCTTGAGATTTCATTGTACCCTGCACAGATTCAAGATACTCTGTGCCAGATGCAGCAAAGCAGCCCCAGAACATAACAGAGCCTCCTCCATGTTTCACAGTAGGGACAGTGTTCTTTTCAAGATATGCTTCATTTTTCAGTCTGTGAACATAGAGCTGATGTGCCTTGCCAAAAATTACTATTTTTGTCTCATCTGTCCATAGGACATGCTCCCAGAAGCTTTGTGGCTTGTCAACATATAGTTTGGCAAATTACTTTTGTCAGATTCAAGTTATTTCTGTGACCATTATGGTTTTTTTCTTTCATTAAAAGAGGAGTACCAACAATTTTGTCCACGTGTGTAAATCGTACGTGCGTCCACGCCTTGCTCAAATGTGAACTATTGTGTTGTTGGGGTATTCTCTCCTCCCTCCACCCTACCTTATTTCTTCTTTTCCTTAGGCCCTCCTGCTTGGTTAGTCTGGATCTTCGGCCATTCTTTTGTGTTCTGGGGCACAGAGCGGGCCGGCGTGCGGCAGAATGGTCGGCAGCTGGGGTTCGCCATTGTGGTCATTGTACGTTGGATTGGAGTCCGAGGTATGGTGTGGAGTCGGGTCATGCCCGAAATCCACAGGTGCGCAAGGTTGGATCGGTCTCCAGACATTATTGTTATACATGCTGGCGGCAATGACCTGGGGGTTCGTCCTTTTCGAGATTTAATTAGGGACATTAAATATGACCTGTTGAGGTTGTGGTCCATGTTTCCGGGGATTGTCACTGTGTGGTCTGATATTGTACCCAGAAAAACATGGCGGGAAGCTAGGTCTGTTGAAAGGCTTAACAAGATCAGGATTAAGGTTAACCGTGCTGTTGTGGGGTTTGTGTCAGGAATGGCGGTGTGTGTGTGAGGCACACGGAGTTGGAGTCTGGGGAGGGGGGAGTTTTGGTTGCGGGACGGGGTCCACCTGAATGCGGTGGGCATAGATTTGTGGACATTGGGTATCCTGGAGGGCGTTTAGAGGGCCCTGGAAATGTGGTGGGTCTCTCATGCTTAAGGGATAAGGCGTGCTTGCTGTGGCGGGTGGGGTCCTTGGAGTTGGTGGTCAATTGGCTAAAAGGGTGGAGTCAACGGTAGGCTCCACCTATACATTTGGTGGTAATTGCACATTTTAGTGGATGGCCTGGTGCACGGTGAACGGTTACAGGGTAGTTGGCCCTGTGAGCTGGTACATGGAAGGAGTTCATGGTGCCGCCGAGGCGGTGGTCGCGGCTGGTGGTAAAATTTATGGTGTGGTTATGTTAGCGCCAGGCCAGGGGATTGATGTTTTTTTGTAACTCCAAGGACTCTTACCCAGGTTAAGCGTTTCTTGTTAAATTATTTTAAGTTATAGTAAATTATAATAAGTTATACTTGTTGTTATTTATTTGTTGTTTATTAATAAATATGACTGCTGTGGTCGATTTAGTCCAATCCTTGGTCTCTGTTTATTCTTAATAGGGGGGTGGGTTGATAGCTGGTTCGGGGTTGAGGCTAAAAAAGGGGAAAGTATTTAGGCCCAGCAGTTTGTTTATTAAAGGGGGTGGGGGTTTATATTGGGACCCCGTAATCTGCAATGCCCAGTCAGGGGAGACCGGAGCGCTGCGCAAGTTAAGCGCAGGGAACATGACTAGGGGCAGGCAGTAGGGGGACCTATCACGCGCTAGGGAGCGAAAAATTGTGGGCGGGGCTTATCCCTGTCTAGTTTTGCTATGCCGCCTGGCTCGGGAAGTGGTCATTCCGGAGCCATGCAACATAGCAACAAGTTGTCCATCCCTCCCGTTTTCTTTCTTGGTGGCTGTTTTAACTTGTTTATCTTTTGCAGGTTGGTGTCACGGTGGCCTTGGCAGGTGGAGTCCATGGAGTTGGTGGTCAATTGGCTAACAGGGTGGAGTCAACGGTAGGCTCCACCTATACATTTGGTGGTAATTGCACATTTTGGTGGATGGCCTGGCGCACGGTGAACAGTTACAGGGTAGTTGGCCCTGTGAGCTGGTATATGGAAGAAGGAGTTCGTATTTATTCATGGTGCTGCCGAGCTGGTGGTCGCAGCTGGTGGTAAAATTTATGGTGTGGTTATGTTAGCACCGGGCCAGGGGATTGATGGTTTTTTGTAGCTCCAAGGACTCTTACCCAGGTTAAGCGTTTCTTGTTAAATTATTTTAAGTTATGGTAAATTATAATAAGTTATACTTGTTGTTATTTATTTGTTGTTTGTTAATAAATACGGCTGCTGTGGCCAATTTAATCCAACCCTTGGTCTCTGTTTATTCTTAATAGGGGGGTGGGTTGATAGCTGGTGCGGGGATGAGGCTAAAAAAGGGGAAAGTATTTAGGACCAGCAGTTTGTGTATTAAAGGGGGTGGGGGTTGATATTGGGACCCCATAATCTGCAATGCCCAGTCAAGTAACTTTGTCTATATCTGACAAAAATAAAATATAACACGTGGATTTGACAAACTGTTTGTATATATCTCCTGCATTGGCCAAACAAATATTTGGACAGCCACGTAGTAACATTAACCAAGTGAAAGGATTATCCTTACTTATTGCCCATATTTCATACAATTGTGTCAGATTAAAAGTGGAGATGACCTTTCCACAAGTAACAGAATGGCAAGTGGTTCAGGTTCCGGTTTTACAGGTTTTCTGGGTTGTTATACCGCTCATAATAGGTGTAGCTTACTTCAAAGATGATAAATGCATACAGTGCAGTATATTAAAAACATTCTGCGGTCCTAGTTATATAATGTAAATCTTATCAACGTGTGAAATGTCAATGCAACATGTATCACTACTATCCATGTGTCTCACTTGCGTATTCAATATGAAAAGTCTAGTGTGGTGTATATGTTCCTGGTATTGCAACCCCCGAGTTAAACCTGCCAATGCCTCCCATGAGCTAATTTTGTATTAATCTCTACTAATAAAACCTTTTTGGAATGTAGCTCCCATAGATCCATGCCTGTTTTTCTATGAAACCTAGAGATATTGTCTGAGATTAAACCAAACCAGAACATCTTTTCCAACGCTGTTTTGGGGTTATTGCTCCTCATCAGTGTAGCGCAGAGTACTGGTTTGGCTGGCTGAGAGGTCATTTATTTGGGTCAGAAGAGGTACCCTAATAAGTCTGCCTTTTTAGGCCACCTTATGGTGTGAAGAATCTAACAGACCATTAGGAATTCTATTATGGGAATATTTAAATAAGTTTTCATTGATGGAAAAAGAAAAGCTCACCCTAGTGCAACCTTTTGGAGGGTAGCTACCTATAGATCAATGCCTGGAAGCTACCTTACAAAAGTTGGAGCTCGAGTGAGTTTTCCTTTTTCCGTCAAAGAAAACTTATTTAAATATTCCTTTCCCAAAATTCCTAATAGCACATTCATGGTCTGTTAAATTCTACATACCATAAGGTGGCCTACAAAGGCAGTCTCCATACGAAGCTACAGTACCCCTTCTGAATCTCTATTAATAACTGATTGTTCGGTATATTGTACAATGATTCATCAAGGCTTATCCCTTCCATAAAACATTGCTTCCTAATGATAATCCTATTCTATTACAATTTTTAATGTGCATCATCTCCAGCTTTTGCTTTACACTGATAACTGGACAGAAGACAGACCGATGAGCAAAACTGATTGAGAAAGGGGAAAGTTCAGTACTGAACACAATGCAGCGGTTGTATATTCTAGATACAAAGAAGAAAATGGTTGTAGTAATACGATGATGATGATAATGATGAGCTTTACACAATAGCCACTTTCCAATTTCTATTGAGAAAACATGGTACCTGTATTCTCTTAATATCCCAAAGTTAAGACCAGCCTCTGTCCTATGACCCAAATTAAATTTATTATGTAACAGAGAAATGATTGTAATAGAGATTATATGAGAGAGTTGCAATGGGTTAATTTACTGATTCTTCAATACAGTCATATGAAAAAGTTTGGGCACCCCTATTAATCTTAATCATTTTTAGTTCTAAATATTTGGGTGTTTGCAACAGCCATTTCAATTTGATATATCTAATAACTGATGGACACAGTAATATTTCAGGATTGAAATGAGGTTTATTGTACTAACAGAAAATGTGCAATATGCATTAAAGCAAAATTTGACCGGTGCAAAAATTTGGGTACCCTTATCATTTTATTGATTTGAATACTCCTAACTACTTTTTACTGACTTACTGAAGCACAAAATTGGTTTTGTAACCTCACTGAGCTTTGAACTTCATAGCCAGGTGTATCCAATCATGAGAAAAGGTATTTAAGGTGGCCAATTGCAAGTTGTTCTCCTATTTGAATCTCCTCTGAAGAGTGGCATCATGTGGCATCAGTGGCTCCCCGCATCAGCACAGTGTAGGTAGAAAATAATTATGGATTCAACAGAGTAGTCAGCATTAGTGAGGCCTAAAAAGTATGTGGGGAGGAGGGTGGATTACTACCTGTGGGGGGCACTATTAGGGGACTTTTACCTATGTCAGAGGACTATTACCCAGGTGGGGGGTTAGAACTATTACCTATTTGGGAAGGGACTATTACCCGTGGGAGAAGTGTTACAACCCCAATTTCAAAAAAGTTGTGTAACATGTAAAGAAAACAATGATTTGGAGAACTCTAAGGCAGGGTTCACACTACCGTTGAAGTCTGTTATGAAGGTGTCCGTTAAAAAAAAACAAAAAAACGGACACCTATCATAACGGACACTAACTGATGTTAATGTGTCCGTTTTTTTAACTGATCCAATTAATGGTTCAGTAAAAAAAAACAGACACATTAGCATCATTAGTGTCCGTTAGCATCAGGTAGTGTCCGTTTTTTAAAGAGGACATTTCATGTCACATACCGCTAGAAAGCCGACAGCGCGCTCAATTCAGCGCACTGCCGGCTTTCCCGGTATGTCCCCCCGGGGCTGGAGATATCGGCGATGTAAATTACATGGTTTAATGTCAGAAAGGCGTTCCTGACAGTCTAGCTGCGCTGCGAGGAACGCCCTCCCTGACACTTCTCGTTCGTTCATAGACTTGTACTGAGGGGGCGTTCCTCACAGCTCAGCGTCATCGCCGGGCAGTGAGGAACTCCCCCTCTGACAGTACAGCACTGTTAGTTTTTTTTTTTTTTGGTTTGTTTCTCCTTTCTGAGCATGCGCAGAGAAAATAAACGGACATAAAATAACGGACAATAACTGATGGCTATCAGTTACTGTCTGTTATAAGTCCATTACCCATAGACTTCAATGTTAAAAAAATAACGGACACTTGCTGTCCGTCAAGAATCCGTTTTTTCAAACGGACAAAAAGTCCTGCATGTAGGATTTTTTGTACATGAAAAAAACGGACTTCTGACGGATTTGGTGTAAACGGACACAAACGAACACTAACGAACACAATATAAAACCCCATTGAAATGAATGGAAATTTTAACGGATTTCTGACAGTTCAGCTAGTGTCCAATGCTAAAATCCTGTAACGGAGAATAGCAACGGACACTACTGACGGTCACCAACGGTAGTGAGAACGCCCCCTTATAGCCATATTTTATTCACAGTATAACACAGAACACATATCAGTCCATGGTCATGTGATGAACACACAAGTGCACAGCTCGTTACCAGACAGATGTCTGATTACTGTGCAGTGATTATAATGAGCCGTGCACCTGTGTGTACATCACATGACCATGGACTGATTTTTATCCACTAGAAGTAAGCAGAATGAATGGTAGCAAGGAGAGATCTAGAAAACTGTGAGGAATTGATATATAAAGTATACTGGAAAACTGTACAGTTTTTTTTTATTGCTCAAACAATAAGATTTGTCTTTCAATATTGATCTGAAACTGAACAACCCCTCTAAGGTAGAGTTTTTGTCCCCTGCACTGCTGCTATTTAAGATGTCATGACAAATTTGTGGGACCTTCTCTTTTTCCTTTTGTGTATGTGATAGGAAACAATTACATACTGAGCCATACTAGTGTAGTACTGGAGACTTATAATATTGTGCTGTAAAATATGTTAGTGCTATGTAGACAAAGAAAAAATAAGTAAATAGCAGCCATAATATTTTTTTCATTCATGTAGCTTAGTGTAACTTTATTGTAAATTGTAACTTTTCTGTTCCACATGTTGTACATTGGAATGTAGACTTATATGAAAGCAGAGATGGTTGTATCTATGCAATTTTTGTCTATAGTCACATAGTAGTATTTGTATGTTTGTAATGTTCTTAAATGTACAGTTTGATAGGGGCTTGTCAGAAAATGGGTAAAAAACCATCATCAGTATTATTTATGGTCTCTGATATTTGCTAAATCAGAAAACAGAACTGAAAAACTATCAAAACCACAAAATTTTGACTGTAATATTAAGGCCGGAGGCCCCACATGGCATAAACCGCGGTGTTTTACAGTCCCTGCAAAGAAAAATCCACATTGCAGAAAAATCCCCCCAGCGGAAATACTGTGATTTCCAAAACCGTTGTTTTTAAAAATCATAGCATGTCGATTATACCTACGGAAATGCTAGTGGTTTCCCTATAGGTATAATTGAAGCAGAAAGTCCGTAGAGGAAAACTTGCATTTCCGTTACGGTTTTTCCCGCAGCGCTTTTTGGCTGTGGCCCACTAAGTGGGATCTTAGCCTAAAGGGGTTTTCCAGAACTTTTCTTTTCATGACCTATCTTTGGGATAGGTAGTCAATTGAAGATCTCTGGAGGTCTGAAACCCAGCTTCCCCGAGGATCAGCTGTTCATCAGTCACATGGCCTGATTGCAGCTCATCTCATGCAAGTGAATGAACACAGCTGCTACACAAATGTATGGCACTGTGCTTGGTAAGCACCGAAGAGACTGTAGCGCTTATGTAAATACTGCAGCCTCTTCAAAAAGCTGATCGTCTGGAGACCTGGGTGTAGGACCCCTGCCTCTCTTTAATCGACCTATCCTAAGGATATGTCATCAGTTAATAAGTCCCAGAAACCCCTTTAATTATTACAAGTTACTAAGTGGTTGGAAGAGATACTATGCACATATTAGGTCATTCTTTAACAGAATGGCTTCTCTGTCATGGTTTAGCTTTTGGGACGAGTACTTCTAATATACCCCTTTGATGGCAGACATCATGAGAAAAAAGGGTTAATTATGTTGGATTTTTAACATCCTGAAACTTTTTTACAGCAGCACAAGATACGTTTTGCAGGAGATGTCCGGTTGTTATTTTTCTCCTCTTCCATTGACATATACTTGCAAGTTTATAAGGGGCTCAAAAGAAGTAGCTGCCATCGAATGCTAACTAATGTATACTTTTGCAAGTTTTTTTTTATTGCAGTTCCTAGAAAAGTTGCCCTTTAATTTCTATGTTAGGGTCTTTTTACACCAGCACATAAGCTGCCAATCATGAACCCTGACCATCAAGTTGATCGTCACTTATTTGAAGAGGTTGTCCAGGCAAAATAAATATTTTTAAAATAGGCCAAGTGAGGTGAAAAAAAAAAAAAAAAAATCTTACTCACCTGTCCCAGGTACTCTGGTGTCCTCCCAGTATGGTCTGGTCCATCTGCTGGGCTGTCTTCTCAAAGTGAAACTGCTCGCCAGCTGTGATGTCCTGGACCCCTTCCATTGAAGCCGCTGATTGGCCTCAGCAGTCACGTGATCGCTGAGGCCAATCAGCAGCCTCTGCTGCCTTAGGAAGAGACCCCGGGAAATCATAGGTAGTGATGTCATGTGCCATTCACTGAGGCCATTGATTGACCTCAGCGGTCATGTGTGACAGGGATTTCTGCCGGAAGGCAAGAATGGACCGGTAGGACTGAACTGCACTGGGAGGCACCGGAGCATCGGGGAAAGGTGAGTATGATTTTTTTTTCACCTCACCTAGCATATTTAAAATATAACATTTTTGCCTGGAAAACCCCTTTAAGGGTGAAGATAAAGAATGTGGTACCAGTTGCACATTGGTTCATGCGCTGGTGTGTTCACTTACATTTAGATGCTACAGTTATGGTGAGTATGCAAACTGTATTGGGACAAATGATCATCAATATCATTGTTCGTCTTTAGATATCTTACATATAGTCAGCAGCACATCCCTTGTTTACACGAAGAGTCAAGGATAAAGGTATGTCGGCTAATCATATGTAAATGGGTCAATCATTGGAAATGAACAATTGTACTAACGCACTTTTGGCCAATGTAAATGGGCCTTCACCTCTCTCAAATTTAGTCCTGACACCAAATATTATGTTTGCAATTTTTTAAGGTCCTTTCACGTGGGCATTCATTGGCATGCAATTAGTGCGGAATGACTAAAAATAGCAAGTTGATTGGTGCTCATTAGAGGCCAATGATCTATAATAAACAGTCAATTTAACAACGGTTTACAATGAGCAATCTTTGGTATACCCATTCACTTACAATATTGTCCATGATCACACATCTTTTATGCTACATAAATAATGCAATCAGTTGACAAAACATTATTGCCCTGTATACAGGGGGCAATAATTGGGATTGAGTATTGTTATAAACAATTATTCCCGATTATTGTCCCAAGTAAAGGGACCGCTAGATCCAAGGTCAATTCTATACAGGAATGGCAAATTCAAGATCCTTTTCAAAGATTAATTGTAAAAACGTGAAAACACTGGTTGTTCTGTGAACAAGATTATGAACGTTTTCTTAGGTCAGCCTTGGGCACTGTTTCCTGATAAGCAAAGACCTATGTTATTTAGCCTTCTCTTGGTTTGGATTATGGATTCAAAATAAAGAGAGAGTTATTATTGTGGGGGTTTTTTAGGTCGTGGTCACTTGGAATCATAAATATAAATATAACTCATTGTGTTCTGCTATATCCTTGCTGTTAAGGAACAATGGATACACAAACACATAAAAATGACATGGAATTGCTCGTTGAACTTGCTGATTCTTCAATAACAACTGTCCTAACAGTAGACACAATAAAAGGCACAAACTTTCTTTTTTATTACTGACTTACAATATGACTAAGCGCAATGGCATAAAACTGAAGAACAGAAATACTGTACGGGTAACACTGTCCAGGCTCAGTTACATCCACTCAGTCACACTCTTTGGTGATGTCTTTGATGTATGAAAAAACCCTCTCAAGATAATGAAATGCTAAAGCAGCTGGCTAATGGCTGGGAAAGTGCAAACCCTGCATTGAACTGAATGCAGAACACTCTGCCAATGTATGTCTCCAGAGAAGGAAAGGAAGAACATAGTAGCTTGTCCTTTAGTGGACGCCACAGTGAAAGCTGCCATATATAGAATTGCATTACAAAGTAAGTAAGGAGGACAACAGGGACAGACCAAAATATGGCTTGTATAGGAAGCATATCTGCTCTCCTAGCACCAGTTCTACAGTATGCTATGAATTTGGCATGCATAAGACAATGTATTTGTAACAATTGTTACAGGTTTCTAGCTTCTGCATTTTCATCCAATAGAGTTATGAAAAGTTCTATAAAGATTTGGATCTATATGGATTTGTGCATATAGATGGATTGCTATATATGACATGTAAAAAAAAAAAAAATATCTCCTGATATATCATGCCATTATATTCTGTACCACTGTACGCAGCTTGTAAACTGAAGTGAAGAATTCAGTGCTGCAGTCAACTAGCACAGCAGGTGGCCAGGTAGCTGTTGTAAAGGCCTTCAGCACAGAATCAATGCTGCAACTTATTAATTTTCATGCCTGATGAGGGTCCCAGTGGTCGGGGACCTCACTCATCAAAAAGTGATGATATATCATAGTAATGTGCCATCACTTTATGAGATGGAAATAGCCTTAAGTACATTAATAATAGATGTGCTGTATGTACAGTGGATTTGCAATAAAAATATTAAAATTGATTTGCGAAGTACTGGGATTGCATTTTTAATGCTCATTCACTTAGATATTCGGATTTGTGTTGTACGAATCCCAAATGCTCATGATGTCTGCACACCCCACGTGACTGTTAAGGCCCAATCACAGGCCTCAGCAGTCTCCTGGGTGGCTGATGTCATTTAGGAGACCGAATGAGGCCTGAAGAGGATGGGGACTTGCACCAGATGCCATGACGGAGCCAAGGAGAGGTGAGTATGATTGTTATGTTTAAACACCTCCCCTGAGCCTCTGAAGAGTCCTCTGAGTATAATACTGGTTTGTGGTTTGTAAACCTCGCAAAATTATGGGTTTGGCCAAACACAAATGCTTTAGAAAATTCATAACGAACAAAGCTTAATATGAACTGGTTTGCTCATCCCTAGTGTGAACCATAAAGGGCGAGAACATGTAAAGGACAGAATATACTTCCAATTTTTTTCAGTCCACTCCTGGTTTTAGATTACAAACATATAGACACACCTTTACTAGGTTCTTTTGTAGGCCTATATCCAAGAGAGAGCGGTAAATTTCCTAGTTTACAGGCACAGCGTATAATGAGGTTACCTTATTGTGGCAAATGGGCTCATACAATATGATAAAATTGTGCACTAAAAATATTACATTTACCAGTATAGTAAAAGTAGCAGTAACAAATTTGCTGAGTATAGTATCTTTGTGATCTATCTATTTCACTTTGTTTATTTCACTGGCATGTGTTTCTGGCAGGGCAGCATTGATAACCACTATGCCTCCCCTGCTTATTGCCATCTGAAATGTCCAAATGATATACAGTTTTATTAGTTACTTTTCTAAAGGCTTCCAATGTTATGTCACTAAAATTAGTAACATGGAATAATATAGAAGAGTCTATGACAGCTCATGTGCAAATGACCTTTATATATCTGAATATAACCAGTCGTATGACTGACAGAAATGACTGGGTATAAGACATATTCTAATGATGCAATTCACTAAGTTACTGTATGGTGACATAGCATTAAAGGCTGGTTACTGGACTCACTGCCCTTCTGCTAGTGATAGATTACAGTGGATGCATGTGCGTGTCACTCTGTAACCTTAGCTTCATTTCCTGTAAATTAATTTTAATCTGCAGTTGGCGGCTGCCCAAAGTCAAACATTTTCACCAATCCTTTAATTATACATGAAAGCAGAGGACATGTACATGCATTTATTAAAATTGAAAAATGATGTATTTTTTAGCCATTTTTCATATCAAATATAATCTCAGAGAGGTTTACAGAAATTGTAGATTTTTTTATTTTTTTATTTTTAACCACTTCACAAATCGCCTCACTGGAAGAATGGCACACAGTGATACATTCTGTACTGCAAGTGAAATTGGATGTCACATCCCAAGCCTGGGGTGGCAAACAGTGTCAACACAAACCATCAGAAGGCATTTGTGCAACATTGGGCTATGAACCAGACATCCAGCTACAGGTGTTTTATTGACCTTTTGCCACCGCCCTAAAGGCTATCATGGTGCACAGCAAAATGGCAATAGAGGCTGTAAAGGAGGTCTATCCTCATTAGCACTGAATCTCGCTTTTGTCTTGAACATAATGATAGCTGGAGATTGAGCTAAAGACCACGTGCACAACAACTAATGGTACCGATATCTCCAGCCCCGGGGCACATAACGGAAAAGCCGACAGTGCGATATAAAACAGCACGTGCCTGAGGACATGAAAGCTCCTCTTTAAGAAAACATTCTGGAATTTTTTATTGCATAGGAAAAACAAAGTATATTAAATTAAATAGACATGCCAGAAGTGGTGACAGGCCCTCTTTAAAGGGGTATTCCCATGAACATAATCATATTTATATTTGTAGATAAGTTAAAGATTTTTGCAAATATAAGTAGCTAAAAATTCTGCAGAGTTTTAGAGATTTTCTCTAACTATGTTAGTAGTGATAGCCTGTTGTCTTGATTGGTTGCCAATGGATACGACCACGTATGCAGAAACTTTCTATGGTCTGGAACTTGTCAGTAACTCAGCCATGATTTTCTTATTGTAGCTGGGTTATCATGTAGGGACACTACATGTATCAGAAGATATCCCAGTCACAATAAGGAAACCATAACTGATTTTCTGACCTTAGAAAGTTCCTGCATTCATGGTCGTATCCACTGGCAACCTATCAAGACAACAACTCGTGACCACAAGATATTTAGAGAAAATCTTTAAAACTCAAAATGTTTAATTACTTATAGTTGCAAAAATGTTTAACTTTTAATTATCTATAAATTTAAAAATGGTTATGTTTGTGGGAATACCCCTTTAAGGCTAAGGCCCTATGTTGCGGAAACGCAGCGTTTTTTTGTTTCAGATTTTGCTGTGTTTTTTTGAGCTAAAGTCAGGTGTGGGTTGAAAAGGAATGGAAAATATAAGGGAAGCTCTTAGACGTTTTTCTTCTGTTGAATCCACTCTTGACTCAAAAAACCACAGCAAAATCTGAACCAAAAAAGACTGCATTTCGGCAACGTGAGGCCTTAGCCTAAATCAGAATTCTCTCAGAAAATTCAGAATTGTGGCTTTTTATCTGAGGATTGTGTTATTTTTATCTTTTTAAATGATCCCAACTGTACTAGGTGATAAATCAGTAAGACTAGATCTACATGACTACATGTCCAGATGACACGGACCATATCACAGCCGCAAATTTCTTCCCAACCATGGGTCTAATGACTGTAATGTAACACATCATCACTATCATTCTGCTGCTAGTTCAGGTCATTATACATGCAGGCAGTATGGGACTGGTGGCTGTAAAACAGACTGCATAATATGGACATATTATTATGTTTGTGTCAATCCAGCCTCACATTTTAGCAGATATTTCTTTTGCAAATCATTATGCAGAGTCAATTCCTATTAGGCCCGCCCCCATGACCCTATTCAGCCTGTTAGTAGGATAGTAGATGGTATTTATAGCTAGAAATATAACGGATAAAGGAAATGAAAAGAAAAAAAAGGAAAATGAGCTGTTAGAAACAGTTAAAATGATTGAGGATTTATATGCTGCACATGCCTGATTTCTTTCCTGGAAGAGGGAGAGGTGAAGTTGGCAATTACATATGGGCGAGGAGCTTTGGTTTGGTGCCAGTGTTAGTTCCTTGTGACCTTCGGCAGTGCGCATCATGTCCTCGCAGTTGGAAAACTTAGTGTGTATTGACCTAGTAGTTCACAGTTTTTTTCCATATGTTATTAATTGTATGCTGTTACTAGGCTGTGTTCAGTATCTGACCTGTCGTAATCTCTTCACCAAAACATTTACATTAAGGACTTAGAATGCATTTTTATTTTACTAATTTGTAAAGAATTAGGGGCTCTTCACTTGGCCAAAAATGAAGAGGAATTTGAGGCTGACATCTGCCCCAAATTCCTTTTCATTTCCACACCTCCGGCCTCCCATGGCAGAGATCCGTGGCAGACCGGTGGCTTTGCCACTAATTAGGCCTAGATGAAGTGGCCTGATCAGCAGGGTGACTGCACCTGAATCAGCCATTGAATCCGCGGTACAATCGAGTAGGACATTTATTTTTTTAGCACCCTGCTTCGATCTCTGCCTCCTGTTGAAAACAATGGGAGGCAGAATCAGAGCGGAATCCACTTCAAAATCAACACTAAATCACACTTCTTCATATTTGTTAGTATTGTTGCAGCAGAGGGCCATAGCACCACCACATGAAAACATCTGCTCCTTAAAAATATGTGCTTATACGCTCACTATTTGCCAAGATTATTGGCCATGTTTGTCTTTTAATAAGTTCTAGGAAATATTCTCAAGACTGCTTCAATAGAAAATGCATCGCTGTGCCACATGTAAAGTTACATTAACCATGGTGTTGTCCTAAACTAGCACTTCTGGTACATGCCATTGAGTTTTTGTTGCCAACAGTTTTTTTTCAAGAATAGGTTTAGATCAGTCAGCAAAATAAGTTATTAAGAAATGTTGGCAGATTTGTTGCACATACGTCTGACTATTACATGCATCTGAAGGGATTTGTTTCTGCATCATGTGTATGAATGGTTCAGAACCTCATTCAGATATATGGAAGAGTCACAAAGATGTCTGCATCAAATTTGTCACATGTAAACATATCTTAAGACTTTTCACATATCTTCCCTTTTTGACCAGTTTATGGTTTTGGCAAAAAGAACATAGCAGGCAAGAAACCACAGTGGGGGTTGGGGAGAGGGGATTCATCAATCCCTCTACACAGCCTCTTAATAAATCACTTAGTTCTTGTGCTACTCTGGCTTTTTCTTAAGAATGTGGTACACCAGTCTTAATAAATCTGTCATATTGTGTGATTGAGCCCTAAAGGTTTTCATATATAATTGTTCTTTGGAAGGCAAAAACAGGCCAAATTTTACTGATTCCACTGATTTGAATGACTTTTTAGAAGCATGAACTCAATGAACATAAAGAGCTACAAAAATGGCTGCCGTATTATACTCTTGGATCTCTTCAGTCCCCAGAGTATAATAGGTGGAGGCCCAGGGGAAGTGTAAAAAATTTAAAAAAAATCTGAGGTATCTGAGTGGCGTAAGTACCGTCATAGCGGCTGGCACAGGGCCCGTGACCTTCAGACCCCCGAGTATAATGATTGGAGGCCCAGGAGAGGTGAGTGTTACTTACCTCTCCTGGTCTCCGGCGCTGACCTCCCTGCTGTCTTCGGGCCTCTGTAGTGACGTCACAGACATCACAGGGGTCAGGCTGTTATTGGTGTAATGACGCCAGTGTAACCCATATCTATGACATCATTAAAGAGGACTCAAAACAGCAGGAAGTCGCCGCAGAGCCCAGGAGAGGTAAGTACCACTGTTTTTTATGTTTGTCACCTTCCCTGGGCTTCAAATCATTATACTCTGGGGTCTGAAAAGCACGTCCTTTCTTGGCCGCCACATTATTATTATTATGTATTTATATAGCACCATTAATTCCATGGTGCTTTACATTTGAGGGTTTACATACAGTACACAAAATATACAAAACATATACAATACTAACAGTGATCACTGACACAGTGGGATAGAGGGCCGTGTCCTCAAGAGCTTACAATCTATGAGGGAAGAGGGATAGAGAAAGAAGGTGAGGGGAGAGGCTGTACAAATGGTGGTGTGGTGACAGTAGCGTTATTGGAGGTTGTAGGCCTTGCTGAATAGGTGAGTCTTCAGGGCCTTCTTGAAGCTTGTGATTGTGGGGGTCAGTCTTATGTGTCTTGGTAATGAGTTCCAGAGTATGGGGGATGCACGGGAGAAATCTTGGATATGTTTGTGTGAAGATCGGATAAGAGCGGATTTGGAGGTCTTTGGAGGATCGGAGGTTGCATGCGGGCAGGTACAGGTAGTGGGAGATTAGGTCGGAGATATATGGAGGGGACAGGTTGTGGATGGCTTTGTATGTCAGCGTTAGCATTTTGAACTCTATTTGCTGGGCAACGGGTTGCCAATGGAGGGATTGGCAGAGGGGAGTGGCTGATGAAGAACGGGGGGAGAGGTGTATTAAGCGAGCAGCACAGTTTAGGGTGGACTGGAGGGGGGCGAGAGTGTTTTCTGGGAGGCCATGGAGAAGGGTGTTACAGTAATCTAAGCGGGAGATTGAGGGAATGGACTTGTGTCTTTGTAGTTTCTATCCAAAACAGCTGATCCCTACCTATAATGTTCCCCATAGTGCCATAGTGGTTCCACACAGTATAATGTCCCCTTAGCATCCACACACAGTATAATGTTCAATAGAATTTTCAAATTCTGCACCAGACAGTTTTTCTGATTCCCATTCACTTCAATGGGAGTTATCAGCTAGAGGAAAAAAAAATCAGCGTCTGCTTCCCATTGAAATAAATGGGAGGCAAATTTCAGGCAGATTATGGAGCTGATTTTGAGGCGGAATCTCCATGTGGTGTACTCATCTTTCAGGGCTGCCTCCTATAATTTGGGGTATGCAAAAAAGGTGGTGTAGGAGCAAGAGAAAGCGGTGCAACAAAGGGCAGGAAAAAAGCACAAGCAAAGTGCATCATTTCACTCACTGCATCCCTGTGCCATGTTGATGCTGCTTGCTTTCGGCTGGTGCACAGATCCAGTAAGTCCTGATCTACTACATACAGATGGGCAATGTACAACATCTCAGATAGCCTTTGTGTGCATATAATAAATTGGGCAGATTATTTAGCAAAGTGCCCTGTTTATTATTATACAGACATACTTGCAGAGGGTACACCTCCTCATTAAGCGCCAGGCCATATGTCTGGACACTGAAACCTATGCTATCTTTTAGTCCAGCTCAGGTCACGCTCCACCCCAGGGCCTTTTCTAGGAAAGTGGCAAGGATGGCACAAAAAAGAAAAAAGTCTATAATTTTCATGCAAAACACCAATTCGGTGACTTTTTCATGCCTTGTATGACACATTGAGAAGATTAGATGGAATCTGGTCAGATCGGCCAATTCATCTGTATACTCTTTTCTAGGCTCTCCTTCTTGGCCCCAATCTTCTTCTCAGCCCCAGTCTAACCAAATAGAAAATCATATCTGTCTATCCCACCCTGGGAAACCTCTTTTACATTCCACTGTGGGAGCCCAAGTCAACAATCATCTTGTAGAGTCTTGTTGTTGCCTGAGGTCTCCTATTGCCCTAGTTTAAGGTAAGAGCCAGTCAACAGACTACTAATAGGGCCCACAGAACAGAACCAGTTCATAACAAGGACTAGGGAGCCAGCTACTAGTGATTTAATGCATGTGTTGGTGCAGTGTTAGGAATTTGCAAATGGGTAATAGTTGCATGTAGCTATAATTTGGAGCCCTCCGAATGAATTGTACTGGTGGGACCTAGGCACTCTAGTTCCAAACTGGTACAATCCATGTATTAACTCCAGTTTATTCACCAACCAAATTGTAACTGATATCAGTTTTCCAAATACAGGAAATAGATGACAAGATGACAATTCATGTTGTAGTCTAGTTTAATGATGTAGGAAATGGTGATCATTTAGATATATTCCAAGTAACTAATATGCCAACTCCCAGAATGCCAGCTTACCTTTTTGAGTGTTTGAACATTTTGTCTCTCCTATATTATGCAGGAAGGAAGTGAATTTTCACATTTGTGAAATATGACTTGTCATTTAACACCTGGTATGTTTTTAGGGAATAGGAGCAAATGTTTCTAAGCTAGCATTTCATATGAGATATTTTGCATTTCTGCATTATGTTTCCCATTTATCACTGTCCATGTGAAACTTGCTAACAAAGCTTACTGTCACAGCAGAGAACTGGAAGAAAAGTCAGTGTATTAGTCAAAAATTCTCATGCTGTCACCACACCTGTTATAAGCTGCCACTTCCAGCATAGTTGCCAGAGGTGTGACTCACACGTCAATAGTCCTAGCCGAATAAAATGTACTGTATATGACCAAACATCTCTGATTGTCACTACTGATGTCATAAACTGGCATTGTTTACTGATATAAGTAAGATAAAGTCTTGAACATCTAAAATTTCTGATATTCTTTCAAGATTGGGACACCTAAAATGTCTATGTTAGTAGTGAATTAGACTATAAGGAAGAGTTAGGTGAGTTAATTAGGTCTCCAAATAAAGACTTCAGAATGCTGAAAAGAAATGACCGCACAAATTGTACTCGAGCCCCACACAGTTATATATAACAATTCTTACACGTTTCTGCTGGCCATGAGATTGTAGGAAGGTTGCCAGAAGAACACAAAAGCCTGTAGCATCTGAATGCCTTAAAGATGACCTTTCACATCCTCAGGTATATGCAGTTTTACATACCGCTAGAAAGCCGACAGCCCACTGAACTCAGCACTCTGTCGGCTTTCCCGTTATGTGCCCCGGGGCTGGAAATATTGGGGGTCTAAATTTCACTGTTCACTGTCAGAAGGGCATTCCTGAATTTTTAATGGAATAAAAGCATTTGGATATACTGTAACAGCTTTGGGATCTCCGTTCTATACAATATCAGCACCGCTCTATGCAACCCCGTTTTTCCTCCATACCCTTTTGCATTCAGAATGTGTGGCGCCTTATGAAACGCAAAATACGACAATGGAGACCCCGGACTGTTGAGAAACTGAAGTTGTACATCAAGCAAGAATGGGAAAGAATTCCACCTACAAACACTTATTGAGTGTTGTTAAAAGGAAAGGTGATGTAATACAGTGGTAAACATGACCCTGTCCCAGTCTTTTGTTGCCCCTGTCCCAGCTTTTTTGGAACGTGTTGCAGGCATCAAATTCAAAATGAGTGAATATTTGCAAAAAAAACAATAAAGTTTATCCGTTTGAACATTAAATATCTTGTCTTTGTAGTGTATTCAATTGAATATAGGTTGAAAAGGATTTGCAAATCATCGTATTCACTTTTTATTTATGTTTTACACAACATCCCAACTTCATTGGAATTGGGGTTGTATGTTTTTTAACAATTAGTTTTTAAAATATTACAAAAAATAAAAGTGAAATTAACACAATAAACATAATAGCCTAATGAAAGCCTTTTTTCAGCTTTTCAGTTAGTCGGTGCTTTTGTTTATAAAAAAAAAAACAGCTGTAGGTTTAGATCATTTTTTTCTTGCAGTCTTTTTTTTTCTAAGGTTCATTGTAACGTCAGCAGAGCATAAATGAAGCTTGTTTACAATATTCACTGCTAGATGACAGTTTGTAACAAACCATAAAAGCAGAAGAAAGGTTTTTTGTGGCAAGTTGTTCCAATATCATGTTGTAATCAGTCCCTTAGTTCCTCTGTTCCAGCTGCACCTGCATGTAATAACTCTGAATCCTCTGCCCAATAACAACTTTATGCTTGCAAGTTTCCACTTGCGCCAAATGGGAGAGGATTTGTGGATCCCCATTTAAGCTAAAGCCCCACGTAGCGAGCTGCAGCCAAAAAGCACTGCAGGAAAAGCCACGGTGGAAACGCATTGTGGTTTTTCCCACAGCGCTTTTCACAGAAAGTTTGCAGAATTTTCTTCTGCGGACTTTCTGATTGAATTATACCTATACGGAAAATGGCAGTGCTTCTGTAGGTATAATTGACATGCAGCGATTTACAAAAACACAATAGTTTTTGATATCACAGCATATCCGCTGCAGATATTTTTCTACAATGTGTGGATGGGATTATCCAGAATCCATTATCCATTACCCATCCACTTTGCAGGAACTGTAAAACGTCGTGGTTTTTGCCATGGTATTTCCGCCGACCAGACCAGGCGGACTCTGGTAAGAGACACCAGACAGTACAGACAGAGGGATAGTAGTCTAGGTCAAGCCAAGGTTATACACGGGTAGGCAGCAGCATAGAATCAGGATGAGAAGTGTGATAAATAAACGATAATCCACACACGTTGTAGTACAGGATAAAAATCAGCAGATTCAATGTTGCTTGGGCATGTTTCAATTTGGCCTATGGTCTATGGTCTTTTCCCCTCCATTATGATATCCTCTTACTACTGTCATCAAAAATTCGCCCATACTTTGGAAGAAAATCTATAACTTAGGTAACCAAACTAATTCCATTGCTAGGGGTCTGACTGTCGGGTTCCCCAGTGATCAGGAGAAAGGGGACAGTCCCTCTAAAGCTTTCTTGTGAATAGAGCACCAGTGCACTTGCAGGACTGGTGCCTCATTTACTGCTATAAGGTTGTTGGGACTATAATCTCTGGCAGTGCTCGCGATCACAACAAGCACTGTTCACACATACACACTACCGCACCATTCACAAGAAGGCTTTAGGGGTACTTTCAGTTTCTGGCTCTTCTGCTCACTGGGGACCCAGCAGTCAGACCCCCAGTGACAGGATATTCATCCCCTATCCTGTGGATAAGGAATAAGTGTCCTTAATGGCACAACTCCTTTAGGCTAAGGCCCCACGTAGTGGGCGGCAGCAAAAGGGGTTGCAGGAAAAATGCAGCGGCAACACATTTTTTTCCTGCTACGCTTTTCACAGAAAATCCGCAGAGGTTTCCTCTGCGAACTTTCTGATTCCATTATACCTATAGGGAAACTTCTGGCGTTTCTGTAGGTTTAATTGAGAAGCTGCAATTTCCAAAACCGCAGTGGTTTTGGAAATCTCAGCGTGTCCTTTGCGCATATTTTTCTGCAATGTGTGGATGGGATTCACTTTGCAGGGACTTAAGTGTATTATAACTATGACCAACGCACATGACTAGATAACTGGTACATGCAGAATTACATATAATTTTCCATAGTAAATAAATTGTCAGGTCCACTTAACAAAATCAGCACTTTGTACCTTATTATGACTCCCTCCAATCCCTTCAGGGGTGTAACAAGTAACTATGGGCCCAAATAGCTAAGCTTTGAATGAATCTACTCTCCACCATCTACTCTACTGCTCGCAGAAAATAGTTTGCGTACATGAAAAGCTAAAGATTATTTTGTTTTTCTTTTCCGTTCACGGTGCCTTTTTTGTCATTTCCTTCATTCTCAATGATCTGCTTTCACTTCTTCTGTTTTCGCCTGCTACCATTCCTAGCAATAATATACCGCACCTCAGCCCTTACCAGCTGAGTACCATACCATCTGCTATACCTGTTACACTGGCAGGGGCCTCTTTCTTTCTTAACACTCTGTGACATCTTTTCCAGTACATGTCCCATTTATATTTTAATTAAAATTATTAATATCTGAATTAAAACTACATTTTGAAACAATTAAAATGTTAAATGGCCTAACACAATAACTTGGGTGGTTGTGACAAAAACATAGAAACTCACACCCATCTGCAGTGTAATATTATACTGCAAAGAAGGAATTGTAAAGATATTGATCATACTGACACATTGTGTGAACAGTTCAAGTACTCATCGATGAATGGCCATGATGACATTTAGTCCCTGTCTCGGTGTCATGCCATCAGCACTGCAGAATGTGTACCATTCACCACAAGGTGATTCACAGTATCAATATGAGAATAACACCTAGGTCTCATGTATGCTGCCATCTTTCACATACATGTTGAAAAAATCAGTAATATGGCACCCACATCCTCATGTTGGCTCATACTATACCTTTGTATGCCTATGGAGGCACATAAGGCTTTTTTGTGTATTCATAAGGAATTGATGAGATAAAAAAAGGTATGCTGTAATGTATGCCATATTACAAGTATTTTCCCCTATAGGCATGAAGTGCCTATAGGTCTGTAACATGGAGTCATGGGGACTCTGTATGCTGTTGTATCAGGGTTTTTCCCATATGTCATGTCCATGGGCCCTAACAAGCGTACAGGAGACAGAATAAAATAAAATGTAGTGAGTAGCTAACTTGTTATTTTATTGTACTTTATGTTTTACATATTGGCCACTATACTATAATACAAATTACTGGTGAGTAAGTACCAGGTAAAGTTTCCTCAATGAACCTGTATATGGCAAATAAAGTAAGATTTTGTTTCTTTTAAGCCGGTTACACACGACTGTGTGCTAACCGGCTGCCATGAATGAACGGCACGGGTAGTGCCAGGAGACACACGGATGTCATCCATGTGCTGCCCATACACTGGCCTGATAGCACACTGACCATTCATACGGTCGTCTGCAAGGGGGCTTAGGGTGAAATTCAGCATTAGGTCACTCAAACTTATACGTCTATGGTTGTTGTAGGGTTTGAGTTTCACAGACAAGGCATCAAGTCTGCATGAATGTTGAAGTGACGGCAGCTTGGTCCCTTCTAAGCATTGTGTGTGCAGTTATGGTTGAATCACAACATGCCTGTTACAGGAATGAAAACTCAACCAAAACCTATTTAATATATATGGCCAGTAATGGTATATTGAAAATGCAAAAAAAAATTATTATAATGGAGAAATTGTACATAATATAGGAACACACATGATACTGATATAATAGCAAGACATGAGCAAATCAGATCCCAACCAAATTTTCTAAAAACTTCATCTGGCCAGTCTCCAGGATTTGCCAGTTTTTACTTTTTACCTTCCTATCTGCATTTTACTGCATAATCCTACATGTTAAGGTTAAGGGAGCATTGTCTATGCCAACCAATCAGATTAGTACATTAATTTTCCGTGGACAGACAACAGCTGACATCGGATTGGTTGCTATAGGCAACTGTTTCTTGTTATGTTTCCCCCACTTTAGATATATCATCCACCATCATATCTTATGCTTTTTCAGCACATATTAAAGTTTTCAGTCTTAACTCTTAAAGAGGGCGGCAGCTGCCCGGTGATCTGACCTGATATCAGTGGAATCCTTTGCACCCACATTTTATACAGAGCAACATCGGGAACTTTCTCTAATATATAATACAATTTATGGAGAAATGCTTTTTACAATAAGATATTGCGGAACTATTACCAGATATTCTTCTGAGCAGCACAGAGTGTAGTCAGTCAGAATCTAAGGCTGGCCACATACATTACATAACTATTAGCCAAATACTTGTTCACTCAACAGTCATATCTCCCAAGCTATTCATACACATGCAAATTTGGCTTGACCATGTTTGCATGTGCTCTGAATGAGAGTAGTGGCATATCTCCCCGATAACATAAGGGTTGGCTAGTTGAAATCCAAGCTTGATCTTTCTCTGTCCCAACTTCTGCCATCTGAGGTGAGTCATGGGGCCACCATACACAATAGATGGTCATCCTGTCCTTTCAAAATCGGCGGTTTCAGCTGACATAAATCAAATATACAGTTGTGCTAAAAAGTTTACATACCCCGGCAGATTTTTTGTTTTTTTGCCTTTTTTCAGAGAATATGAAAGATAACACAAAAACTTTTTCTCCACTCATGGTTAGTTGAAGCCATTTAGTGTCAAACTTCTGTGTTTTCTTTTTTTAAATCATAATGACAACCAAAAAACATCAAAATGACCCTGTTCAAAAGTTCACATACGCTGGTGATTTGGGCCTGATAACATGCCCAGAAACCAAACCAGAGTCAGGTAGGCCAACCAAAATTTCGGCCACAACTGCCTGGAAAATTGTTCAATATGCCAAACAGCACAGAGACAAGCCTCAAAACTTCTGGAACAAGGTAATTTGGAGTGATACAACAAAAATCGAACTTTTTGGCCACAACCATAAACGTTACATTTGGAGAGGTGTCAACAAGGTCTATAATGAAAGGAACACCATTCCTACTGTAAAGCACTGAGGTGGATCACTGATGATGTGGGGATGTGTGAGCTTCAAAGGCACAGGAAACTTGGTCAAAATTGAAGGAAAGATGAATGCAGCACGTTATCAGCAAATACTGGAGGCAAATTTGCACTCATCAGCCAGGAAGCTGCGCATGGGACATACTTGGACGTTCCAACATGACAACGATCCAAAACACAAGGCCAAGTCGACCTGTCATTGGCTACAGCAAAAGAAAGTGAAGGTTCTGGAGTGGCCATCTCAGTCTCCTGACCTCAATATCATTGAGACACTCTGGGGAGATCTCAAGTGCGCAGTACATGCAAGACAGCCCAGGAATTTACAGGAACTGGAGACTTTTTGCCAAGAAGAATGGGCAGTTTTACCATTTGAGAAAATAAAGAGCCTCATCCACAACTACCACAAAAGACTTCAAGCTGTCATTGATGTTAGAGAGGGCAATACACGGTATTAAGAACTGGGGTATGTGAACTTTTGAACAGGGTAATTTTGATGTTTTTGGATGTCATTATGATTTAAAAAGAGAAAACACAGAAGTTTGACAATACATGGCTTCAACCAACCACTAACCATGAGTGGGGAAAAAGTTTTTGTGTTATCATTCATATTCTTTGAAAAAAAGGACAAAAAAAAAATAAAAAATCTGCCAGGGTATGTAAACTTTTTAGCACAACTGTATATGGTCAGTTTTACTTTCCCTACAAGGTACAGTTTAGAAGAAGTGATTTTATATATCATTATATATGTGTGGGTCCCAGGTTTCAGTCCCCCACTCGTCAGATATTGATGACCTATCCTAAGGATAGGTCATTAATATGTAACTCCTAAAAACACTTGATGGGGATATTCAATAAGCTTATGTGTTTGGGGCCATTTCCGGAAAATAGAAATGTGGCAAAATAAGGGTTGGGTATGCTGGATTTCAGTATGGTCAGTCTTTTATTCTGCTTGGAATATGTCAGACAGCTTATCCCCCTTACCCCATGTTAATAAATATGAATGCTTGACCATGGACAATGCATGTTTAATGAGAAATTAGGGGAAATAAATTTAGGCTTTCATCTTATAAAATGCATCTGCCAAACAATATTGTTCATCTGTTGCCCCTAGAGGAAAACATATTAATCACTGTTTGTTATGCAATTAAAAATCCTTGGCAGATCATGAGAAATGTTTTTAATAGATTATTTATTAAACCGACATTAGCAGATCCTATTCCTTTCTGTACTATGTTTTCTGGGTCATTTTCCTAAATAAAAAAGTAAACTGAAGCCAATGATTAATGTGCTGATGCCAAAGTTTACAATGAAAACAAGGAAGGTGTATTTATACATTACAAAAGAAGAGATTGCGAAAGTTTGAAAAAAGTAAGAACGTGTTTCTGCATGAAACTGCTGAATATGTGTAAAAATATAAAAACACAAGTTCATTATAAAAACAGTAATTTATCCTAATTATTATAACTTCATATTATCATATTTGCTGTTCTGCTTGATGTTTTTTTGAACTTGGCTCATGTATGTAATAAAGGTGTGGTTGTGTTTTAGAGATTAAGATGTAGAAAGATTAAAAAATATTATATGTTTGTAATTAGAGATGAGCAAATCGAATCTGACAAAGTGGAATTCGAAGCGAATTTCAGGAAATCTTCGATTCAGATCAAACCCAGATTTCCTCACGCTTTGTGGTATCGAATCACATTTTAAACTAAGGACACGACGGAATAGCCTTTAGAAAGGCTATTCTACTCCTACCTTTGTCATTGCATCACGCCCCTGCGATGTCCTGGTTCTCCTAGTTCATGTAGTAAAAGAATCAAAATGGCCACTGGGCATGCACAGAGCCGCACGGAATAGAAATAAGATGGCTGCCGGACATGCACAGAGACGCTCAGAATAGAATCAAGATGACCACCGGATATGTGCAGAGCCGCTTGTGGCTGCCATTTTTATCCTATTCCTACACAAGTGGCTCTGCACATGTCTGGTGGCCATCTTGATTCTATTCTGAGCGGCTCTGCACATGTCCGGCGGCCATCTTGATTATATCCCATACAAGACCGTTTCTGTGCATGTCCAGCGGCCATCTTGATTCTATTCCGAGAGGCTCTGCGCATGCCCGGCAGACCAGGACATTGCAGGGGGCGTGATGCAATGGCAAAGGTAGGAGTAGGATAGCCTTTCTAAAGGCTACTCCGACGTGTCCTTAGTTTAAAATGCATATCCCCATATCCCCAGGCTCTCTGCAGCCAGGAAAATAGCTGTTTTTAACGTAACTCACCGCAACGTAATTTGGATTGAAGCGGATTGTTTTGGGAAATTCGGCGAAACTGGCGAATTGAATTTTTGAGAAATTTGCTCATCTCTAGTTGTAATGTTTTTTTTATTGGCCAAACAGCTAGTAGTGATGTATTACTAACACTAGCACTACCTAAATTGTTGTCACTTCGAAGACTATGCTGTCAAGGCCCATCTACATTAGGAACATTAGCTAACAGTTCCTATAATGTAAATGGGGCAGTTTTATTATACCTTGTGTGCCAGTTTTCTGTTGCCCCCCCCTTCCCCCCCAGATTTATTATCATTTATGCCAGAAATCAGGTGTAAATGATGTTGAAAATCTACACCAGCTATGAGCTGGCGTAGATTTCTCTGCAGGTACACGATCTGAATAAGGTGTGAAGGAGCCTTGTCATAAATGTCTGTCTTCATAAATCTGTTTAATAATCAGCCATCGGTAATTATTATGATTTTTACAAGGACACAGTAGATCGAGGTCAACAGATTAAGTGAGGATCTGCTATCTTTTTGGAAGATGTTATGGACCAAATTGGATTTGCCCTCAGTTTACGCACAATACAAAGAAAACCAGTAAAATTAAAATTCTCTAATTTTGATATCACACCCTTAATTTACTTTACACATTAAATTCAGCTACCTGGCTCAAGAACAGACCTTTATCCAACAAATCATAAAAATGCTTTGCCCCCTTGATGTGATCCCCTATTTATCCTATTTAGAGGACTTTGGAAGACTTGTGTCAGGCTGCTCTCATTTTATAGGTATCAAAATGTCTTCTTCCTCTCTTCTGGAAAAAAACAGTCACTTTATGATTCGTACACTCACACAAAAGATGTTCACAATTTGGAACGACTAAGTATTAGAATGGACAGATTCCAGGAAATCTTTGACCCCTGGGACTCCTGGCATTTCATGGACCTCTGACAATAACGCTTGCTAGGCACAATCTTATTATAGTGTTTTACATTTCCTTTCCTTCCTCTTTTTCATTTCATTGGAGCTCAAGATTTCTGTATTGCTGTAATTTTCTGCTACTTATATAGTCCCTGTCCACAATAAGCTTCAGAAACTAATGAATAAACACCTTAGCCTAGATTCACATGACTGAAGTGTAAAATGGCCATGAAAAATGTCCAATGTTTATGGCCATTTTGCACCTGAGTGGCAGCATTTTTCACAGATCGCTTACAGTGTAAGGCTTACACATTACAGTTTATGGAGGGACAAAAATAGAGCATGACCTATACTTTGATGGTCTGTGACAACGAACCTTCAAAATATCAGTCATGTGAATAATCCCCATTCACAGCATTGAAATTAATGCAGCCGTGTGATGTCCATAAAAGAGAAGCCGTCACAAGGCTGTCGTCTTGTGTATATAGGGCAAAAGTGTCTTAATTTTAACCAGTTTTAGGCTATATGCACACAAACAAGTGAAATCCGAGTTGTCTTCTGATCTTCTATTCCTATACAGTGGGGAAAAAAAAGTATTTAGTCAGCCACCAATTGTGCAAGTTCTCCCACTTAAAAAGATGAGAGAGGCCTGTAATTGTCATCATAGGTAGACCTCAACTATGAGAGACAAAATGAGAAAACAAATCCAGAAAATCACATTGTCTGATTTTTAAAGAATTTATTTGCAAATTATGGTGGAAAATAAGTATTTGGTCAATAACAAAAGTTCATCTCAATACTTTGTTATATATCCTTTGTTGGCAATGACAGAGGTCAAAGGTTTTCTGTAAGTCTTCACAAGGTAGGCACACACTGTTGCTGGTATGTTGGCCCATTCCTCCATGCAGATCTCCTCTAGATCAGTGATGTTTTGGGGCTGTCACTGGGCAACACGGACTTTCAACTCCCTCCAAAGGTTTTCTGTGGGGTTGAGATCTGGAGACTGGCTAGGCCACTCCAGGACCTTGAAATGCTTCTTATGAAGCCACTCCTTCGTTGCCCTGGTGGTGTGCTTGGGATCATTGTCATGCTGAAAGACCCAGCCACGTTTCATCTTCAATGCTCTTGCTGTTGGAAGGAGGTTTGCACTCAAAATCTCACGATACATGGCCCCATTCATTCTTTCATGTACACGGATCAGTCGTCCTGGTCCCTTTGCAGAGAAACACCCCAAAGCATGATGTTGCCACCCCCATGCTTCACAGTAGGTATGGTGTTCTTTGGGTGCAACTCAGCATTCACTCTCCTCCAAACATGACGAGTTGTGTTTCTACCAAACAGTTCTACTTTGGTTTCATCTGACCATATGACATTCTCCCAATACTCTTCTGGAACATCCAAATGCTCTCTAGCAAACTTCAGATGGGCCCGGATATATACTGGCTTAAGCAGGGGGATATGTCTGGCACTGCAGGATCTGAGTCCCTGACGGCGTAGTGTGTTACTGACGGTAGCCTTTGTTACATTAGTCCCAGCTTTCTGCAGGTGATTCACTAGGTCCCACGTGTGGTTCTGGGATTTTTGCTCACCGTTCTTGTGATCATTTTGACTCCAAGGGGTGAGATCTTGCGTGGAGCCCCTGATCGAGGGAGATTATCAGTGGTCTTGTATGTCTTCCATTTTCTAATTATTGCTCGCACAGTTGATTTCTTCACACCAAGCTGCTTGCCTATTGCAGATTCAGTCTTCCCAGCCTGGTGCAGGTCTACAATTTTGTTTCTGGTGTCCTTCCACAGTTCTTTGGTCTTCACCATAGTGGAGTTTGGAGTGTGACTATTTGAGGTTGTGGACAGGTGTCTTTTATACTGATAACAATGTCAAACAGGTGCCATTACTACAGGTAATGAGTGGAGAACAGAGGAGCATCTTAAAGATGAAGTTACAGGTCAGTGAGAGCCAGAAATCTTGCTTGTTTTTAGGTGACCAAATACGTATTTTCCGCCATAATTTGCAAATAAATTCTTAAAAAATTAGACAATGTGATTTTCTAGATTTGTTTTCTCATTTTGTCTCTCATAGTTGAGGTCTACTTATGATGTCAATTACAGGCTTCTCTTGTCTTTTTAAGTGGGAGAACTTGCACAATTGGTGGCTGACTAAGTACTTTTTTTCCCCACTGTATTTTTAGAGCAGGTCCTATTCAATTCGTTGGAATGGACACACAGACCTGCAAGACACTTGGCTTACACTTGGTTTGCAAAACGGCTATGTCCATGAAGTCTTAGTCTTTGGGACACAGCGTTTTTCATTTTTGCACTCTAAAAGCTATAACTCTTTTATTTTCTGTTATTGTAGCTGTTTGAGGACTTGTTTTTCATGTGATGAGTTGTATTTTTCAAGTATACCATTTTGGGGTGCCTATAACTTTTTGACTACATTTTTTAACTCTTTCTAGAGAGAGGGTTTTAAAATGACAGTATTTCTTTATTTAAAATTTTCACTGTGTACTATTTGGTTTAAATAACATATTACATTTATTCTGTGGGTCATACCTAATTTATATAGTATTGCTTATGTACAATAAAATCACTTTTAGGCTAAGGTTTTTTGTAGCAGATTTTGCTGCAGTTTTTTGAACCAGGAGTGAATTTAACAGAAGGGAAATATCTAAGCACTTCCTTTATATTTTCCATTCCTTTTCAAGCCACTCCTGACTTTGGCTTAAAAACCACATCAAAATCTGCAATAAAAAGCGCTGCATTTCTGCAACGTGGGGCCTTAGTCTTATGGGAAAAAAAGATTATTTTTTGTATTGCCATCTGCTAAAAGTCTTGACTGTTTAATTTTTTAATGGACAGAGGTAGCTGAGGGTTTTTTTTTTTTTTTTTTGGTGGGGCAAGTTTTACTTTTCACTGGTACCATTCTAGGGTCCTTATGACTTTATTGGAGGAAAGCTAAGCAAAAATAGTTTTAGGCTAGGGCTCTACATGGCGTAAACGGCGCAGTTTGCCCACGGCGGAAATGCCACGGAAAAAAACGCGGCGTTTTACAGTCTCTGTATAGTGGATGGGATTCTAGTGAACCCTATCCCCACAGTGAGGGAAATACACATTGTGGACATGCTGCAATATCCAAAACGATCACGGTTTTGGAAATCGCAGCATGTCAATTATACCTACGGAAATGCCGGCGATTTCCCTATAGGTATAATGGAAGCAGAAAGTCCACAGAGGAAACCTCTGTGGACTTTCTGTGAAAAGTGCTGTGGGAAAAACCACGATGTGCTGCCACTATGGTTTTTCCTGCAGCACTTTTTTGCTGTGGGACGCTACGTGTGGCCTTAACCTCAAGACTAAGGCCCCACGTTACAAAACGCAGTATTTTTTGTTGCACCAAAGCGGAGTGGATTGAGCAGAAGGTAAAAATATACTTCTTACATATTTCCCATTCCTCTTGTAACCATTATTGGCTTTGGCTCAAAAAAATGCAGCAAAATCAGCAACAAAAAAAGCTGTGTTTCCGCAATGTGGCCTTAGCCTTACAGTACCAGCAAAGTGAATGAGATTCTGGCTTATCCCATCAACGCATTGAAAAACGCAGCATATCAATTTTACCTGTGGAAAAATGTGCATTTCCCCTATATATTTAATAAGAGAAGAAAAAGCACTGAGAAAAACGCAGCAAAAAAGCAATGAAAAATGCTGCAGAAAAAACGCAATGTGTTTTTGCTGCATTTTTCTCTGCTGCGTTTCTTAGCTGTGGTTCGCTACTTGAGGCTTTAACCTAAAGGTGTTTTTAGCTTTTTTCATTACATCATTCACCATGCACGATAAATAATGCATGAGTTTTATAGTAGGGATCCATATGAATGAGACAATATCATATATGTATTGTTTTACATAATAATGCAAGTGGACTGACATGGGGGACCAACCGTCTGGAACCCCATTGATGGCTTTATATTATTGGTATTCAGCATAACATTAGCAGAGATTGTGAATTGCCCTAAATGAGTGTATTTTGCTTCTGGGGACTGCTGAATAACTTGCGTAATCACATAGGATGTTTGTTACATTGAAGTACAACTGAACATTGTTTTGAAGCAACATGATGCAGCATGTTAATGTATAGCAGGGACAGCTGGTATTTCCCTGTTGAGCTATGTTTACATACTGGATCATGTGGTTTTCTTCTCTTGTGTACACATTTTTAAAGGAGAAACATGTCCACAAGAGCAAGTTCAAGAGCAAACTTTATCTTCGGTAAATATACAGTTAAATATTATGGAATCACATATAAAATAAATCCTTAATAAATCTCTCTCACAAGGAGCATTTAAGGAAATTGGGTAATGCATACAAGGTAACAGCAAATTTCCAGCAGCTGCATTCCCAATACCATGTAATAGTCATTTAGAATGTGTCCATTTTGTTATGACACTCTATATCAGCACACATTAATAACCAAGTAAATATTACAAAATGTTCTTAACCTATTCCGGACCGCCCATTGACTATATACGTCTGGAGGGTCCAGTAATAACCCTGTAAGGATGTGACCATATCTACCCAGGATTAGGGATCTGGCTGTAACTACAGCTGCAGCTCCTCTAGAGAAGGCAGGGAATATCGTACCGGGCCACAGCAAAAAAGTGCTGCAGGAAAAACTGCAGCGGCAACACATTGCGGTTTTTCCCACTGCGCTTTTCACAGAAAGTCTGCAGAGGAAACCTTCCATTATACCCATAGGGAAACTGCCGGTGTTTCCGTAGGTATAATTGACATGCTGCGACAGTTTTGGAAATCGCAGCATGTCTGCTGAGTGTACTTTTTTGCAATATGTGGATGGGATTCACTTTGCAGAGACTGTAAGCCAGCGTGCTTTTTTTCGTGGCATTTAAACCCTCGACAAACCATGGCATGTACGCCATGTGGGGCTACAGCCTTAAAAAGTTTTTTAGTAGCACTATGAGCTATTAAAAAAAAAGTGAAATTTGTGAAAAACAGACATGTTTCCCCTGCTTTTTGTGTCTACTTATATTACAAAAAAACATAGAAAAATAACATTAAATAAAGTCCTATGTGTTACCAAAAAAGATGCCAAAATTACTTGAATAACCTGAACATAAAAAATGTTATAGCCCTCAAAAATGCATGTACAAAAAAACCCAAAAATGAGTCTGGCAATGAACCAGGGAAATTGGCCCAGCCGAGAAGTGCTAAAAGGGAGTCTCTACCATCTCTCCCAAGCATATGCAACTGCCACCATCACATTACAGAGCACTTTGAACTAGCTGACTGTGAAGTGATATGCAAGTGAGGCACTTGGTCACTTGGGACTTTAACTCCCAGAGCACCACTGTTGCTGAAGTTACACTCTGAATGCACCAACTGCTTCATTTGCATATCACTACAAAATTATTTTTCTCCAAATCTAAAATCTCCATTTTGTTTGTCACAACAGATTCATTTTTATACAGTATATCATGTTTTGTTTTGTATTGCCTTTTTATTAAACATTTTCTCATTGTCCCTGCTAGTGTAGGTATGAATTTAGGGAACCAGCATTGAACTGGGGTTTCTAGGGCCCACCAGATGGAATTATTTTGAAGGCTCATCTATCTATACAGAACCCATGCACTGTATATGTGAATCAGCTCGTAAGGAAAAGACCCAAGATGCAAGTGAACCAAACTTAGCTCCAAATGGGCATGTCTTCTGCTGAATGTTTGAGGACCACTATTCTGTTAGAAGACTAAAAAGTTTGACTATGTTCTGAACTTATTATGGGTGTACTGTTAAAAAATATCCAATTCAACTACAGTTAAGCTGGGTTCACATCTGTGTCGGAATCTCAGTTTGGAGACTCCATTGCAGTGACTGCTAAAATGTATTTTTAATTTAAAAGAACGGACACCCAACAAATCCCATTATAGTTAATGGGGTCCATTGGGCACCATTGGCGTCTGCTGTTTTAGTGGTAAGCGTGTCTGTTGTTCTGGTCATAACTGTTTACAAGCATTACTTGTAAAGAAGAAAGAATACATTTGTTCAGTAAATGAGACTATACAAAAATAACTTTGCTGATTTTCATATTGCTTACTGAAATGTTGTTTTATGTAGGTATTGTAGGTCTAATATTAATAAAATTAGTGCTGACTTTTTGTATTTGATAAAGGCCAACAAGGCTGCTGCTAAAACCATTCAAAAAACAAGACATACCTGTGTAAAATTGCAAACTATACTTGCATCAGTTGATCCTACATTTTGTCTATACATTGGATAGTGCATAACTCTCGCTTCTGTGTAGCCTCTCATCCAGACACAGATATGGTTGACAGAGATTCGGTTGGACTAAAATGTCCAGTACTCACTACCTGTCAGGATTCTAAGGGTGTATTCTCACTGTAACACTGCTTGCTGCTGTTGCTTTAAGGATGCCATGCCAACATGTGAAGCTTTCACTGACTCTGCAGCTAATCAGAGTTCTGCAATGCTGAACCAATCAGCAGCTTTGGAGGGATATTCATAGTCTGTTCAGAACTACACATGTGCCTGCTATTAACAAATTGTTATTAGCAATTCTCAGACCATATATGTTTGTTTGCTGTTTTTCTTGGTGACTGACTTTTTGTTTACTGGATATTTGCTTACTCTCTGATTTGGCTACTATTCTGAACTCTTGGTTTGCTCTCAGCTTAGACACATTTATTCCTTTAGTTCCACTTTGTGAGTTTTTGCTGTGGTTCCTGGTTTGATTTCAGTTTGTAGTGCATCTATTTCTTACATTAGTTCCTGATGTGAGAACCTGGATCCAGATCCTGCCCAAGTCCAACCGGCCTTGCAGCAGGCTCTGGTGAAAATGTCTGGGGTGCCTTAGACTCAATCTCCCAGCACAGTGTGAGATTTAGGTTTCTTGTTTACCGTTCTCTGTTATTAGCCAGTTTCTGCAGTTTTGGAAATTGCTTTATAGGCAATTTCATAACACTACCTGTGTGACTTAGTTACTAAACTTTTGATTATGCTAATTATCAGGACTAATTAACATGGAGCTTTAAATACACTCTGTTTTAACAGCTAACCATTACATGAAGCACAGTGGATTGTCAAATACTGATTTATTGGCACTCTCCAAATTGTTAATATTGAGTGCCAGCCATACCATTATCAGTTATGTAACTTAAGTGTCCTGTTTGTGACTCAGGCTGAGCTGAATGATGGGCATCCATTGTGCTCATTACAAATACCTAATCACTGCATAAAGATGCAATTCATTTGTTAAAAACTTTTCTGTTCATTAATACAGAATGCAGCAATACAGGAACTTGACCCCAACTGGTTTTCATTAAACTTATTATTCCAACACTGTTGTAGGAGTACCCTAAGGCAAAGGCCACACATCAGGTGGTTTTAACTTCATCCTCCAGTCATGGTTTACATTTAGCAAATCCCATCCACACATTGTGGTTTTGGAAATTGCAGAATCTTATTTATACCTAAGGAAACGCCGGCGGTTTCCCTATAGGTATAATGAAAGCAGAAAGTCTGTAGAGGAAACCTCTCTGCGGGCTTTCAGTGAAAAGCGCTGCGGGAAAAACTGCGATGTGTTGCCGCCGTGGCTTTTCCTGCAGCGCCTTTTTGCTGCGGCCTGCTACGTGTGGCCTTAGCCTTAAAGTTTAATAAATGGCATTCCCTACAACATGTATTGGTATGAAGGGTTTCTATCAAACCCATTCTCCAATGATCTGATCTGATCTTATTTTTCATAATGCTGCACCATCATACACTATATGGACAAAAGTATTGGGACACCTACATATTAAACCTACAGAAGTTTATATGATATCCTTTTCTAAATCCATAGGCATTATTAGGGAAATGGTCATCTGAAACAGCTTCCGCTATTCTGGGAAGGCTTTCTACAAGATTTTGCAGTGTGTCTAGGGGAATTTTTGCCCAATGATCCAGAAAACATTTGTGAGGTCAGACAATGTTGTTGGATGAGAGGTCCTGGTTCTCAATCTCTGTTCTGCTTCATCCTACACTTGTTTTGTAATTTTTTTTCTTTTTGTGTTTTGATTGTTATTTTACTTTTTTTTTAATACTGCAAAACATTTAGAAGCTTCATATATATATATTTATAGATTATATTATTATTAATAATAGTATTGTTTTAAATGTATGAAAAATTGTTGGGATGAAGAAAAGGACTATTTCTAGAATTACTAATGTACTAATTCTATGAAAAGCGTTGTTTTTAAAACCTTTACCAAACCCTTGATTTTGTGAAATGTCCGGGAATCTATTTTCACATAGGATGGTCATGTGTTTGAGAAATTCTGATGCCTGTATTGTGCTTGAGTTTCCTGTGACACTGCAAACAATGAATTACATTATAAAACAAGGAAACACGTCTATTTTTTAACTGTGACAATTTACATCCGAAAATTCATTGTTAACTTATTGTGTCCATGTAGGTCAGCTGTTCTTGCCATGGGGGAATAAATCACAGCTCAACAGGCCTGGTGACTTATGTTTTTGTAGCAGCTTGAATAAAGGAACTTGCTGTGTCTTGTTGAGTTTAGGGATTCTTTCCACAAATACAAGATAATGAGACATTATATCACGTTGAGAATGCACACAACATGTTTCTATTTCTCTGTACATGAAATAAACATTATGTTTAATTTAACACACCCGTGTGTTACTGTACCCATAAAGTTGCATTCTTGGTAAAATTTTCATTTAGTAATATGACTTGTTATATAAGTTTCTAATATTATCATTATACTGTAATATAAAGGTCACATCCATTGACTATACATATCAAGGTCCTACAATCATTTAAAAAACAAACTATTTTTGTAGTTTCCAAACACAAAGGCTGGAAACACAGATTCACTTTTCCCTGTTGCTTCCAAGACAGAGTAGTGGTTTATCTGGTCTGTAATTTTGCCATTTTAGGACTACATAGTGTGAGATTGCAGCATGTTAGCTACCACAAACTTGCAAGTGACTATCCCACTGAGATCTACAGTAGTAGCACTGTGGATAATATTTAGGCTCCATGCAATCAAACGTGCTTTGTCAGTGTATTAGCCATGTTTTTCATTGCTAGCACACTGTCCTATTATTTCATATGGGGTGTATGTGGCCATGAGCCATGGGCAAAACTGAGGACAGGATACATACCTGTCCATTTAGCAACTCACTGAAGAAAATCAATGTGTCCATGGAGAAACGGGTGGCACACAGATATCCATTCTATTATGGACTATGCACATGCATGTGTTTGTGTGATTGTAGTCTTAAACAAATCTCATCAACATGTTGCAACTAAAGCGCACAGTGCAAAGTGACTTACATTGCGGGTTTAATCCTTCAGCATGTCAATTATTGCTGTGGGATTTATCTGAAAATTTCAACCTATGCAAAGGTTGAAGGCTGTGGGGGGCATACAGAAAAATCTGCAGGCGCACTTCAGTAATAGAAATTCTGCAGCATTTCCACACTGTGTGACCCTGGCTTTAGGGAACAGCATTGCCAAAGCTGGGATTCATACCACACTTGTCACAGCCCTTCCCAATGCCTAGTAAAATCCTTTACTGAATTAAGGATGAGAATAGCACTTGCTCTGCTTTAAAAATGTGGCACGCATCAAAGAAAGCTATAGAGAGTTGGGTACAAAACTTTTGCTAAATATTTTTTGGTTGTGAACAAAGTTTCTCTTTAACCGCTTTCTATTGTTTTGTTAATTTTTTCGTTTCTTCCTTCCAAGAATCATAACTTTATCACCTTTCAGTTGACATATGCTTGGTTTTATGGAACAAGTTGTATTTTTAAATGTCACCAATTAATGTTCTATACAGAGTATATGGAAAACAAAAGAAATCTTTGTGGTGTGTAATGGAAAAAACACAGTTATGCAATTTATTTTGCAGGTTTTCCTTTCACAGTTCAGTTGTGCGGTAAAAATGACATAGTGGGAGAATTTATCAATCCCTCTATACTAGTTTTGTAGCATAGAGGGATGATACTGTGGGGCACATTTGATGCACAGCCCTTTCTTGCGCCAAACATGCGAGACAATATCAGAACTCCCATTCTGCAAGCCACATTGTGTAAATGTAGAGTGGAATGGGAGGTTACTCCTCAACTCAACATTTTTTATTAGAACTCACATCAGTTTTCTGGTGTGAATTATAATGAAAATTTATTCCCGTTCCTAACTGGCGTAAATCTCCATCCTAGCGCACAGGCGTGTACCTGGTTTATGAAGTGGCCGGAGAAGCACAGGCAGCCCCCATATTCATATACAGAGAATAAAAAAAATCTACAGTCAGAAAATAAAAACAGATTACAAAAGTGTGATATATTTCAATATCTGTTTTAATAAATATATTTTAAAAATTGACAATAACTTAAATGTAAATAATTGTTTACCTAGTGTATTGTAGGATTAGGTACATTCTGATCTAGTAAAGTAGTAAAAAAACAGGGTATGTATGAGCGCTGTATTCTGATGAAGTGATCTTTTAGATTCTTGCTTTAGATTTTATTGTTATAACAAGTGAAAATGATATCCTGACAATGCAGTAACATCCTGTTCTATTTCTACTTACACAAAACCACTTATTTTCTATCACACTAAGGTAAGATATCTTTTGTTGTGGCTTTTGAGCACACTTTTACATTTTTTTTTATTAAATTGCATAACTATAGTAACTTTTAGCTTATAATGTTGAGATATACAGATTAACATGTTAACATGAAGGCAACTTTAATGGAAACCAGGGCCCACACTGCCACTCATTACACCAGCCTATCCAAAGGGTGAAAAGGGAGGCTGGATCCCCGCTTTTCCAGTGCTTCTATGATTAGCACTGAGAAAGCACACACACACACAACTCGCACTTGCAGGGTTTACGCTTGGTTTAAGAGGAGAAGATTCAGAGACTGCCATACAGGCACCCATCCCCAACACCCACAAGGATCATTTGTTTTACAGGAAGCCAATTACCTATCAGTATATTTTTTGGCATATGGTAGGAAACAGATTACCTGTCGGAAACCCACGGAAAACATACAAACATGCCCTTGGTCAGATTAGGACAGAGGACTCCGGCATTGCAAGGCAATGATGCTAACCAATGCTGGCCATTACTCCATGCACACACTAAGGTTTGCTCCACTGGCTTATGGATAAAGTCCAGGCTCCAACCCTGGATTGACATAAATGCTCTTCACTGACAGTTGGTCCCAACAATTGCAATGGGACTCCAGATGGAAGACTGAACTGTCCCTGAAGGGAACAGCAAAACGCATGTCACATGGCACAGCCAATGGGGTAAATACAGTTTTGTTTGTTTGGGGAATTATTGCATCACCCTCCATCCAGAAAATACCAGGAGAAGTATGATAAGCGCCAGCAATACTTAAAGTTACAGTTACACACAAATACAGTGCAATGAGTCATCAGCATAAACAATGCAATATACAGCAAACCATACACTTAACGCACAGAAAATGCACAGAGCAATGAACGAATGCACATAATAGTACATAAGAGCACACCCAGCCTGTCTTGAGTAGATGCTTGTCAAACAACCTAATGCTATACCTGTGGAAAGGGGTGGCTTTGGGAAACTTGAAAACATTCTTTCCCTGATTTGGTAACTTACATTTGTGGATATCAAAGCTACATACCCAACTAAATACCTGTCTTATAGCCACTTTGTCTACCTAAGAGGCTAACACTACAGTCACTGACCCAGCTTGCACCCAATGTATGGATTGAGATGACACTGGAACTGTACACATCAGTTGTCACTCACTACCAGTGACATCCAAGTGTCCCTCATCTATCATTGGACACTGCTTCTAGGACTCTCAGAGCTCTTTCATGTAGGGAAAGCATCATGTTATGTAGACAAACAAGGCAGACAATAACTTTCACAAACATTCCAACTTGACAAAACTGTGCTCAGTGGGAGTCCCCTCTAGGTTCCCTTTTCGAGGATCAGTCTCTCTAGTCCTCCATCCACTTTCCCACCTCTGGCAACTAGAAGCCCTTTCCATATGATCGTGGGCTAGGTCAACATTGGGAAACATTTTTCTTAAAGAGGTTTTCCGGGCAAATAATGTTGTTTTTTTTTTTGTTTTTTTTTTAAAAAAAGGTCTGTTAGTGCTATTAATGGGTTAATAAATGCACCCATATACCTTTTAGCGATGTTTTGAGTGATTTCTGGGTGTCTCTGGAAGCTCCTGGCATCTTCTGCATTTGTTTACATGGTTCAGCTTCCTGCTACGTAGCTTCCACGCTAGCTCCCTCTCACCTAACTTCCCCCCCCTTCCTCTCTCCTTCCCTCCTCTCTCTCTCCCTCCCATACATCTCCTCCCTGTCTCTCTAGCTATTCTGCCCATCACCCCACTCCATTATACTTACGTGACTTCCTTCCAGGCTTCCTCCTGCGGGACGGCCACTCCCTCTTTTCTGATTCTGCCAACGCACGCAGTAGTCCCAGTGCTGCTGGGTAGCCAAGGATCAGGCGCAGTAGAGGTGGATTATTGGTTGCAGAGTACAGAGTAAATGTGTTTCAATTGTTATTTATGCTATTTATGGTTATATTGTTTTAAGGATTATTTAAGGTTCTGTTTAATAAAATGCTGCTGTGGCCTTTCTTTACAACCTCAGTGTCAGTGTCATTATTTGGAATGTGAGGTGCCTAAGGTAGGTTGGTGGGTGGGCCTCAGCTCAGCTAGACCATTTTACTAGTCATGGCATTTTCAAAGTTGCACACTACAGGTTTGCAATTTTGTCATGTTACAAAAGAAGCATAGGAGATGAATAAATCTCCCCCATTGTGTATACACATGGCTGGTGAACACCAGTGACAAAGGAGCATTTTTCAAGTAAGCAAAATAAAAGTATGTATATTTTGTATATTATATAAAGTCTAAATTACTAAAACTGTTACTGTAGTATTTTCTGACACCAGGGTCCCTATAAGGAATAATTGGGCCTCAACATGGGGATGTTTTGCCATGGATTTTACATTTTGCATAGGAATCCACTGAATCAATATCAAATCTGAGGCAGATTTTTATGAGGCCTACCTAGAGTTTAGATTAGGGGACCTGGGCAGACATATTGCTGTGCTCAATGTAAGATCACACATGTAACATCTGCTCAAGTTCAGATTATTTGATCGCAAGGAGTTTTATGACCCTGCATGTGGTTCCACATTTATTAGAAACTGCAAATACTATCGCCACTGATATTAGGGATGCCATAGCTAAACCTGGCACTGTGCTCAGAATTACATGTCCGGCAGATGATGTCAGGCTTCAAAATCACTGGCACTGAACTCCTGAGATAGATTATAATTGTTACTGGATATTATAACATAATATCACAGTATTACCTGGCTATTTTTTTTTCTACTCCAGGTGTGGGCCTTCTACACTAGAGAAGGCATTATGGGGAGAAAAAAACATAATTATGGAAATTCCTTTAAACTTGTCCTGGTCCAAAGGTTACTTTACTGCATCAAAATCTAGTGTCTTTTTCTCCTTATGTGATCTGTGAGCCAATGAAACCACAGTTTATAAAGTGTAACCCCATGATGACATCACATATTGTGATGTCACACCTGGCATATGAAGTATTGTATTATGTTTCACATGGTGGTGTGTCCAATTGTATGTAAAGTAAGTCTTAGGGGTTTTCTGGAACCAAAGGATTTTTCATAAGATCAGTGGAAGTCCAACACAGGCAGTGCACAGGCAGTGTGCACAGCTGCTCCTATTCAAGTAATAGGAGTGGAGCTACAGCTCCATCCACTGCATAGCAGTGGTTTCAGGGAATTGCAGTGCTGCTCCTATTACTTGAATAGGAGCAGCTGCACACGCTTCCCATTCACTGCTGTAACTTACAGCACCTGGAGGCTGTTGAAACAACCGATCAGTGTGAGGGCCAGGTGTCGGACCCCCACAGATCACATATTGATGACCTCTTTAGAGGATAGGTCATTAATATGAAAAATTCTTTTGGGGCCGGAAAACCATAACCATGATGAACTTGGAAAATAAGTAATTCATAACAGGACTTTTATCCAAAGACATTGCACTAGCTTTCCACAATTTAGAAAAAAAAAACACATTTATTGAGAAACAACTGGAAAAAAATAAGTTTTACCCATGAGTATAATGAGTCAGAAATCTGATTTTCTGTAAACTACAGAAGAAGATTAATGGTGCATTAACAAATCAATATGAACACTGCTTTTTAATGTATTGATCTTCATATTGTGTTTCTCTTTGTCTGCGGTACAGCCAATGCTCTGTGGAGATATATAGAAAATTGGGTTGCATTAGTAGGATAACTGTATTGGGATAATATCCTCTATTTGTTCTACAATAAGAAGTTATTGCTTTTAAATTCTCCAATTGTTTGGAAAGACATTTTAAAATCAAATACATCAGGAGAACACATGTAGTTCTGAAATGTTTTACAATAAAGTAACAATCCCTTTAGGTGACAGGCGCACTTTTCTCACATAAGCTTCCAAGTTTCACTACATCATTTCATAAACACAAATTCAATTGATAGCACTTTGGGGAAATAAGCAGTATATATGCAAATAACAAAACAAGCATAAACTGTGGCAATATACATACGCATTATCTGCTTGACATGAGGCTTGGTATCTGAAGAGAGATAATTATCAGGGTCTATGGAGCATTGCTTTGAATATCAATATGATATAAAGGACTTCGTTATTGTGATTTACATAGAATGTAATTAACAAATTCAGGGGAGGAAAAAAACGGCTTCTCTTTCATTTCCTTCTGTCTGAGTGAGCAGAATTTTCAGCAAATTTCTAGGAGATTATTTCTGTCTTGTCTGGCAGCATGAATATTTAACAAATTAACACATTTTGGATTGATTCAGTAAGTGTTGTATGTATTTTTGTAGATAATAATTATAATATTAGTAATGCTTCTTGAGACTAAATCAATGTGTTTTTTTAACCAACTGTAAAGCGCAGTCACCTTAAGACGGAAAACAAATTCTATCTCATATAGTCAGAAAACAGAGTTGTAAAAGTTGGGACAACAGCAGGTTCTTGGGAAGACAGAGTCACAGTCAATAAAGTACAGACATATCTGGGTAGCAGAAAGAGTCGTTTTACTGGACAACTGCATTATATAGGTTACAGCCACAAATGGAGGTTGACTGAATTCTTCTCACAGATGAGGAGAGGCACCAGACTAAATATTACTTGCAACAGTGAGAAATCATGGATAGCAATTGTGGCTCTGAAAGGGCTAGGAGCTTGGGGACAACTCTGACTGCACCAACTACCGTGAGTATCACTCAGGGCTAGACTCTTATCCCCCTACTCCAATCTACCCATGGACAAGGCACTCAGAACCTCACTTCTTGAGTGTTGTGGCCAAGAAATATACTCTACTCACAAAAGCAAGTGAAAAAATAAATAAATAAATAAACTCCCCACCTGCCAATACTACACCACTGTCACAGGTTCTAGCCCCACCCACAACAACACAATAATAAGTAAATATGACCGTAACAGAGAGGGAAAAGGCTTCTACACTTTCCAAAGATGCCTTTCTTATTCGACATTGCAGCTCCATTTTCATGAAAATGGGGCTTCACCCAATTCTACCTCCATTTATTGAGTGACACCTCCCATTTTGTCTGCAGTTAAATGCACTTATGAACAGCAGAGAGTGAAGCCCTGGCAGGAGAAGAAATGCCCTAAAGCCCTTTTTAGCTAACTTGTATACGAATAAAACACTGATTTTTATGAAAATGGAGTTGCAATGTAGTATAAGAAAGGCATCTTTGAAAAGTTTAGAAGCTGCCCTACAAGGTACTGTCATTAGTTTGATACTCATTTTCCTGCTGACAGACTCCCTTTAACATCAGTTGCTCAGCAGTGAGAAACTTCCAGGATCAACCTCAGCAGTCCACAACAACAGGAACTGAACATTTCTCTCAGTGTGAGCATAATGGTGCCATGGTGCTCACAGAGATTGCCCATTTCTAACAGGGGTTTGTATTCAACACTCATGATAACTAGTTCTCAGGCAAACAACAGATTCACAGCACTAGCTTTTGGAAACAACTCCAGTCAACTCCAGAATTGCAACGGACAGACAGAATTCCAGACCAGTATCAACTGAGATTTGGCCAGAAGACCTGATTGCATGGAAAAACTTTGATTTTATATGAGCGACCGCACATGACGACAAGGCATCAGACTGTAGCAAGCAAATGCTGTTAGTCAAGTGGTACCAAAGGAACAATGCACATTGCCCACAAATAGGTACATCTTTGTTTTGCCAGTTTGGGGAATGATCACACAGCCCTCTTTCCAGAAAACACCAGACCAAAGCAGATGCAATGTCTCAACAGCAAATACACAATTAAAAGGACAGTGAAACATCATAAAGAGCCAGAAGTCATCGGCATGTTCAGCAAAATACACATCATAAACTGCACAATACAATGCACAACGCACAAGTAAATATGCACAACAGTTACAAAGGCCAATTCTAAGCATGGACCTACACCAGTTGCCCACATAAGGCCATTTTTAGAAAGTGGTTGCTCCTTCCATTTTACAGCCCTCACTTTAAGTTTAACAATCTGCAAGTCTTCCGTGATGCAGGGGTATTGATGGCTGACAAGTTCAGCAGCACCCCCTGTGTCCTGTAAGGTGATGACAACTTTACCTCACAGATTGGGTGTCTGTTGCAACTGGCGGCAGACTGGACATTTCTGTCACCAGTATCTGCTGCCTCACAATCCCATATGTTGTGATTCAGACACTCCACTACACCTGTCCTCCATGTTAAACCTGTGACAGAAGAAAAATTAAGTATAGTTCACGTAAAATGGATGTGAGAAAGTCTCGAGCACATATGATACATCTTACAAAGTGATGAATGCTCTGGGCATAGGAGCATAGGATGGAAGCAATTGTCAGTTGTTGCATTATGTCTCTCCGGCCAGCAATACATCCACATGTATAGCACAGATACCTCTATTTATTCAAGTTATTCGTGTTCATTAGTTTAAGGTATGAAAGCCATAATTCTGTAAAGAAGGGCATGAAAAACACCAATTCATGATAGCCTGTCATGTCAAACCACCAAAGATAGTGGGTAGAATTTATTGTTTCATTAATATGGTGTACATTTTACAATGTTTTAGATATAGTGTATTCACCATTCTAAGATGGTAAAAAAATAGAGTTTGTCTTCTTGGACATAAATGTTTCTTTGCAAAGGCCTGGCACAGACTAGAAGACCAAGAAGAGGACAACAGGGGCGGTTGTGGTTTTGGAAATTGCAGCATGTCAATTATAATGGAAGCAGAGGAAACCTTTCCAGCAGCGCTTTTTCGCTGTGGCCCGCTATAAGGGACTTTAGCCTTAAACAGGTTTTCACAAGATTTAAAATTAACCTTTTATTATCTTGAAATGTGAAAACATTTAATATATTAACCCCACTGATTCATTGGTATTCCCACCCTGCAGATCCACAGTGGTCACCAGTCTCTCCTGTACCACTTTCTGTGAAAAGCGCTGCGGGAAAAACTGCAATGCATTTGAAACGTTGTAATATATCTTATCAGAGGAAAATGCTTTTTTGTCCTCCCATCGGGCTTTTTTTCCTGCTCCCCTCCCTGTGATAAAATGACTTTCTCTCTGAAAATCCCTTCTATATCCGTCTTGAGGCAGACTGCAGGTTACTTTATTCAAAATACACCTCTATAGAAGTGTATGGAGAGGTGGAACAGTGAGGAGAAAGTGCAGGGGATAAAAGTAGAGAAATAGGCTTAGTCTGATGCTGCAGCTAAATAGGAGCTTTCTATCACAGACTAGGTACTTTAAGTACAATTCAGTACTTCTCTATATATGTCCTACATGGTCTTACTGTGTGCAGTGTATGGCAGCTAGTCTCCACCCACCAGCTCAGAGAGAAAATGTAAACTACAGTTGTAGCATGGTGAGGGGAAAACGGCTAGAAATTGCTAAATATAACTCATATATACTCACGTACTTGCATTGTCCTATTGATTTTTGCATAGTTTGTTGTAAGGTGTGGATGACAGTACATTGTTGACCAACCCAATCCTATCTATCAAACTAGATGTAGATACACTATGCTGTGATTGAATTCTGTATACAGAAAAGTTAAATAAAGTCTACTGCATGCTAACAAGAAGAATGGACAAAAGATAGGATATGTAAAGTCCAAAAATAAAACTATATGCAGTTTTGACAGCTGACGGACAGTTTGTAGTCTGTTGCTAAGGAAACAAAAAGAAGAAGATGACAGAATGCCATGTATCCATAAACTGTCAGATGCTCCTGTGAAACAGGCTACAAAAGATTACTGTGTCAGCCACTTTGTTTCTGTTGTTAAGGAGCATCTGACAGACTTGTAAATGTTCAGGCAGTAAATTACAAAAAAAATTCCTTTTTAGTTTTGCAATCTAGCAATGAACATAACATAAATATGTTTATGTGGATTTGCTGCACATGACCTATGTTGTCTGATAACATCTTAATAAATGATGAGTTAGGCTAAGTTCACATCTGTGCTGGAGTCTTTGTTGGAGACTCTGCCACATAAAACCACCAGAAATCGTCGGAGAGAAAAGTCCTGCACAGAAGATTTTTCTCTCTGCTAATTTCAGTATAAAATCAGCAGATCCCCAGCAGACCCCATTATAGTCTAAGGGATCCACTGGTGCCCGAGGGTCCCCACTTTTTTAGCGGTCTGATTCTCCGTCTTTCGGGTCCCCCGGCAGACTTGTGAATTTAGCCTAAGATGTCCTTTGCTACACCTGAATAACTTAGAATGTAAACAAGAAAACTTGTCTTTGTAGGTAAACTTAAATAGCCCACATTTCTCAGCTCCAAATTCTCTGTATCTCTTTACTATCTCTGTTAAACTGTCAACATATGGTTATTGTATTACATGCCATTTTTTATATAGGCATTGTTTCTGGTGATGAACCATGAGTATAATGGTATTACATGAATGAATGATGATTTTATGGATAAAGTCATCAGCATTATCTCAACAGATGCATCCTGGAAAGACTGAATGCATTGTTCTACTCTGACATGTTGACATAGTAAGTGTGGGTGGCACCATATACAGAGATATTATTTATATTCTGTTTTTAATAACAAATGGACATAAAGATAACTATTGTTGCACTTTGACATTACAGGGTTTTCCAGACTTTGAGGACTTATGAGTATGTTGCTGCACTCATTAACTCTTAGGCTGGGGGAACCCACATGACGTAGACAAAAAAAAAAAAGCAGGTTTTTACAGTCACTGTATAGTGAATGGGATTCTAGCGAATCCCATCTACACGCGTAAAAATATGCACTGCGGACATGCTGCGATTTCCAAACCAGTTGCAAGTTTGGAAATTGTAGCATGTCAGTTATACCTACGGAAACGCTGGTGGTTTCCCTATAGGTATAATTGAAGCCGAAAAAGCAATGCGTTGCCGCCACGGTTTTTCTCGCAGCGCTTTTTTGCTGCGGCCCACTACGTGGGGCCTAAGCCTTAATCTCAACTCTTTCAGCCCAGTTTCTTTCCTGGAATGCTTTCCCCTTCTACATCTTATGAGAGATTTCTTCTCCTTTGTGCTCAAAGGCACTGATGCCAATGGGTGCATGATTTTCTCCTCCTTCCCCTGCAGAATCTGCCATAAGTGCTTTCCTCTATTTCTCTACACAGAATCACTGCTTGTGTGATTGATATCCTGCTATTGTAGACTGCTGTGAGTGTGGTCCTATCTGTATTCTCATACAGTACATCCTGTGTGATTTACCCTTCTTGAAGACTTGGTTGCTTTTCCCCTATTTTTTAAAATTATTTTGCTTACTTGTATAACACCATCATATTTCCGCAGCTCTTTACAGACATTATCAGTCACGGTCCTATATAGGGCTCACAATCTACATTCCCTATCAATATGTCTTTGGAGTGTGAGAAGAAACCTGGAGTACTCGGAGGACCACATACAGGTGCAGCTCAATAAATTAGAATATCTTTATAAAATAACGTTTATTTATTTCAGTAGTTAAATTAAAAAGTGACCTCCTATATTTTCTAGATTCTTTATACACAGAGTGTTCTATTTCAAGTGTTTTATTTCTGTAAATGTTGATTGTGGATTACAGCTAATGAAAATCCAAATCTAAGAAAATTAGAATATTGTGAAAAAGTTCAGTATTGTAAATTCAGTGTGTCACCTGCCAAGGTTTCCTAAGCCTTTAAATGGTCCCTCAGTCTGATTCAGTAGGACAAACAATCATGGAAGGCGCTGATTATGAATTGTATTACTGAATCACTGAAATGAATGAACTTTTCAAAGATATTCTAATTTATTGAGATGCACCTGTACATTTTTCTCCTGTGCTGCTATCTCTACCACTGAGAGAAAGGAGTAGAGCAGAGAGCTGACACAGAGAGGAGCAGTGTTCTGTCAGATGTATTTTTGAAGCAGCAGGATAGCCAGCTTTGTGATGGGAGTTACATAGATAGATGCTTAATGTTACATTTAGAAAGCAAATAAAAAGTAAATTTTCAGTCCAAAGCCTTTAAGTTCTCAAGTACAGTGGGAGGATAATGGTTCAATACTAATAAAAACTGGGCTATTTATCAGAAGATATCGAACTGTTTTAATAGACAGGAGCTCCTGATATTGCACAGAGAGAATTTATAGGGGTACTTTCACACTATAAACCTACAACTTGCATAGAATTCTAAAATACCACAAGACCATAAAAACACAAGGAATAACAACCTACATATATAGTCCCAAATAAATTACCACCACACCAAGCAGATATATGCAAAAATATAACAAAATTTTATTTATACAATAATTGAAAACAAAAACAGCTGTCAATTAAAATCTAAACGAATAGGGCTGTGCCCATCCATAGCCCACAATTAATTTCATGAATAGATCAATAAATCAATAGAAATTGCATGGTCTTGTACATACATGATTGGTAATGCAATGATACAAGTGTGTTTGCAGTATACCGTATTTTTCGGACTATAAGACACACCTAGGTTTTAGAGGAAAAAAATAGGGAAAAAAATTTTGAAGCAAAAAATGTGGTAAAATATTTAACAACATAAATAACATATTGGAGTTGTAGTTTTACAACAGCTGGAAGGCCATTTTGACAGGTGATCCTGCAGCTGTATGGGGATGCATAGAGCATCTTTTTATAAGTTTGTAGACCGGGCGTTTTTGGACACAGGGATACCTAATGTGATACTCCCCCCTCCACATTCGGACTATAAGACACACCCCCAATTTTCCTTCTAACTTTGTGGGAAAATAAGTGCCTCTTATAGTCCGAAAAAATATGGTAAATTTACTGAATCTATAGGGAATGCTGCCATTGCATACGTCAAACACATCCCTAGGCTCTCATTTACCTGAAAGAAGCTAAAAAAAAAGAATCGGATTGGCCTTATATTTCTGCTGTCTGGAATGGTAAAGCAGACTACCTTACTCCACAACATGGTTTTTAGGTGAAAAAGATATACCTCACTTTATATGTTTTTTTGGGTGAGTTAATGAGCAACTGATTGCCATTATATGCACTGGCATCTGTTGAACGTATATGTATGGAAATCCTTGTATGAATCAATGCAGTGTGAAAGTAGCCTAACATGTTGAAAATCATAATCTTTTATATGTCTTGACTGTAAGAATAAAGCCGCGCATTGTGGAAACACAGCTTTTTTGTTGCAGATTTTGCTACTTTTTTTGAGCCAAACCTAGGAGTAGCTACAGTGGGAATGGGAAATATATGGGAAGCTCTTATATTTCTCCCTTCTGTTCAACCAATTCCTAGCTTTGACTCAAAAAAAACGCAGCAAAATCTGCAACAAAAAAAACTGCGTTTCCACAATGTGGGGCCTTAGCCTAAGGGTAAATTCATATTCAGATTTGCAGAGTTGTTTTGGAAGCAAGCACATGGATATCAAGTCATATATTTTTTTCATGTGTGTTGTGTAAAATAAAGATCATTGAGCTGTATATAAGATGGCCTATGTTCCTTATTTGTGATATAAACACACTTCTCTTGACAGACATTTTGACATGAAGATGAAGTCCCTCTTTGCAAAAATCTGTGAACATGGACATGTTAATGAATGGAAGTGATCCAGGCAAAACACATTTTTTTAACCATTTTACCTTATATTATGCTATAAGTTTAAACATGTTATTTATTACATACCTGTATATACTTTGTCATGTCATACATGAATATTCTAAGTCATAGGTTAATTTTCTTGCCCACACTGCATATAAGTTACCCCCTTATATACAGTATATATTTAGAGCAGATACCACACAATGGTTTGTTATGTCTAGTGGCAATGAAAAGAAATTCTTTTGTCTCTCTTTATAAACATGTGGCTTTACAAAAGCAGAGGACTGAAACAAAAGAATTTATCATAAAAGCCAAAGAGAAGCTTGTACTAATCTATACATTAAAGTCTTCAATGGGAAGATTTCTTTTAATCTGCATTAACCATGCTGTTTGCTATAACCATCATCTTTGCTGACCAATGAGGACAAGATCCTCCATATGGACATGTCTAATCTTGGTAGTCGGTGCAAATATTTTTTTAAGCATCAGAGTGGTGTGTATATCTAGACAAAAAAGGTACAACACTAAATATCTGCTTATGTTATGTCTGTACAGAGGATACAGTGACAAAAGATATAGTGAAGGAGCATCTGACCAGCACCATTACTTCAACTTGCGCTTCTGCTTTAATGTCAAGTCTTGCCTTATCGTACAATTTTTGATTGTTATACAGAAGGTCTCAGACGTTGATAAAAGGGACATATTAATCACTGAGATTTGCAGCCTTTGAAGCAGATGTACCCAGCTAGAATCCCAGTGTGACTTCTTTTCCCCTGGTGAGTTTGGGCAAATGTCTATCTTCTATTGCCTCAAGCACCACAGAACATGTTGAGAAGGAAAGAGATTCTTTGAACCTGCAAAGCATTCATTGTTTAATTAATTATAATGTTCCTAAAATACTGATCTACATAACTTAACTCTTTAGTGTCATGTGTCTTTCCCAGTACGATATTTTTCACAGTGTATACATGCTGTTTATTTGGTTTCTTATACATATACCATGACAAACTTGTATTACAATGTTGAGATTAAGTAAAGTTCAATTTGAGATGTAACATGACATTGAATACACTGACACACAGAATTTAACCCTTTCAACGACTTTTGTTGTGTTGCTCTATGTGAAAAGTTAATCTTTGTCACATATGTTGCACAACAATTATGCAATTCTCTGGCATAACTATTGCACTTTATTACAGCAATCTGAATTCTTCTACTAATATAGGAACTTAACCCTTTCCCACCAGAGGAATTTTTCTATGTTCGTTTTTGATTCCCGCCTTCCAAACCCCATAACCCAGAGCCCTATGAGGGCTTAATGTTTGCGGGACATATTGTTCTTCATAATGGTGCCATCTGTTATTGTGTACAATGTAATGGGACTGGAAAAAAAAATTCAGAATGGGGTGGAATTGGAAAAAAGTGCATTTGTGCAACTTTCTTATGGGCTTCGTTTTTACGGTGTTCACTCTTTAGTCAAAATGACATGTCACCTGTATTCCATGTTTTGGTACGATTCTTGGGATACCAGATTTATATAGTTTTATTTACATTTTAACCGCTTAACAAAAATCTAAAATTTTTCAAAAAAAAAATTTTTTTCTTTAAGTTGCCATATTCTGATACCCATAAATTTTTTTATATTTCCATGTATGGGGATGCGTAGGGTGTCTTTTTTGCTGGGTCAAGTGTACTTTTTAGTTATACCATAAAATAATTTTATAAGTTTGTAGACTGGGCACTTTCTGACACAGGGATACCTAATGTGTATGTATTACACAGCAATTTTGTTCTTTTATATGTATTCTAGGGAAAGGGGGGAGATTTGAACATTTAATTCTTTTTTTTTTTCTTTTTTTTTTTATTGCATTTATCAGACCCCCTGATCACTGATCACTAATGCATTGCAAAATATCGGCATTTGTATGACAGGCTGCATAAAGCCTGTCATACAAATGAATGGGAGACAAACCTGGGAGCCTTCAATAGGCTCCCAGCTGTCATGACAACGTAATGCCGGCCCTGGATCTCAAAGGGTAGAATATAGAGAGTTATACCTGTATAATAGGTAAAGCATTTAAATATAACCATGTGAATGAGAGATCATTAAACCTTGTAAGTACATAGGAATAAGCCTTTTTTTTTCCGTTTCTTACCATTTCATTAATATTGGAATCGGATCCTTTAACAAAATTGGCCCTTTGAGTAGTACAGAGGCACCTCCCTGCTAATACCTGTTGGATGCAATAAAATACCTTCAGTAATATAAATATATAGTGTAGCTAAGCCTCAATCACTTTGTAGCTTATTAATCTCCTCCAGGCATTAAACTTATGTATACAATAGCTAAAATAATAGTAATAATAAAAAAAGAAAATTCTCCTGCAGAAAAACTAAAATGAACACACCTTATCTGATCTTTGGCTTATGGCCCTTTTTATACCTTATCATTCCTTCAGCACCCTGTTGGCCACTTCTGAAAGTGGGTGGAGCAGGGTGGAGACCAAGGCAATCCAGGACATAGACGCCTCGAGCCAACAAATTTATAACCCAAGCTACAAAGCTGGCATGAGTTATACCTCAAAACAGTGGTGAACCTAGCCTCTTTGCTGCCTGAGGCGGACTATAGAAAGACGCCCCCCCCCCCCAAAAAAAGAAAAAAAAAAAACCTGAGTTTCCATGCTACTAGTTTAACACACTGTTATCGTCGCACAATATACACAATACACAAAGTTAAAAAACAGTTTTTAAGAATTCTTCTTCCTGTATTACTTCAGTATCAGATCAACAACACGGCATTAACAATGAAAGTAACTTCACACATCTTCTGCTTGGTGGATGGACGAGCCCACGTGGCCCCCATTCTCTATAATAGGAGCCCCGCAGATAGCTGAGTACTGGACTTCGGGTATCTTTGGCACTCCCATTGAAGTGAATGAGAGCCACGCGGGTTCGTCCATCCACCAAGTGACACACCTATATATGGCTGCGGTCAGGCTGAATTCCCACCTAGTGGGGGGAAAAACCCAATTCTCAGGCTCAGTGGGGGTCTCAGCAGACAGACCCCCATCACTCAGGTATTTATCCTCTATCATTTAGGTGAATACAGGGCAGTAACATTGTGTGACTTACAGGTGACGTCTCTGACTAATCCTTCACATTTCCCTTCTATTCCCTCTGGACCGCCATGACCACTTCTTCCAGCTGTGACTTGTCTCTGTAAAGGTTGCAACACAGACATCTTTGGCTCCTCACTTTTCCAGGCATCCAACCCACATTGTCCTCACGTACACAAAGCCCCCATTCTGCTGCTACCCCCAATTATATAATATATGATATAACCCCCCATAATGAATAATACTCCCAAGTGCATCTTTATATTAATGTCCGTGTATACCCTGTATAAATAGTGCCCCTTATTAATAATACCCCAGGTGTTAACTAATTAAAAGGTTTTCCAGGTCATTAATAAACTAATCAGTGGGGTTCAAAAACCCAGGACCCCCACTGATCAGCTGTTCGAATGGTACCTGTGTAAGCGCCGTGACCGCTTCTCTGTTTACATAGTGTAATTCATCTCATAGCGGCCATGTCATGTAACTGCAGCCTCGTCCTGTACATGTCTACAGTATGTGACAAGGCTACAATTACATCACACGGTCACTATAAACAGACAGCGTATAATATAAACAGGTGCCATAGCCCATGTTTATAGCGCCCCATTTACACACACTATAAAGTTCCACAGCAGCCCCTGCACACAGTATTACACAGTGTTATGGCCCGCAGCGGCCCCTGCACACTGGATTATGCCTCTCAGCGGCCCCTGCACACGGTATTATGCTCCATAGTGGCCCCTGCTCACAGTATTATGCCCCGCATTGGCCACTGCACACGGTATTATGTTCCGCAGCAACTCCTGCACACAGTTTTATGCCCCATATTGGCCCCTGCACTGGTATTATGCTCCATAGTGGCCCCTACACTTGTATTATGCTCTATAGTGGCCCCAGCACACGGTATTATGCTCCATAGTGGCCCCTGCACTGGTATTATGCTCCAGAGTGGCCCCTGCACAGGGTATTATGCTCCATAGTGGCCCCTGCACAGGGTATTATCCTCCATAGTGGCCCTTGCACTGCTATTATGCTCCATAGTGGCCCCTGCACTTGTATTATGCTCTATAGTGGCCCTTGCACTGGTATTATGCTCCATAGTGGCCCCTGCACTTGTATTATGCTCTATAGTGGCCCCTGCACTCGGTATTATGCTCTATAGTGGCCCCTGCTCTTGTATTATGCTCCAGAGTGGCCCCTGCACAGGGTATTATGCTCCATAGTGGCCCCTGCACAGGGTATTATCCTCCATAGTGGCCCTTGCACTGCTATTATGCTCCATAGTGGCCCCTGCACTTGTATTATGCTCTATAGTGGCCCTTGCACTGGTATTATGCTCCATAGTGGCCCCTGCACTTGTATTATGCTCTATAGTGGCCCCTGCACTCGGTATTATGCTCTATAGTGGCCCCTGCTCTTGTATTATGCTCCAGAGTGGCCCCTGCACAGGGTATTATGCTCCATAGTGGCCCCTGTACTGGTATTATGCTCTACAGTGGTCCCTGCACAGGGTATTATGCCCTATAGTGGCCGACCCATGAACTATTATTATACTCTGGGGTCTTTTCAGACCCCAAAGTATAATGATTGGAGACCCAGGGGAGAATACAAACATAAAAATCAGAGTTACTTACCTATCCTGGACACCGGTGCACTCCTTGCAGCTTTCGGCCCTGTTTAATTGCGCACACACGTCACGTGATCAGGCCGGCGACGCGACCTGATGACGTCACCACAGGCCTCAAGCCTGCTCGGAGTTACATCGGATCGCAGGAGGTGAGTAACACTGTTTTTTATGTTCCCTCACCAACCCTAGGCCTCCGATTATTATACTCCGGGGTCTGAATAGACCCCGGAGTATAATAATAGTAGTATTTGCGGCCCGCGGCCTAACTTACCGATGCCCGCGGCCGCTCACAGCGGCATCCGCTTCCCTTTCTGCAGCCCATAGCAGAAGGGGAAGCGGGGCCGGCCACGAGCAGACGTGGGGTAGGTAAATAAATAGGCCGTTACCTGCCGGGGATACTCCAACAGGTTACGGCCTATTAAATAGATAAAAAAAAAAGCTATACTCACCGGCGATGCCTTGATGCAGCCGCCGCCTCCTCCTCTTGTCCGCGACATCTGTGTCTCAGCGTAGGCGGCGTGATGACGTCATTGTGTCGCCGCCTGCGCTGAGATGCGACGTCTTGTAAACCAGCCCAGGACAGGCCGCGCTCAGCTTTTTTTTTTTTTTTTTTTTTTTTTTTTAAAGCGGCCTGTCCTGGGCTGGTTTACATTAAATAGTAAAATGCCGCCCCCCGGACAGTGCCGCCCGAGGCGGCCGCCTCACCTCGCCTCATTAGCGGTGCGCCCCTGCCTCAAAATCTATACAAGTTCCTCACTGGTGTAAACTTTAATTCTGGTGCATGGGAGTGCACCTGAAATATTAAGAGGCTTCTTAATAATTTAAGTGCAGTAAGCGCCAGTGGGGGAATGTAATATGACTTAATTAGTTTCCCACAATATTTTAGACAGATGTTTTTCCAATCTTGGTTCCACCTGAGACAAAGTGACCACATTGAGTTCTGCTGCAGGTATTTTAGAGAAGAAGAATTAGATGGCACTTTTAATGGTCAATGAGCGATTGCTGATTTTATTGGTTCATGTTTTTTTCCACAGCGCTTTTCACAGAAAGCCCACAGAGTTTTCCTCTGCGGACTTTCTGTCCCTATTATAACTATATGGAAAATGCCAGCGATTCGCTAGGTATAATTGACATGCTGCGATTTACAAAAATGCAACGATTTTTGAAATGGCATTATTTCCATTGCAGATATTTTTCTGCAATGTGTGGATAGGATTATCCAGAATCCCATCCCATCCACTTTGCAGGCAATGTAAAACGCTGCGGTTTTTGCCACAACGTTTCCGCCGCAGCCAATTTGCAGCGTTTTTTTAATGTGGGGCCCCGGCCTAGTTTTGACTTTTGATAGTATATGATCTCCAGATATCTGTGTATTTATAAGGGGTGCAGAGGTTGCAGTTGCAAATGGGAATGGAGCCTGAGAAGGCCTAAAAGTTCTGCCCAATATGAAGAAGTTGATACTATAAATATTATTTGGGGACCCTACAGTATACAGTTTTGCATTGGGGCCCTGAAGCTATAAGGGATTTTCTGGACAAACAATATTGATGATCCTTAGGATAGGTCATCAATATCAGATCTGCAGGGGTCAACATGGTGAGTTACATGTTATTAGGAGCTGATCTGCAGTAGGCCAACATGACCACTGCCGATCTGAATTTTATGACCTATGAAAAGGATAGGATATCAATAAAATGCTGCATTTTACATTAACTGCATGGATGGGATTCTGGCTAATCCTATCCACACATTGCAGAAAACAAATCTGCAGCAGAAAAGCTGTGTTTTTAAAAACACTTGCATTTTTGAAAATCAATTATACCTACGGAAACGCTGGCATTTTCTGTATAGGTCTAGGTATAATTGGGGCAGAAATTCCGCAGAGCAAAACTCTGTGGACTTTCTGTGAAAAAGGTATGGGAAAAAAACCGCGATGTGGTCTTTTCCACAACGTTTTTTTTGCTGCATCTCGCTAAGTGGGGCCTTAGCCGTAAACTTACCCCTCTTAACATTGTACTTGCTATGACAACTAATGCTGCTTTCTATGTACCCACAATGTTACCATGAATACACTGGGGTTTTTTGGCAGATTCTGCACACATAATATATTTATAAAATGACAACATGATGTCTGTAGTTAATCCAAAAATGAACAAATTCATTTTTTTCAGTGTGATAATTTGCTTTTACAAATACATAAATGTCACTACTTGTTGTAGAAATTGCTAAAAAATGATCAGTTACATAAACCAGATGATTTTACGTCATGATTATTTCTACAAACTATTACATCACCCTTCATCAAACTCCTTATTCTGAATGGTTAACCTTATTTCCATCTAATGTCTGTTAATGTTCTCTTATTGAAACTAAGACTAATCAGAAATAATAGCAGTTCTTGACTGTTCCTTTATCTCTGAATGTTACCAATCTCTTCTAATGGTTCATACAGATGCTGACCTGGTATCCTGGCAATTTGATAAATAAGAATAATTAGTTCCAAAAACAGAGCAATTTCTACAAGAAAAACCTATTCAGTAAATCACATTTAGAGTGGTTGATAGTTCTGTTATTCCTTGCTATCCTTGTATCCTGTTCCTCTAATCGTTCACTTTCTTAAACCCATCCTAGATTTTAAGAATTTTGAAAGTACATTCAGACAACTGCTTAAAATCCATGCACATTTCATATTTAAGTTTGTATGCATGCTTTACGTTTTGCAAGGATCGGAAACAACATTTTACAAGGATCGGAGTGCATAAAAAGTACTAAAGTGCATAAAAAATCATAAAAGTAACATAACAGTTGCATTGGACCCTTTTGTAGAAGCATTGCTCTTAGGAAAAATTATCTCCATACATATGACAGTTGACAGAGCCTGTATGGCGGAACATGAAGACTGCAAGACTTTATCTAGGTACTGTACCATATGTATTTGTACAATGCCGTGTGCTTGTGCTTGTATATAGCTCTGTTTGCTGCATAACTGTAAAATAATCCAAAAGAAAAAAATGTTTCCACTTCAAAGTAAAAGCCCATGTGTAACTTTGTTTTAGTTGGTGGTAGTGATCAAGGTAGATACAATGTCAGCGATCACAGCTGATACAGATATTATAGTAAGTCTTCTGTACTTCGCAAATGCTTGATGTGGCGATGTGGCATGTAAAGGAAACAGGTGCATTTGCTCATAGCATGGTAAAATGGTTAGCGCTACTGTACCTACTCTCCTTTGGTATAGAAAATTAGTTTAACTAGCACTAAAGCTGTTTATTACTGTATCCTAAGGCTCCATACACACAAAAGTGTGCATTGTAAGACCGGTTTCACGGTGCGTCATATGGATGTCATCCATATGCCGCCCATGCAAAGCCATGCTTCCGCGGCACCATTCATTCAATGAATAGGAGCCGTGGAAGCACAGCCGCAAAACAGGAAATGAATGGGTCAGTGTACTATCCAGGAAAAACCTGGATAGCACACTGACCCACACCACAGTCATCTGCAAGGGGCCTAAGTGTGATAGCTGTATTTTTAGCAGCTAGCACATTGACCCATTATTTCCTTTGGCTCCATACACACACCTATGTATTATCACAGGACCATGTAAGGAGCTGTGAGTCTGGGGAAAAAAACTCAGGTCCTATTCCTGTCAATTTTGTGGTGGGGATTTACTGCAAGAATGAATGGGTCAATGGTGACAAACAGATACCATCCAGGTGCTATCTATGGTGTTTTACCACAGACCTATTCTTAGGTTAGGTTCACATTTGTGCTGGTATTTAAAATAGTTAAAAAATAATGGCAGTGCCAGGTCTGTCACATGACAGACAGCAGTGCATGACAGAGTCCATTGACTATAATGGTGTCCAGATCCTCCAACACAGATGTGAACCTAGCCTAAGGCCAGGTCCCATGTGGTGTAAATGCCACGGTTTGCCCGCAGAATTTTACAGTGCCTACAAAGTGGATGGGATTCTAGCGAATGAGCCCAAGAACAATCTGCAATTAAAAAAAGCTGCTTTTATGCAACCTGGGGCCTTAGCCATATAGTGAAATACATAGCCCTGCCCGCAAGGACTTACAATCTATATCTATAAAGTAGGAATTGACAATCCTTCTGTGAGTGATAATATACTGCCTAGAGTTTTTGCCACTGTTTTAAAGGGCATCTGTCACATGGCTGTGATGTTACGTCAGAAGATTCCTTGCTTGTCAAGCAGGCTTCTATTTAATGGCCACCAGGTAAAATGTGTGCATTGTACTGTACATTGTAATGTGCATTTTAATGTGCCTTGTACTGTGCATTGTAATGTGCATTGTACTGTGCATTGTAATATGTGATACTCATTGCTGCAAGAAAACAAGGCATGAAGTTTGTAAACCTGCCTAAGTGCTTTAATTTAGACATGTGGTATCAAAACTCGTTGCCAGCTAAATGCAGAATTGAGTGACTAATGCAAATATCTGCACCTCCTAACCTCTGGTTGAGCATCGTACAGAAACCCTAACATTATGATGGTTTTCAGACATATTTCTTTGATAATTATAAGAAGATATCATTGTGTAGGTCATAGCTTCTTAACCTTATCCGCTTGGGACTCCCCAAAAATGGGTGAAAATTTGCAAAACTGTATAATATTAAAGTAAGCATATAAGGAGTCAATTACATTTCTAAATGGTATAGACAGGGTAGGGCTTGAGCAGCATGTGATAACTTCTGTCAAAACTTCCATCAAAACTGCACCTCACAGTTTGAGATGTACTGTCAGGTGTTATAGGTTCACCCTCCATTGTCCTCATGGAGAATTGTTTGTATAGGTACTTCTAACATATCGATAATCTGTATGCCAGGATGTTTATCTTTTCTCTTACTCAGCCAGAAAAATGAATAATTTTATGTGCACAGGGCCTTGCAATGATACAAAAGCTAATAACAAAACAAAACCATATTGACTTTCATAAACATTAGTACAATAGCTCTGCCTATTATGTTTTCAATGGATTCGCTGCCTCTGTGTATTGCTTCATTATGCCTGGTTAGCAGTTGCCACCTTGAATTTCCAATTAATGTTTAATTTTTTTTTAACTATACTAAATCCATATTTCATATAAATCATTTTATGTTATTATAAATGTTAAGTCCCCTTTTCCAGTAGCAGTAAAAGCTGCTTTAATAGAAGCCATCTTCAACCCTCTAGCCGCCTTATCAAGCTTGGGTTGTGTGCTGTAAAAATGATAAGAAATGAGAAATGTCACCCAGGGGATGTCCAGGGATTAGTCTGAAGCATTGGTTTTCAGAGGCAGCCAATCAAGTGGAGCCGGGAAGTGATTGTATTGTTCATATACTGGGCAGTTGCTATTCTTCCCGCTATACATGAGCAGAAAGGATGTCTCTTCCATTGTGTAGAGATTGAAATTTTATTATTCACTGTTGAAAGTTCAAGTAGTATTGATTTCTAAAAGAGTGCAATTTCATGAAGCCCTTTTCAAGCAAGCACCATAAGAGGGAAATGTGAAAAGAAGGATTACACAAGCTGAAAGCCCTACGGAAAAGCTGTATCAGTTTTAGGAACCTTGCAATTTAATGATGATGATTAGAAATAGTCGTCTGTTTAAAGACCTTCACCTCCATGAATCTCATGAAACAGAGATTATTCCATCTCTTTCTGATTTATTGCCATTAGCCTCTTCTTCTATTGTTGGAATAATATCACTTTAAAGATGATCCTAGCTAGAATGACAACAAGTTGCCATATGAAACCAGATCAGATGTTTCCTCTACTATAAATGTAGTTGCTATATTATTGTTGTTCTCTGATACCTGTGGTCATGGTCAGTATTCTACAGAGCCGACCATGTGGGATCCCACTCCCATTTAATTAGAAGGGATTGATTATGTACAGACATTGGAACCCATGACACAGTTGAATATGTGCAAATATAACATCAGCGCTACAAATACAACAGATGTGCCACATAAGCTCAAATTGAACTGGACGTCTTCCAGAAACAAAGCTTACTCCTGAGCAGAGTCTGTAGAGTTGGAATTAAATCTTCAGGATTATGCAGTACTCATGTAGAAGCATTATTTTGAAGGGAAATCATGCCGTAATGTGCTATATCCTGTATGCACAGTGACTAAATGGAATGTGTAACATAGTGCGTAAATAGTAAGAACACTATATAATTCCTTGTAGTCAAATATGTGGTTCTTTCTGAGACATTCCACTTCAAATTCTGACATCATGAAGGGAAGCATGGAAGCCATTTTATTAAAAAAAAGCCTATGTTGACATGCAGTAGCCATACAGTAATTCCCTGTATCCATGGTTTCATTAACCCTGGTTAGCGGCAGGGGGTAATCCAAGACGTTATATTAATGACCTATCCTTAGGATAGGTCATTAATGTGAGATGATGGTGGGACCAACCCTTGGCCCCTGCACCAATCAGCTGTTCTCCAAGCACTGTGTAGAGCTAGAAGCAGATGTCTCTATACACTGGGCAGTGACCAGGCCTGTGTAATAGCATTTGCTACTATCTATTATTTGCAGTAACCATGGGTAGACTTGGAACCTATTCCACATAGATATCAGGGTCTCACTATACCTGTCCACTCTTAAGACAGTGATGCATCATTTATGGTACAGGCCAGATGGACTTTTTAGACTGGGATCAACTACCCCCTATTGTTACCACCTCCTTCCATTTAATTTTGAGTTTCTGTACTGTTGTCTTCTGTTGGGATTTTGGAGTGTCCATCTAATAAATATCCCCGTTGCTATGACAGTAAGAAGGAGTTAGTTGGCGGTTAACTTTCAGGAAGAACGTTGACCACCAGGTAGTGCTCAATAACCTTCTGACAAATTCCTGCATAGACTGCTATCTATAACTCTGGGTTGATTTTAGATGCATATTTTTCCACCTCTTAGTTGATTCACTGAATGTACAAATGTACAGTTTATCCATTGATAAAGCAGAGCACAGCACACAAAACCTGTTTAAGATGAGCTGTATGGTGGGTGCTGTAGTTGTTCTTGGTTAAACCTTTTATATGACCTTTATCAAATGCAACAACAAAGTGGAAGCAGAATCAGTTAGAAGCCATACAATTGACCACCGTTCCAGAACAATACTGGGGTCCGTCGGGTGTCCATTGAGTGTCCACTATTTTAAAACTAAAATCGGCGGAGAGAAAAGTCCCCCATGCAGGACTTTTCTCTCCAATAATTTTTAGTGATTTCTGCGGCGTTGTCTCCAACACTGTAAAAAAACATACTGCAATGTGCAAAATAACGTATTTTGGTCACCTCGCTTCCTGAAAAAAATAGCAATAAAAAGTGATCAAAACAGTTATACATACCAAACATTGATACCAATAAAAATACAACTTACCCTGCGAATATAGAGCCCTTACCTATATCCGTCAACAAAACAGTAAAAAAAAGTTTATTTGTAAAGTGGTAAAACATAACAAAACCAATATCAATATGGTATCGCCGTAATCGTAATGACTTGCCAGACAAAGCTGCTATTTCATTTTTAATGCAGAGTGAATGCCATAAAAACAAAATGCAAAAAATTATGATAGATTTGTGGGTTTTTTCATATGGACCCCCAAAAAACATTAAGAAAAGCTAATCAAAATATTATATGTAACCCAAAATGGTGCCAACCAAAAGTGCAACTTATCACACAAAGAATAAGTCCTCACATAGATATGTCACATAGTTACATAGTTACATAGTAGATGAGGTTGGATGAAGACATCATTGCATCAAGTCCAACCTATAACGCTACAGTACCCTATAGTGTTGATCCAGAGGAAGGCAAAAAACCCCTATGAGGCTTATGCCAATTGCCTCACTTCAGGGGAAAAAATTCCTTCCTGACTCCAATCTGGCAATCAGTATAAAACCCTGGATCAACTTGTCCTTAAGATCTAGAACCCATAACCCGTAATATTGTTCTGTTCAAGAAAGTTGTCCAAGCCCTCTTTGAACTTGCCCAATGACTCCACCATCACCACTTCTTATAGCAGAGAGTTCCATAGCCTCGCTGTTCTTACTGTAAAGAATCCCCTACTATGTTGCTGGTGAAACTTTCTCTCCTCCAGTTGTAGAGGATGTCCCCTTGTCACTGTCACTGGCCTAGGAGTGAAAAGATCATTAGAAAGTTCTTTGTGCTGTCCCTTCATGTATTTGTACATTGTTATTAGGTCTCACCCGTAGACATCTTTTTTCTAAACTGAATAACCCCAAATTTGTTAATCTATCGTACTCCAATCCACCCATTCCAGTAATAATTTTGGTCGCTCTTCTCTGTACTCTCTCGAGTTCAATTATGTCGACAGAACAATAAAAAAGTTATGAATTTTGGAAGACCAGGGAAGGAAAATATGAAAAAAGTCACCAAGCATTAACATACAAACTACCCTGCATCCTTAAAGGGTTAAGTCCAACTGCCAATGACCCCTTATATAAATGCCCCCCCTGGATTCAAAATTCCCTTATTTCATGATTGACCCTCATAGATCCCCCAATGGCCTTAAAAAGGAAAAAAAAAAAGAAAAGTTATACTTACCTGCATCTGATTTCTTGATGAATGGAACTGCCGCTGTTCTTACTCTGACCGCAAGCTACTTCAGGCCTGTGTCCTACAATGTGTGATGACCACTCATAGGGCATCTACGTCTCAGTGCAGGAGGCGCAATGCTGTCATGTCATCGTGCCTGCCTGCACCAGGAAGCAGACATATTATCTGTGGTCACGAAGCCTTTATGTTGCAGGCTTGAAGTGGCTTATGGCTTACAAATTACAGAGTGGGATAACGGGAAGCAGTTGTTCTGCAGAAACTGATATAGTTGAAAGTGTTTCTAGTATTTGTGGCAGCCCCTTGGTTTCTGCCAGTCCCTGTTCCCCACTGCTAGCTATGCCTCTGTTGGGGGACCAACACCTGGGACACCCAGTAAATGGAGAATGGAACCACTACATAGAAAATGGAGCCATCTGCTTACAGCTCCATTCTCTACATTTTGGCTCCACTTTCCATGCTGTACAAGGCATCATGGGATTGGAAGCATAGAAAAGAGGAAGAAAAAGCAGGGTAACATTGAAAATGTCTAGTTAAATATTGCTATACTTATCTGTACCGCAAAAGGAAACATGGGCAGTATAAAAACAATGTAGAAAATCAAGTAGGTGATATTATAATTAATAGGATAATAAAACTGTATGATACAAAATGAAAAAGCAAGATATTTAATATTCCATTACACTGAAAGCTGTCACTTGTGTAGCCACATCTACAAATTCAATTAGCACCTTCCTACCGTCAGAAGAGCTATGGATTGAGGTGATGGCCCTGTTCCAGACTCTTTCCTTTTTCTCGGGGGAACTTCTCGCCATAGTAATGTCGCCATGTTTAATTTCATCAGCAGACCCTTGAAAACTAGACAGTTCTGAAGCGACAAAAAGAAACTAGGTCAATGCGTATTAATCAGCAATATAACAGCAAATAGAAAAAATGCTCTGAAGAGAAAAAACAATTCATTTTTACATTTCTTTTCAAGCAGAAGTCTATTTTTGCCATTTATTGTATTCATCATTCACTATGGAATATACAGGACATCAAATGAAGACATTACAAAAGATATGCATATAGCTAAAGGCCAAGGGAACAAAGTAACTTAAATCCTAAGAGTCTAGTTAGTAATTCCGAACTCCAAGAATAATGACTTCACCTCCCAAAATAAGTACATTTCATCTATTCCCATTTATCTATTTAAGAAGAACTCTCTTTAGACATTTCATTTTCATGCTTATAGAAATGCGAAATTACCTTTTCTCTTTGTTAGATGAAAATGGCTCTTATACTTGAGAACGTTTTAGAAACTACCAGAAGCAAAGAAACAATCCTTTCTATTCACAGAGCGATTCGGAATGTTAGAGAGAGCTGAAATAAAGAACCACATTACAAGTACACAAAGCCTTTTCCTGGAATATAATATCCTTTATGCAACTATTAATGGCTTCTAGTGGCAGTCCAGATTTCTTCACAAAGTACTATGGCTAAAACCTTACATAACCTGCACACAAGCACTTCATATGTTCTTTCTGTAAAAGTGTTTGTGAATATCAATTTTTTTGGAGAGACAAAGTTAAATCTGTGGGCGATCACTGCATGTGTACTGTAAGATATAAATAATTGAATCTCACAAAAAATATCTGAAAATAAATAGATTTTTTGAAATATTTGTTTTTTACATCTGAACTTTGACTTGACCATTTATGTGACTGTACATGTGATCGTAGGTTTACAGCGGATGCAATATAGAAGATGTATGTCCTCACCTTGGGTCCAGGAAGGACTGGAAATAGCGAGGGCCAGGTTATTAGAACATGTTAGATGTAAAAGGTGAGTTCTGTTTTGATTTTTTACTTTTTACAATTTCCAGATTCTCTGTTATTTCTGAAATAAATCATATGATCCCTGCAAGCTTGAGGAAAGCAATGCTGATAATTAATTTCAGCACTTTTTTTGTTTATCTGTAAAAACCAAAAAATCTCGAAAAGACCCTGTAAAGTAAATTATTGACTTCACCAAATGAATGACATTACCTAATTACCATAAAAATATTAATTTAAATATATTCAATAAATTTAATTTGAATGCCTACATATTATTTAATAGTAAAGAAACAATAACTTTCTTTACCCACATGTTTAAATGTTGATGTTGTTGATCAGTGGCCTTAGTGGTTGCTGGAGAGGGATACCAATCACATACGTCACTGCTTCCTTTCCAGAGATCACTGAGGCCACCGATTGGACTTAGTGGTCATGTGGGGTGCAGGAACTTCAGTGCTGAGGGCACAACATGAGATCGAACAGACAAGTGCTGGGGAAAGGTGAGTATGATGTTTTTTATGTTATACCTCTCTGGCAACCTCTGTGGTTTGTGCAATTCCTGGATGTCAAGAACTATATTCTACTGTGTAGCTATGGATTTTGTTAATTGGTGTCTGGTTATAGCTTTATAGTTTTCATACATTGAAGTAGTTATGTCTTGTTGTACGTCTAATTTATATGTTAACTCCATATCGGGATCCACTGCTCAGGACTCAGGTGATCAATTAAACAGCATGTAATTCAGTGCAAGCAGTCAACTAATTTGCATGTAGCTTCCAAGGGGCTTTGTGTGGGGGACAAATGAGATATCCCAGCTGAATGGTTGGAGCCGAGAATCCTGCATGTACAAAACTCTACAATCTCACAGAGGGTTCTACACCATTCCCTATTACTTCATATCTCACAGAAAATAAATGGTTTCAAACGATAAAACTTAACTTTTAATATTTTAAAATAAAAATTGCACAAAGGACGTCCACTAATCTACTGAAAGACAGATCAATGTGGTCTGTGCCTGCCTATTCAAAGTTTATTCAGGATTTAAATGTTAGACAGTATTCACACTCTCCAACTTTCCACTGGACCTAGGGTGTAATAAGATACTTTCACCACCCTTAGACTAAGGTTATAGTATCACGGCTGCATCATACAACAGGTCAGTATTTTGTCAGTTGCTCTTAGTGCTAGGAAAACCCAAACACCTGGTCCCCACACACATAATTTGTAAAGCCTCACTGACTAGACTCCTGCACAGCCATGATGTACCTCCACAACCCTAGTCTGTAGTATGTACATATGCCAGTAATCTAGGTACAGGTCACAGTAACTTCATTTCCTGTCATTAAAATGTTATAACCATAAGGGAAACTATGATATTCAGTGAGGATGAGATGCAAATTATCAATTTGTCATCACATGTTCTAACTGATGCAGAGTCACATATGTTATCTAAAGGACTATCCTTTGTGCCTGCAACTCGATTTGATCTGTTCTCATGGGTTAAAGATGTGGCTTTATTTACCAGAAAGTTACGCTGGTCTAAGTTTATGGCAATTATAGAACAGAGACGGTCTAGTGAATTAGGTCTGGAAGTTGAGGATCTTCAAGGCCTAGATATTTTGGAAGAATTGTCTAATGAGGGTGAGGGCCTTACGGGTCCGGGTCCCTTCACAGATCTCCATTTGAGGAGTACAGCTACTCCCCCGCCGTGTGATACATCAGTTATTGATATTTTTGAGAGAATGGTAGTGGGGAGATTATCGGAGTTGACGATCCCTCAGCGAAACAAAATGAACTTGACTTCCCCAGAGATGAAGGCACTATTGAATTTAGAGAGGGATAGGTCCATTGTTATTAAGCCCTCCGATAAGGGGGGCAACATTGTGATCATGAATAGGGATGAATATGTGATGATGTGCATGGACATCCTCTCTATACGGGATAATTATGAGATCTTGTGTGCTGATCCTACATCAGATTACATGATTGAACTGCGTACCATTCTGGATGAGGCAAGACAGAATGGTCTTATCAGTAGGAAGGAATGGGAGTTCATGTGCCCTAAATTTCCACGTATGGCTACCTTCTACTGTCTCCCCAAGGTGCACAAGGGGTTTCCCTCCCCTTAAGGGGCGTCCAATTGTCTCGGGCATCGGCGGCATAACTGAAGGGGCCAGCGCTTACGTGGATAAGATCTTGCGTCCATTTGTGCTGGCCCTGCCGTCGTATGTCCGGGACACGATGGACGTTTTGAGGCACCTTGAGGGAGTACAAGTTACAGCTAATTCATCATTGGCAAGCCTGGACGTGGAGGCGTTATACAGCTCCATACCCCATGATTTGGGGTGTGGGGCTGTGGAGTATTTCCTACATATGAGGGGCCTACACATGGATTCCCATAATCAGTTGGTCATGGAACTGATGAGATTTATCCTGACTCGGAATGTATTTACATTCAATAGACGCTTCTTCCACCAGTTGCAGGGTTCTGCCATGGGCAGCCCTGCATCCCCGACATATGCCAACTTGTTCTTGGGGTGGTGGGAGGAGCGTCACGTCTTTTCTGAGGCATGGGAGGAATGGACTAGACACATCCTCCTATGGCTCAGATATATTGATGACATATTGTTAATATGGACTGGCTCAGTGGAATGTTTCTGGGAGTTTGTGAGGAAATTGAACATTAATGATTTGAACTTGAAATTCACAGCGACCATCAGTCAAAACAATATTAATTTCCTGGACCTTAGTATATCAATTGGGAGTGATGGGAATATATCCACCACTTTGTATCGTAAGGAGACAGCAACAAACAATCTCTTGAGGTGGGAAAGCTCCCATCCGAGACCACTTCGTAGTGGGATCCCCAAGGGACAGTTTTTACGTGTACGCAGAAACTGTTCTTCGGTCCAGGAATTTAATGCTCAATCTCAGTTATTAGAACAAAGATTTAGGAGTAGAGGGTACCCGATAAATGTGCTCCAGGATGCTAGACGTTTTGCGACAGAATGTGACAGACAAAGATTACTTATACCAAAAGATGAACCGCCTCCCCAAAACATCATTAGATTAATCGGGACATTTGATCAAGGTTCCAGAATGGTGGTTGACATATTGAGGTCATATTGGGATATCCTGCGACAGGACCCTGATTTAAGGGATAGGGTATCTGAATATCCATCAATCACCTACAGAAGAGGCCGTAACCTCAGAGACAGATTAGTTCATAGTCATCTGGAATCAGAGGAGTCTGGGGGTACCTGGTTGGGGAGTGAAAGACCGGCAGGCACATTTAGGTGTGGTGGTTGTAGGGCCTGTGAATTTATTTTGAAGGGACGTGAAGTTACGGCGGCAGCTACGGGTAAAAAATATTATACGAGAGATTTCATTAATTGCCGCTCTGTGGGTGTGGTATATGTCGCATCCTGTCCATGCCCAGTGAACTACGTGGGTAAAACGAAAAGGGAATTACGTCGTAGGATATTAGATCATGTTGGATATATCAACAGGAGAGAAGAACGTCCCCTGAGTTTACATTTCTGGAGCAAACATGGAGGTGACCCATCTACATTGAGATTTCAGGGCATTGAGTTAGTACGCAAATCACCACGAGGAGGAGATTGGGATAGGGCAATTTTGAGGAAGGAAGCGGAATGGATATTTAGGTTTAACTGTGTCAAACCTAGAGGCCTCAATGATTTGATATCCTTTGCGCCATTTATTGAAGAAAGATAAATAGGGGTGAGAAATATGGGAGGTGTATCGTGTCATTTATCGCCCCGTATTTAGATGGGTAGACGTTTAGGGGTCTCTCTTCCGTTATCTTTTGCATTGCCTGAATCTAGGTGGTGAGGTACGATTTACAATATAATGTTGTGGTGTTTGATGGGTCGTAGCTATGATGTACGGTAGTTTTGGTACGCAATCAGAGGGTTGAGAAATAGAAAAGAGTTAGAGTTGTAGGGATTGACCATTAGGAGGTATGCAAATGGATCTGAGTGGGATGGTTAGGTTATCTATAGTTTGGGGAACAATAAGGGAGAGCCCACTGTATGTGAACTATGATAGGTAGATTTATGATCCATCCGCTGTCACAGTCTGGGGTTAAACCTAACCTCCGACTCCTTTAGAGTACGGTTGTGATAGGATATTATGGATCCGGATTTAACTCTGTTTTGGATATCTCCCCTCTGGGTTTATGACCTGGTATATGGAGGAATGGAGGTTAAGTATACAAAATTACCATTTGGCCCTTGATCATCGGAATGGCTGAGACGCAGCAGCCAGATGATCAGCAGCCTGTGTAGATGAGGTGAAAATCAAATGTGAATCAGTAGATTCACCGTTTAGCGCTGGATCACTGTAATTGTTTACATTCAGTGGTCACATGATCGGCAGTCACATGAACACAGTAGAGGACTGAGGTGGACACACCCCCTAGGAGGCGTGATTGGTGGAGTGAGCTAGTGATTTCTATTGGCTCACTGCAGACAGCATTAGGAAAGGGGGTGGCACCGAATGAATGGGCTGACCTTTATAAAGCAGGCAAGGCTCAGTGTGGCGTCGGCTACTCTATACACTGGAGCACACCATCAGTGCTCCAGGAATTGCAGTTGTAACTGCATTTTTGATAAATAATTATAGCAGCTTAGACCAACTGATAAGTTTATTAGCATTGGCTCCTGATGAACCTGATATAGATAACACAGGGGAAACGCGTAGAGCAAGTTTATTTTCTATTTTCTATTTTTGAGTTAGTTGACCACAAGCCATACCACTTGGGGGCATGAAGGACTGACAGGAGACTGGGGCAGTCTGATTAGCCTGGAGATTAGTTGGTGGAACTTGAGTTACTAATGGAAATGGTAGCTGTATATCCCTGGAGTCAACATAGGGGATATCAGTAATGGCTGCAATATAGGTGTTTATTGAGTATAAGGGTCAGAATATCATAGTTTCCCTTATGGTTATAACATTTTAATGACAGGAAATTAAGTTACTGTGACCTGTACCTAGATTACTGGCATATGTACATACTACAGACTAGGGTTGTGGAGGTACATCATGGCTGTGCAGGAGTCTAGTCAGTGAGGCTTTACAAATTATGTGTGTGGGGACCAGGTGTTTGGGTTTTCCTAGCACTAAGAGCAACTGACAAAATACTGACCTGTTGTATGATGCAGCCGTGATACTATAACCTTAGTCTAAGGGTAGTGAAAGTATCTTATTACACCCTAGGTCCAGTGGAAAGTTGGAGAGTGTGAATACTGTCTAACATTTAAATCCTGAATAAACTTTGAATAGGCAGGCACAGACCACATTGATCTGTCTTTCAGTAGATTAGTGGACGTCCTTTGTGCAATTTTTATTTTAAAATATTAAAAGTTATGTACAAAACTCTGTTTAAGAGACAAAGGGAAAACAGAACATCAAAGGCATATAGGTCATAATTCATGTTTCATAACCATCTGCATACAAGAACATGGTTGGGGAACCCTGATGCATCTCTAATGTCAAGTATCTGGACCTTTAAAGTTAATAATCACCCCAAATTTTGTACCTGTGGAAGGGAGTAGTATTTGATCTACAAGATTGGTATGCCTGGACTTGTAAAAGCATTTGGAATTGCTTGCCAGGTGTTTCATACCCACTGAGAGTTATGATATATTTCTAAATGGGTCATAGCCCTGGGGATTTGAGGGCAGCGCTGAGAAGGGGACTAGGTTAAGAGTCCTACAAATGGGTGATGTACAGGACCCCCCTTTGTCAGTTACCTGGAGATGTAGTCTGTCCAAACACCTGCCAAAGTTCACAGCTAGGCTTGTAAGAGATTTGTTCTTTATTTATTTTTTATTTTGTAAAGTGTTTGCTTGTATTTATGTATTTTTATTACATCTTTTTTGCATGTGCTGTACTTTGTGTATATTAAATCTAAAATTTAATATGGTAGTCCTTGGCTCTAAATTTTCCCACAGTCCCAAAAAGAAAAAATAAGGCTTAGCTTTGTTACCTTTTGTATGCCAGTGTGGCTAGAGTCTCACTGTGCAAAACCAGAAAGTGCAGGTTTGAATGGTCTGGGTATATTGATGTCATCAACTGTAAGAGGCCGGTGGTAGCAGCTACTAGTGTGGATGGGCGGATGCTGGGGTCACTTCACTCCTTTGTAGCCTAGTGTGTTAGGTGAGTGTGGAACCGGAGTCCACCTTTGTGGTCACATACAGGTCACATGTGCTTGTGTGGTGAGTGGTGTTCAGAACCCTGACACTGGACAACTGCTTTAAGGTTTATCACAGGCTCAAACCGTGTAATGGGGCCCTTAGGCTACATGCACAGGATCACTGCAAAAAATGGCTGTAAAAAATGGATGCAAAGTCTGTTATTTTCCATTGTGCATTCATGGGGCAGCTGTTTTCATTAATCTCTTGTAGACAAGTCTATTGATAGATACATGAAGATGGACAAAAGTAACATATATATTTTTGACAGACCAATTAAATGTACCATGAAAAAATGGACATATGAATAACCCCATTGAAATAAATGGGGGGGGGAATTTATTCGTTTTCTGGAGTAGATTGGTGTTAATGTGGCGCATCTTTGGTGTAATGTCCTTTCTTGTGCCAATGATGTGCAACATCCCCTGTCCTGCACCTCAGAATGGGCCAGAGAGTGGGGTGGAGGTATGAAATGCCAGCCTTAATAAATAAGTTTCGATATGTTCTATCATTACAAAAAAAGCAGTCATATGTCTGTTTTTCACTGTGCATGTAGCCTTAAACTATATTCACACAAGAATAATTAATGACCCTGTGACATCCATTTTTTTTTAACAGCCGACAGCATTATCTTCAATGCAAGTAAATGGGGACTATTCGCATGATCGTTACCGTCAAAATATAGGTCATGTTCTATTTTTGCCCGTTTTCACAAATCTCTCCATACACTCAAATATATGGGGGATCCATGAAAATGGGTACCTCTCAGGTGCCATCCATTTTTCACGGTCGTTTTGCACTTTGGCTGTGTGAATGTAGGCGTAGCGTTGCCTACCTGTTTATTTGCTCTATTGAGTAATGTCAGTAATACCAATCAATGATTAAATACAGAATTGACAATATCAGTCACTGCTTGTGTTGCTTGCCATATTTCTTCAGTAAGATACACCACAGTTACATTATATGGTTACAGGAGCAGTTAGAGACCATCTGAATTAACTGTCAAAACAGGATGTGACTAATGTCAAATCCTGATGTGGGCAAGTGAAACAGCTGTTTGCAGTTTTTTTTCTGCTTTCACACAACAGCTGAACTTAGAAGTGACATTTCAGTGTACTTTCATGGATGCTCTCCGCACCATTCTCCATAATCCATAAAAAGAGAGGACAGTGAACTGAAAATGTTGGTGGTCCATGACAAATAGATTATTATGCACTGTAATTCTGAAAAGAACTGTTTTCTGTAGAGGCTTATGTTCTAGCCCAATTGTTCCCGTAAGTGTTTATTTTAAGCTTGTGATGGTTTTATTACTGTGGGATTCCCCTTCTACATAAGCACTATGACTTCACATAATGACTGCTTTACAATATACAATTTCTGATGGTTTCTTATTACTTGCTGTTTTGTTTTTCTACCTACTAATTATACTCAGATTTGACTTTTTGACATTGTAAACAGAGAAGGTTGGAGCAATAGTTCGGGATAAATAAGTCAGCTTTCTGTCTTTTGCAGATTTTCTTTGTTTTAGACTGGGACCCCACATTGCGAAAACGCAGCATTTTGGCCATGGCGTAAATGCAGCAGCAAAAAACGCTGCGTTTTACATTACCTGCAAAGTGGATGGGATTCTGGATAATCCCATCCACACATGTTGTGATTTTGAATGCAACATGTCAATTATACCTAAGGAAACGCTGGCATTTTCCATATACAGAAGGTACCATATAGGTATAATAGAAGCAGAAAGTCCACAGAGTAAGGACTTTCTGTGAAAAAATGCTGCGGAAAAAAACGCCATGCATTTCCGCTGCAGTCCTTTCTGCAGCCATTTTTGGCAGCGAATCGGTGTGTGGGGTCTTACATTGTTGTTACACCTTGACCTATGAATAATATTACCATGGAGGGGTTTTCTTATTTCCAGTCTTAATTTTTAGCCTCACTGGTAAATTTTGCATTCATATTTAGTTGTTGTTGTTGCCCCTGGCAACTATGCATCCAAGTTATTGATGTATATTCTGGTTCCACATATGCTAGATGTTATCCAGGAGATCAAACATTAGTCTAGTTTAGGGCACAAGCCCTGGGTTGGGTTTATTACCTTGACTAAACTATGGTCATGAGAAAGGGGATTCTTTAGGTGAATTTTAAATCTACCATTGTGGCTACCTTTGTGGTTGCCTTAGGCCTCCTATATATAATATTAATAATAATAATACATTTTATTTATATAGCGCCAACATATTCCGCAGCACTGTACAATTTGTAGGGTTCAAGTACAGACAAAAAAGATACATTACAAAGAAATAGTCAATTCACACCCTGGGACTGAGGGCCCTGCTCATAACAATCTATGAGGTAGAGGGGATGACACAAGAGGTAGCAGGGGCGGCATCAGAGGTAGCATTGCTTATACAATGGTCAGACAATTTTGTAACAGAGGTTACTGTCATTACACATATAAAAAGCTGTATGAGCCGTCACCAGTCGTGTCTTTTAACGTGCAGATGGTGCCTGGACAATTAAAGTTAGTCTGAAACAGCATCATATCCTGTGAGGTAATGTGGGAGCATGAACAGAGTGTACGTTTTAGAGATTCTAACTACGGAAGAGTTTACATTAGGAGTTGTGATAGGCCTGTCTGAAAAGATGTCTTTAGTTTGTGCTTGAAGCTGTAGAAATTGGGGGTTAATCTGATAGTCTGGGATAGAGCATTCCAGAGAAGTGGTGCAACTCGGGAGAAGTCTTGTATACGAGCATGGGAGGTTCTGATAATAGAGGATGTTAGTCTTAGGTCATTGAGTGAACGGAGAGCACGGGTTGGGCGATAGACAGAGAAGGTGTTTGGGGTTGGAGTAGCGTTTTAGTTTTGTGGGTCATATTCCCACCCCCTCTCCCCTTCCTTTTCCTCGTTAATCCTCCTCTCACATTTGTGGGGATTTCGCTTTAATGGTTCTGGCCATAATAGTATGTAATAAGGTTTTACCACTCCCTATCAGCTAGCCACCCCTTTTGGCAATTTGTGCGCATAATTGTGGTATTCCCTGGGCGTTTATAGGCAGAGTTCATCCACATCAGACTCTTTCCGGCTCTTTAGCAGTGAAATTGGTGCTGTGTACCTGCGTCCTGTGGAGATGGCCTACAAGAGCTTCATTTCCACACTGAAAGTCAGGCTGGAATCAAAGAGTACAGGATGGTTGGACAATCTGATGGTGCAGCTGCACGTGCCTCTTACCCCTGCCAAACCCAGTGAGTGGCAGTACGCGCATGTCACCTGTCCCCCTCAGCGACTCAGCCCAAGTTGCTGCCTCCCTCCAGCCACTGTTACAGTAGACTTCCAGTCCCAAAGCATGCCTTTACCAACAGCTTCTGCTGGCGTTATTGCAGGTCCCTGTCAAAACACTTGACAGGTTCAGCTGCTGTTCAGCGTAGACCTTCACTAAGAGTAGTTGAATACCCCTTCTCTATGGTGACCATCAAGTTTGCCTCCTTTAATCTAAAGGACCTGAATACCCCATTGAAGAGATCCCACTTCCTTCGTCTCTTGCATAAAAAGAAAATACACATACAGTAGCCCGCTTGCAGGAATCCCACGTTAACCACTTCAGTACCGGACCAATTTGGTTAGACAACTAGGATTTGTTGGAGCTTTTTTGTGCAACTTTTATTGTATCCCTGTATGATGTTGATGGAGAAATAAAGCTGACTGAGGTCAGTTTTAACCCATTCCTAACATCTACTGTAATAATACGGTGGATGTTAGGAATTTAAATATGGTATTATACAGTGGAGACCCGGAAGCAATGCTCGCACTGATCCTGGGCATTAACCTTTTTGATACCTCGGTCAAAGCTCACTGAGGTGCCATTTTTGGGTGGATCGCAGGTCTTGGAAGTGAGGTCCAGGGCTGGGGACAGCTGGGAGTCTATTGAAGGCTCCCAGGCTTGTTATTAAATGTACAGTTTACTACAGGCTGTGCTAGGGTTGCCCCTTTCTCTTTTTGTTATATATTCTATTTATGGAGTATCCACTCTCCTCGATTTGGGACAACTTTGATGTCAAAGGTATAAATCGGTCAGGTGGATTACAAGTGCCCTTCCTTAGCTGAGCCAGATCACTAAAATTAACATGCTGAAATCGGAAGCAATAAACGTTTCCCTCAGGAACATGGCTTAATTCAAGTCCCTTCTTTTGGCTAGCCATCTACAGATATCCAGTACATAGGGATATGCATCCACAGAGACTTGGGTATCTACTTTGACCTTAGTTTCCAACCACTAATTCATCGCAAATTCATCAAGGTCTAGACTCCTGTACTGTGGGTGAATTTTGCTGGTTTGGCTACATTATTATATTGAAAATGAACATTATCCCCATGTGACTCTACTTTTACAAGACCAGATTACACAGGAAATTACAACCTGCCCTTGCACCCAAAGTGTCAGAGTTTTCTCAGTTGTCCATGTCCTACTGTACCTACAACACTCTTCTGTCTCTAAAATATGCCTACAGGACTAACTTTTTAGTAGACCTCATGCATAGAGATGAGCAAGCCAGTTCATAATGACACAGATTTTTCAATTTTTCTAATGAAACTTTTATGGTTTATCTTGGACAAACTTGTAAAATGGCCACCACAATGTGTAACATGAGGTAGAGGAGCATAGTGGAGGAGGAGGATCACTTTGTTTGTGTGATTCAGATGGGCTTATGGAATCATCACCTCACAGCATCTCAGCCAATAATGAGTGGTGGGTAGAGAGGTGACCGTTATAATGTCATATCAGTATACAAGATAATGCACAAAGAGAAGAGTCATTTTGTGAGATAGCATCAGGGTGTGAACACAGCCACTACAGCTAGCAGTGCCCGCACAGTGATGCTGGTAAAAATCACCACCAACATTTCTGTACTCCAGAATTATAGAGGACTCTGGAGCATAGTTTATACTAGGTTCACATTAGCATTAGGGTTTCCATTCTTCGTGTCTGCTCGGGGACCCAAAAAACGAAAACCCTATCCGCTTAAAAAGCGGTTACCTGCGGACCCCATATACTATAATGGGGTCCGCTGGGTTTACGCCCCGAAATCGGCGGAGAGAAAAGTCCTACTTGCAAAGGTTTTCTCTACTCATATTTTAAGCTGAAAGGGGAGAAGGAGTCCCAAATGGTCACTCAATGCAGGTGTGACTGTAGCCTTAGATTTATTTAATATTAGACAGTTAGTGAGTTAGAGAAATCATAGGACTAGAGAGAGAAGCTCTGCCCTGCAATATGACTGTTCATTGTGTTACATACTCTGGCCATTAGGATTTGAGTGTCAAATGTCATGTTGTTAAGCATTTTTTCACCATAGTTTTTATTATACAATATGCACAATGTCATACCTGCCTCCATTGTAGTCTAATTGTCACTTTCCACTGTCTAATGTTAGTCTAACTAGCCAGGTCATCCTTTAAGTGCCAAATCTCATTTTGTTAAATTTTATTTTACAATAGACTTATTTTTCCAAAAAATACACACAGATTTTTTTAATGCATACATACAGTGACTTGCAAAAGTATTCATACCCCTTGAACTTTTTCACATTTTGTCACCTTACAACCGCAAACTTATTTGTATTTTATTGAGATTTTAACTGATAGACCAACACAAAGTAGTATATAATTATGAAGTGGAACGGAAATGATACATGGTTTTCAAAATTTTGATCAAACCTACCAAGAGAGCACTGGTCAGAGAAGCAGCCAAGAGGCCCATGGCCACTCTGGAAGAGCTACAGAAATCCACAGCTCAGGTGGGAGAATCTGTCCACAGGACAACTATAAGTTGTGCACTCCACAAATCTGGCCTTTATGGAAGAGTGGCAAGAAGAAAACAATTGTTGAAAGAAAGATATAAGACGTGCCATTTGTAGTTTGCCATAAGCCATATAGGGGACACAGCAAACATGTGGAAGAAGGTGCTCTGGTCAGATGAGACCAAAGTTGAACTTTTTGACCTAAATGCAAAGCACTATGTGTGACGGAAATGTAGCCCTGCTCATTTCCCTGCACATATCATCCCCACTGTGAAACATGGTGGTGGCACCATCATGGTGTTGGGATGCTTTTCTTCAGCAGGGACAGGGAAGCTGGTCAGAGTTGATGGGAAGATGGATGAAGCTAAGTACAGGGAAATCCTGGAAGAAAACCTGTAGGAGGCTGCAAAAGACTTGAGACTGGGAAGGAGATTCACCTTCCAGCAAGATAATGACCCTAAACATACAACCAGAGCTACAGTGGAATGGTTTAGATCAAAGAATATTCATGTTTTAGAATGGCCCAGTCAAAGTCTAGACCTAAATCCCATTGAGCATCTGTGGCAAGACATGAAAATTGCTGTTCACAGACGCTCTCCATCCAATCTGGCTGAGCTTGAGCTAATTTGCAAAGAAGAATGGGCAAAAAATCTCAGTCTCTAGATGCGCAAAGCTTGTAGAGACATATCCCCAAAAGACTTGCAGCTGTAATTTCAGCGAAAGGTGGCTCTACAAAGTATTGCTATGAGGGGCTGAATACTTTTCAGATTTTTATTGGATTGAAATTTTGAAAAGCGTGTATCATTTTCCTTCCACTTCACAATTATCTGCTATTTTGTGTTTGTCTATCACTTAAAATCTCAATAAAATGCATTTAAGTTTGTAGTTGTAAGGTGACAAAATGTGAAAAAGTTCAAGGGGTATGAATACTTTTGCAAGGCACTGTATTTCTTGTAGTACCAGTTACTTACATGCAGTTAGGGCACATTTCCAACATAATTTTTATAGCATCTGTTCACAGGGTAATTTTTTTTTTATTCTTCCAGTACAGTGTCTGGCTGTATTAACCCCAGAATGTAGCATTTTGTGTTAAAATTCATTAATAGCAAAAAAATATTATATTACTGTTAAGGAATTGCCAATTAAGTAATTCTCCAGTAGTTGCTGCTGGAACCTTGGAGGAAGGGGGACGACAGAGACAGTGAGTCCTAATGCTTAACCCAGCCCCAGTCCCTACCTACTTGCCTCAACTACCCTAGGTGGTAGAGGACAACGGGGTGATGGTCCCTTCCTATAATACAAGTGAAAACACAAAACGTGGACAAGACAAACAAACAGACACAGGTAATCAAGAGAGCCAAGGATCAGAACTAGAGATGAGTGAATCGAAGCTGCAGAAGTGTAATTCAATCCAAATTTAAGGAAATCTTCGATTTGCCACGATTCCGGATTTCTTCACGCTTCGATACATCGAATCGCATTTTTTTATAAAATGGCCGCTGCACATATTAGGAAAAGGACCAAGGGACTCTAGGAGCGTGGGATCACCCACAATGCCAAGCATGCAGCTAATCAGCAGCCAGCCAGCCCTGTGATGTCACAGCCCTATAAAAACCCTCGGTAGTCATCTTACATCGCTTTTACTGTAAGGACAGACGTCGGCAGGAGCTAGGGAAAGACAGAAAACAGAAGTTCAGGGAAAGAGGCTGAGCTTTAGAACTGTAGGGAAAGGATAGGAAGAAATTAAGAGAAGAATTTGGGGTGGTTGCATGGTCATTTACAGCAAGAATTTGCAGCATAATTCACATTGCAGCACTCACTGCCATTATAGTGCTGCTCATTACTCATACTTGTGTCTTCAAGGTGAAACACAACAAGCCTTTTGCAGTGTAGTACAGCAAAAAACAGTGAATTCTCATACACTAATATCTGCATGTTTCTGTAAGGGGCTTATTCACTGTTATTCACTGTTCTTCCACAGCATAACATTACAGGCCTTTTGTAAGTACTACTGTGCCAAAGAAAACTGAATTATCATCCAATAATATCTGCACTTATCTGTAATAAACACCTTTAATGTGGGGAAAGACATAATGACCATATTGGCCATTTTGTTACCAGTATAAAGTTGCTGGCCATATATAAATATAGTATTGTCAATAATAATTCAATAACCCTTAACGGTTATCACTTATTTAAAGGTGTTTATTAATGTGGAAACCCATAAGGAGGACCATATTCGCCATTTTGTTCCCAGTATAAAGTTGCTGGCCATTTATAAATACAGTATTGTCAATAATAATAATTATATATTATATATATTATAATTCAATAATTCTTAGCGGTTATCACTTTTTTATAATTCAAATATTTATTGCATTTTTATAAGAATACAACAAGGTCCAAAATAAACCAATACACAAAAACACAAACATACCAAAATAAACAATGTGGACCGGGAACACCCGGGGAACTGCCCAGATGGACCCAGCCAGCAAGGCAACAGGAGTATGGAAGAAGAAGAAAAGGGAGAACGAGTTGAGGAAGTAGGAAGACAAAGAAGGAGAGCAGAGGAAGCGACTAGCGGTTATCACTTATTTAAAGGTGTTAGTGTGTAAACCCATAAGGAGGACCATATTCACCATTTTGTTACCAGTATAAAGTTGCAGGCCATTTATCAAAACAGTATTGTCAATAATAATTTAATAATTCTTAGCAGTTATCACTTACTTCAAGGTGTTTATTAGTGTATAAACCCATAAAGAGGACCATATTCACCATTTTGTTACCAGTATAAAGTTGCAGGCCATTTATCAAAACAGTATTGTCAATAATAATTCAATAATTCTTAGCGGTTATCACTTATTTAAAGGTGTTTATTAGTGTGGAAACCCATAAGGAGGACCATATTCGCCATTTTGTTCCCATTGTGCTGATGGAGCCGATACTGCTCCTGCCACCCGCACCCACTCCCACAGCTGCCATGTCAGTGAAAGTTGAGTGCTCAGGGACCCCCAGATCGGACATGCGAGAGGATGGACAATGGCACAGATAGGCAGCGGCCAACTTGCTACATAGCATGTCTCTATAGTAGTTCAGTTTGTCTTCCCATTGTTTAAAAAAGGCCCCCAGTAGCGAGGGTCTAACATGGTAGAAAGCCATTAGTCATCCCTCTGCTGAATGGTGACAATTCGGCTGTCGCTGCACAAAGAAGTGAGCATGGTTCGGGCTATTTGCGCAAGTGACTCCGAGGGACTCCCTGCATCCTTCTCCACTGCATACTGCCACGGTGTGTCTGGGTTATATGCCTCATCCTCCTCATCTCCCTCTGGCTGTTCTGGTTACTCCTGCTCCTCCTCTCCACCCATTTGGCTACACATTGTTTGTGCTCCAATGTCCTCCTCATCCTCCTCCTCCAGTTCAGCCCCCACAGGGCTCATGTGTCTGTGAAATGTAGACGCCACATCTCCAGTTCACTGACTAGCCAGATTGAAAAGTATCTTTTCCAGGATGTGAATCAGTGGAATGACATTGTTCATCCCGTAGTCCTGGCGACTGACTAACAAAGTGGCCTCCTCAAAGGGAACGAGCAAACGACAGGTGTCACGCATGAGCTGCCACTGGCTAACGTTAAAGTTACAGTGTGCTAAAGGCACAGGAAACTTGGTGAAAGTTGAAGGAAAGATGAATGCAGCACGTTATCAGAAAATACTGGAGGCAAATTTGCACCCATCAGCCAGGAAGCTGCGCATGGGACGTACTTGGACGTTCCAACATGACAACGATCCAAAACACAAGGCCAAGTCGACCTGTCATTGGCTACAGCAGAAGAAAGTGAAGGTTCTGGAGTGGCCATCTCAGTTTCCTGACCTCAATATCATTGAGCCACTCTGGGGGAGATCACAAGCGCGCAGTACATAATAATAATAATAATAATAGTCCTTTAATAGTCCCACAGTGGGGAAATTCAGTGTGTTACAGCAGCAAAGATAAGATAAGATAAGCAGATACAAATACAAATACAACATGTACAGGAATGTTCCAAGGTAAGAGGCATTACATTAATTACATTAATAGCAGACAGACAGATAGGACGTAGCGGGGGGGGGGGGGATTTAACAGGCAGAGAGATATTTCAGTTCTCTGTATGTAATGATCTCCGCTTAGGTCGGTGTTGGTTGTACAGCCTAACCGCGGTGGGGAGGAAAGACTTCCGATAGCGCTCCTTCTCACACCTAGGGTGGAGCAGTCGGTCACTGACAGTACTGCCCAGCGCAATCACAGTCTCATGCATGGGATGGGAGTTATTCTCCCGCATGGAGCTCACCACGGACAGTATCCTTCTGTCGCCCACCACCTGCACTGGGTCCAGTGGGCTCCCGAGGACACAGCTGGCCCTTCTAATCAGCTTGTCAAGTTTATTTCTGTCCCTGGTTGATATACTGCTCCCCCAGCAGGCCACTCCAAAGAAGATGGCTGATGCCACTACCGAGTTGAAGAAAGTCCTAAGAAGTGCCCCCCAGATTCCAAAGGCTCTCAGCTTCCTAAGCAGGTAGAGCCTGCTGTGGCCCTTCCTGTACAGGACCTCCATATGATCTGCCCAGTCCAGCTTATTATTGAGGAGCAAACCCAGGTACTTATAGGTGTTCACAATCTCGATGCCCGTCCCCAGGATGTCCACTGGTTTTGGAGGGCATCTGCCTTTACGGAAGTCCACCACCATCTCCTTGGTCTTCCCCGCGTTAATCTTCAGGTGGTTCTGGTGGCACCAGTCCACAAAAAACCGGTTCAGTTCTCTGTACTCTCTGTCATCATCGTCTGTGATGAGACCTACTATTGCAGAGTCGTCAGAATACTTCTGTAGGTAGCAGCTGGATGAGTTGCACCTAAAATCAGCAGTGTACAGTGTGAAGAGGAAAGGGGCGAGAACCGTACCCTGAGGTGCCCCCCGTATTACAGATCACGGTACCTGACACACAGTCTTGGGCTCTCACGTATTGAGGTCGAATTGTGAGGTTGTCTAGGATCCAGTTGGAGAGGTGGTGGTCCACTCCAGCAAGGCCCAGCTTGTCTCTCAGTAACCTGGGCTGTATGGTGTTAAAAGCACTGGAGAAATCAAAGAACATTATTCTCACCGTGTTCCCTGGTTTTTCCAGGTGAGACAGAGCCCTGTGCAGAAGGTGGATGATGGCATCATCTACCCCAATGCCCAGTCAATAAGCAAACTGGAGAGGGTCCATAGCGGGGCTCACTAGAGGGCGAAGATGTGTGAGAACCAATCTCTCTAAGATCTTCATCAAGTGGGATGTCAGTGCTACAGGTCTGTAGTCGTTGAGGTCCACAGGGTGAGGTTTCTTTGGAACTGGTACCACACAAGAAGATTTCCATAATTCAGGGACTATTTCCTGCCTCAGGCTCATATTATACATATATGTAATTATACCACACAGCTGGTCCCCACAAGTCTTAATTAGCCTTGCACTGATGTCATCTGGCCCTGCAGCTTTCCTCGCCTTGATCTTTTTCATCTCCTTCCTCACCTGGGCTCGTGTGAAGGTCAGACTGTGGTCAGATAAAGACAGATTTCTGGATTTACTGGTCTGTTGGGAAGTAGCCACATGGGGTGAATGGGGTGAAGTCATTGTGGTGAGGGGAGCTGAAGGACATTCTGGGGTGGGAGGAGCTGGTGTGTGATCAAATCTGTTGAAGAATAGGTTTAGTTCATTAAGCCAGTTAACATCTGCCTCAATCTGGCAGACAGACTGTTATGCAAGACAGCCCAGGAAATTTACAGGAACTGGAGACTTTTTGCCAAGAAGAATGGGCAGTTTTACCATCTGAGAAAATAAAGAGCCTCATCCACAACTACCACAAAAGACTTCAAGCTGTCATTGATGTTAGAGGGGGCAATACAAGGTATTAAGAACTTAGGTATGTGAACTTTTGAACAGGGTCATTTTGATGTTTTTGGTTGTCATTATGATTTAAAAAGAGAAGACACAGAGGTTTGACAATAAATGGCTTCAACCAACCACTAACCATGAGTGGAGAAAAAGTTTTCGTGTTATCATTCATATTTTCTGAAAAAAACGAAAAAAAAACAAAAAATCTGCCGGGGTATGTAATCTTTTTAGCACAACTGTACACAGGGGAGTACCTAAGTCCGCTAAAGAAATCGTTTATGGCTTTTCTCTGTTCATATAGTCGATCCAACATATGGAGGGTTGAATTCCAATGGGTGGAAACATCGCATATCAGCCTATGTTGTGGGAGGCCAAGGAGTGCTTGGCGGTGTACGAGTGGCTGAAGTGCATGCAAAGTTTCCTTGACATTTTTAGGGTGTCTTGCAGATGGGTGGAACACTTAAGGAAACGCTTGACAACCAGATTGAACACGTGCGCCATGCATGGCGCATGGCTCAGCCCTCCTTGACACAGCGTCGACACCATGTTCTTCCCGTTGTCGGTTACCATTGTTCTGATTTTAAGTTCTCTTGGCGAAAGACAGTATTCGATATCTTGATTAAGGACACTGAGCAGTTCCTCCCCTGTGTGACTTTGTTTGCCCAGGCAAACGAGGTGTAGAACAGCGTGACACCGCTGTGGCCTGCACATGTGGTATGCTGGAGGAGCACTGTGAATTGTCCCTGCAGTAGAGGCTGAGGAGACAGTGGAGGATGAGGCGGACATTGTGGCAGGACCAACGGTGTGAGAACGTGGAGGCAGAAGCTGCATCACCTGTCCAAGTTGCTGGTGTGTCTGGGAAGGCACCACATTAACTCAGTGGGCCGTAAATGACATATATTGTCCTTGACCGTAGTTACAGCTCCACACTTTGGCACTGCCGTGCACTTTGGCAGACACCGACAGGCTCAAGGAACTGGTACTGCCTTCTTAGCAAAGAAATGACAGCTTGGGACTCTCCACCTCGGCTCGGCGCAAGCCATCAGTTCTCTGAAAGGTGCAGAGTCCACCAAGTAGAAAGGGAGTGACTACAGCACCAGCAACTTGGACAGGAGCACGTTCAGCTTCTGTACTGCTGGATGAGTGCACGCATACTGTTGTCTCTTAGATATAGATTCTGTGATCGATTGCTGATGCAATAACTGACTAGGAGGAGCAGCAGAAGCATCACGACCAGCAGATGATGGGAAGGACACACAGCTTCCTTTGGCTGAGGTGGTGCAGCCTTGACTGCCTGAAATGGGGTGCATGCCACTGGGTGCTGCAGTGGTTGCTGTGGCAGGCTGGACCACTACATTGGAGCCATGGCTCTCCCAAGCCACTTTATGGTGATGCTGCATATGTTGACGCAGGGCTGTGGTGCCAACATTGGCACCCTGGCCACGCTTCACCTTCTGCCCACAGATTAAACATATGGCCATGTTGACCTCCCCCGGCGGCTTTACAAAAAGCTGCCACACCGCCGAGTAAGTGATTTTACCCCCAACACTCCGCACTAACTGACTGCTACTGCCACTGGCTCCGTGAACCCCTGCACCACTGCTTTCCGGGCAGGTAGGCTGCTGCGAAGCAGGGTGGTCTACCCCGTGCACGTTTAGTGTCTGCACTGCAGTTAGGTAGAATAATACATTATCTCTTCATAATGCATATGCTAAATTTCTGTTACACCGCTTTATAAATGCATGGAATGGTTTAAAGAAAGTGCTGCTCATAGCTAGAAAAGTGTGGTGAATGATTGCTGCACGTACAAACCACAGGGACAATGTGTTATTTTGAAATCTGCCATTGGAGGCTTATGAGGGACGTGTGTTTCCTTCTGAAGCCTTTTGAAGAGGTCACCAAATTTGTCAGCAGGGACAGCTGCACCATCAATGATATCATCTATATAATATATACTGTATCTTAAAGGAAACACACTCATGCAACGAAGGAGGGAATAAAAAAAACAGCTTCTGCCTCTTGGTCACCATCACCATTCTGGGGTTGTTTGGGATCCACACAAACAATCTTACATTCTGGGGCACCCAGTAATGGGTCCTCCGCTTACTATGTGTTAACTATAGTACTGGTATCTTGTTATATTGTGGAGAGACCTTTGGGCCCCCTGAGGTTCCAGGGCCTGTTAGTTGCTACCTCTGCACCTCCTAAAGCCTGCGCAAAACTATAGTTGTGAGTAGGGTTTCCCTATGACCAAGCGCTTGTCTGACTCAATCTGGAAGACTTCTCCTTATAGCTGTGGCTTCACATCATGCGTTGCGCTAAGGTGCAATGTATATACAGGGGTGCTTTTGCACCATTTAGGCAGTCTTTGTCTTGTACAGTGTAATGTACATAGAGGGCTGTACTAACACTCTGTCCTGTCAGACCCATGTGGCACAACCAATCCCTGAGTTATATCTCAGAGCCAGCAGAGCCTTTTACTCCAGTCACCATCAATGAGCTGTAGTGGCCACTTGTCGGTGATATCCACCTGGGTCCCTTGAGAGTGTACTCGTGGCTCTTCCAGAAGGAGGATTGTACAAGACAACACCAGTGGTTCAAAAAGGCCTAAGCATTACCTTAGGCCTTCCTCCAGGGGCCCTGCTCATCACAAAAAAGTAGATAATGACATGGACATGTAGAGAGTGAGTTATATGAAGGACTTTGTGTGAGAGATTTAATGTGAATTTCTAATGGACTTTGTTGGACCGTTGTTGGAAAAGCTATTTACTGTTGTAATTTAAGAACTTGCTTCATAATTAAAGTTCTGGTTCTTGTCTAATTGAGCGTTGGTTGTCATTAGTAACTAGACGCCACACCTTCAGTGTTGCCCTTTTACTACCACCATTCTTTTCACCATGCCTTTCTTTAACTCACCACTTGGAATAATGGTCTGTTCTCCACTATCATGCCTTTGTTTTCATTTCTGTTATAGGTGAGAACTGAATAGTGATAGTGTTATTGTTGGGTGTTTGTCCCTTTTACTTTATGCTTCTTCTTCTCATTCCCAGTTTTGTTGAGACTGCATTTACATAATGCTTAATACTAAAGAACTGCATGCAGTTTGTAATTGAAGTTTTGAGTAGTACATGCTACTATGTCAGAAAGGCCATATTCACACAACCATGTCCTGTCCTGGAAACACAGTCTGTGTGCTGGAGTTATGATGCAGTGAGCTTCCCAATCCCAACTGTACTGAACTGACATAAAGTTGTGAATTCAGTATTGCAGTGATCTAGACATTCAGGAGCTCACTACATCATAATTTACTATCAAGTTCCATCTATACATCTACCATCAGTTCCGGAAATATGGTCTGCACACCATGTTTCCTGAACAGGACCTAAACTACACGTTTTCACTTTAATGTCCGTTATCATATAGGTAAAATACATAGTAGTGTGCTATTCATTACTGCAATTAAAACCTGTATGCACTTCTTAATGGGAGTCTGTCACCAGAACTCAGCATGTCAACCCAGCCCAGCAGAGGGGTAGGTGGGTTGGTTACCTGCATCGAACAATGTTTTCCCCTCAATTGCTGAGATGTTTTTGTTTTTTTTTGTCAATTTGCAAACAAGCTCTTTGGAGCAATGTAGGCGTTGCAATCATGCCAAAAAGATAAGTGTCAATGCTCTTGTTGCTCTAAAGAGCTCAGTTGCGTTTTGATAAAAATGGCAATATCTTGATAACAGAGGGAATAAGAGGGAAACACTGTTTAATTCAGAAGACCCTAAGCTATCTATCTGCCGGGCTGGGTTGATATGCTGGATTTTAGTGACAGACTACCTTCAATAAAAAAAAAAAAGCACAGTGTAAACCCAACCTTATACTGTATTTGAAAACCTGCATCTTCTGCATCCAGAACATAAAAATATGTACAGAAATTTGTCCTAAAACTTGCTTTTTTCTAGGTCTGTTCTTATAAATAATTTTTGCATTTCTGTTCTATATTTTACCATCAGCCTACATTAGCTCAGAGCATAACTAAAGGCCAGCATTATTTATGCATGGTGAAGCATGCAAACTAAGTCTCACAGGCTATAACAGATGAAAGTTAAACAAGCACTCATAAAGCACTCAGAACTACTCATCCAGATAGATCTTATTTGCATTTTATTAACAAGTAAGTTTGGAGTAAACATACTTTTGGGCTCGTTCACACTAGAATTTTTAATAACTGTATGTTGTCAATGGATGCATCATGATCAGTTGTTTTCACAAAAATATACTACAAAAACACTATTGTTGATATGTCTATAATTAAAACAAACATACATCCCAGTGTCAGCATGTGGCTGGAATGTAAAGGGAATCCTATTTTTCCTAAAAAAAGACTAACCTAATAAGTACCAGAAAGTAACGTTTTTATATGTTATACCCACACCTGTGACCACCCTTCTTTCTTAACCTCACACATTGTGAGCGGACCGGGTTTATAGGATAATACGAAATGAGCTTTATAAATTTTATATATTTATTAACCCCAGTGGGTCGGTACTAAGCATTAACATATACAAAAATATATATCAATTATCAAGCCAATATGGATAAAAGTAAAACTACGGTACAGAACGTAAAATGGCAAATAAAAGATAGAAAATATACCGGCACAAGTTTGCGTCCATTTCTCTAGGCCGCAGCAGGTTTTTGGGACTAGGGCACTTCCTTAAGCATCTTCCTAGGTTCTGGGGGAGATGTGTGTCTGTGGGTGAACTTAAGGTCACTGGCCTCCTCTCCCTCCCTGTACATCTGCCATCCTGGGGATATAAACTGCTGGCTAGATAGGGCCATCTCCCATGGTATACACATAAAACCATTGAAGCATATCGTCCACCAATGTAAACACAACTTAAGCAAAACATTCCTAAAGGTATGTGGAGGACTAATATGAGCAAGTAAAAATATATTTCAAAGAAAGATATATAACTGAGGGTCTGTTCATCACACCTGGCTATACACAATAGATGATGTATTTCACCTTAATTGGACAACTATTATTCATGTATGGTTGCCTTTTGCCAGTAAAGACCATTACATAAACATATTGTATTCTGAAAACATTGTAACCCATACTTGCCAATTTTTCAAGTTGATAAAGTATTCCAGTCAACTATAACAGAGAATGTGGTGGCCCCGGAGATTTGCCAACTCCTCCAGGATGGTGGGAGGTCATTCCGATTTGCCAGAACTTCTTGGATATTTTGAGAGTGCTGGTAAGTATGTTGTAACCTGATGGACTACTACATACAATTCACACTTTTTTCACACATTTTTAACAAAGCTTGTTTTGTACATATATTTGCTTATACCCTCACTTATGCCATTTTTATCACTTACCTGATATTTTTCTTTAGTTTGAATCTATAACTTCCAGAAGCAGTGCTGTACAAAGCAGTATAATTAAATATCACACTACTAATTATTTTTATGTATAATTTTGCAAACCTGCAGCCAGAGTCCTTGTGAAATGGCTTATTATTATTTTCAGTATGAAGGGAAGTATAACAAATAGGAAGAAAGGAGCAGACATTTGTCATAGTCGCTTGGCCTCCAACAGGCTTGATAATGATTAGGATTTCATTACTGTTGATATATTGCACACAGCTGTGAGAATATAAAGCTTTTCAGATTATCCAGGCAGTAAACATGAAGCCAACAAAAGCTCCTGGTGTGGACACCTGCTGCACATCACAGATCAACATGTCAGGTATGAACAGATGTAGGGTGTGAATTTGCAGAATTGCGCAGGCTAAGGTTACTGTTGACCTCATGGTTGGCCATTGAAAGAGCGCTGTACATTTCTGTTAATTTACAGCTTTCCAGGCAGTCAAGAGATTGGTGTGACAATCACAAATGTTCTTTTCCTGTGTCAATGCAGGTTGTGTGTGCACATCTTATTACAAGAAAAAGTCTTTAGAATATAATGAAAGAGACATCAGCAAACCTAGTCTTAAAGCACACCTATACTTACTCCACAGGATAGGAGATAAGTTGCGGATCTTTGGGTTGTCCAATTGCTGGGACTTCCACCGATCATAAGAACAGGTTTGTTTTTCTCCATAGAGTGAATGGCCAGACAGGCACTATTCCATTTAATTTAAGACGACCGGCGAAGTGCCCTACCAACTACCGCTCTTTTCAAATTGTTGGAGAAAAACATCCTGATTCTTGTGATCAGTCTGGATCCCAGGGGTCAGACCCTTACTAGTCTGCAACTTATTCCCTATTCTGTAGATAGTTGCTGAGGTGAAAAATTACTTTGCGTTTATAACAACATAGCAAAGAAAACAAGTGACGTTACTCATCTTCAAGTATGGCAGATATCTCAAAAGATTTAGGCTAGGTTCATACAACCATCATTACAGTTTGTTGCTCTCATCCGTCATTGCATGAGAACAACAGACTTAGGCTAAGGCCCCATGTAGCGGGCCGCAGCAAAAAAGCACTGCGGGAAAAAACGCGTTTTTTCCTTCAGTGCTTTTCAGAGAAAGTAAACCTCTGCGGACTTTCTGCTTCTATTATACCTATAGGGAAACTGCTGGCTTTTCCATAGGTATAATTGACATGCTAAGATTTCCAAAACCGCGATGTTCTCTAGAATCCCACCCACTTTGCACAAACTGTAACATGCCGTGTTTTTTCCACGCCGCTTATGCCACGTGGGGCCCCGGCCTTAAACGGTGATAGAATGAGGCAGATGGCACACCCTCTGTCTACATTCACTCTAAGGTAAAAGAAACATGACAGAAGCTTTCTTCTGAAAAAAAATTCTGTATGCAGTGGTTTGGCCATTTTGAGTATTTTTTCCCAATATTTATCCCACCATATGGGATAAATAATTTTATATATTTATATATAGTTGTAAATTTTCAGACAAGAATAGTCTTAATGTGTTTGTTTGATTTTGTTTATTTTTATTTCTAATCTAGGGAAGGGGGACTGAAATTGTATATTTTTTTAAACTTAAATTTTTTTTTTTTTAACTTTATTTTTGGACCCCTACAGGACTTGAACTTTTTGGTGTCTAATCACTAGTACAATATACTGTAATAATTATATATTAAAGCATATTGAAAAATCCATTCGCTTCCCTTAAGGGCTGCTTATGGTAGCCTCTAACAGAAATACAGAAATTACATGAATAGGCTCCCAGCTGTCATGACTGATCACCGCCCCTGGATGTTGCTCTGGGGGACAGGGATCCTGAAGCATATGGTGGCGCAAGTGATCAGATGCCTTTGACCAAGGCATCTGAAAAGAATCAATGTTTGTGACACCTATGGCGCCTGCTCAGCTCCTGAGTGGGTGCCATATTTAAAGTCTCAACATTCACTGTACTATTACGGAGGATGTCAAGAAGGGGTTAATAACTATTGCCTTAAAACATTCCAAGCTGTGACACACTGCACCAAGGCCGTGCCTCTTCCCAAACCACATGTGCAGTGAAAACAGCAGCTGGACACCTCTTCATATCCACCTAACTGTTCATGATGACTTCAGATACATCTGTACACAACATCACAATAGGATTATGATTTTCTGCGGGTCTTAATTTGGGGAACATTTCCAAACACTATTAGGGAAATGCAGGGCACATCTCAGCAGTGGCTACCTAAGTTGCTGCATTGGTTTAGCAGTGCTGACGTTCAGCAATTAGCAGGTTCACGAGGTCTTGGTTCTATGAGCATGGGGTTCCATGATATGGGCTACTTGTTATCCCTATCTGCCACTAACTAGCCTGAACAGCTGAAAGTGCTCTTCCACAAGCTAACTCCCTGGTCTAATGCTAGATCCAGTCTGAGGGGAACAGCAAGTAAATCCTTGGCTAAAGACTGGAGCTCCTAGCTACCACAAAACTCCTCCCTCATTTAAGAAACCTAGAGAATAGGCCACTCCTGCTTGCACAGCAATACAGAAATGATTAATTAACTCCAAAGTGTCCAGTAATAAACAATATAAAACAGTAAGGGAACTGCAAGGGAATTGCCAGAGGAGCGATTCTCCAGTAGCTGTTGGTGAACCCTGGGGGGAGTGGCACAACAAGACAGTGAACCCTAAGCTGATCCCTCCCACTGTCCCTGGCTAACTTGCCTGATCTGTCCTAGGCGACAGTCAGCAACTGATCGACAATACCTTCTTAATGTAAGTGACAACACAGAACGCAGACAGGACAAACAACAACAAAAGGGAGGTCAGCTAGCCAAGGGGTCGGTAACAGTCGAGCAATGCAGTACAAAATCAAAATCCAAGAGAATAGTCAAAGTCAAAGCCAGAGGTCAGGAATAGGAATACAGGTAATAGCAGAAAAGGAGCTAGCAGGGACAAATACACAAAACATAATCTCAATAGCCAGCCCCCATGTGAGGGCTGATGACCTGTTTATAGCAAGTCAGGACCCGCCCCAGACTTGATTGGTAGACAGGCTGTCAATCACACAGGCAAGGCTAAGATTAACTGTTAGAGGAGAAGCAAGGTGCAGGAGACGGGTGTGGCTGAAATTCAATTACATAGGACAGTGTTCAGACTGAGCATCAAGAATCTTAAGCAAGGAATCAAACTGAATACGGCTCCTTCGCCGCAGAGTGCGAGTGGAAGGTGGCGCAGAGACCCGAACAGGCAGAGACAATACAGATACATGTTATATAACATTACGAAACAGATATGTTTTGCACGCTATTCCTGTTCTTAATGGTTAGCTCAGCAGGTTAAGATAACTGCATTATAATAATGTTGAGTTTATGCTGGTAAGTGGGACAAAACAGTAAACATTCTGTATTAAGCAGAATATATGATAAGATAGGAATCAAAAAGATTAACAGACCCATAAAACAACTTTTTAGATTTAGAAATTATTTATGCAGTGTAACTGCAGTCTTAAGAACATGTATCCATTTTATCCTTATCCAATCTCACAAGACTTTAAAGAAGACCTTTCATGTCCTCAGGCACATGCAGTTTTATATACCTCTAGAAAGCTGACAGTGTGCTGAATTCAGTACACTGTCTGTTTTTCTGGTATGCGCCCTGGTGCTGGGCTGTGAGGAACGCCCCCCCCCCAACAGTACTCTTCCATAGACTTGTACTGTCAAGTACAAGCGATGATACTAGGCTGTATGGCCCGCCCTCCTGACAGTGGGGAAATATTGGTGCCGAAATTAATGCTGAATTCAGCGCACTGTCGGTTTTCTAGCAGTATACCAATGAGGACATGAAAGGTCCTCTTTAAAATTTTACTTTGCCCACTTTGTGCTATTTCTCTGTCTGAATTAATCAGAAGTCAACTAGAGAAGAAGGTGGGCATGTGCTAAGCCATGATTCTCTAATGTTAATGTCTTAAAAATGTACATGAGTACAATTGTGCATTTTTAAAAGGAACTCTAAATAGTACTGTGGATATTATGTAAGGAATACAATGAGAATTTATATATAATTAGTATATAAAATAAAAGTTAGACAAATCCCTTTAACTTTAGGATAATCTTATATACATTACTAGCATGAGTCTTGGAGGTGAGTGATAGATAATGTTTTCTGTGGACAAGCCAGTTTATTTCCAGAAAAGACATTTTTTTTACTATAGTATACTATAGTATACTATAGTATACTCCTGGATGCAAAACAGTTAACTCATTCATATTTCATAGCTAAACAGTGTATATAAAATTTTCTTTGACATTTTATAACAAACAGTATATATAAGCATATAAGATTCAAAATGCAAAAATAAATATTGCATAGTCTTTATTTTTAAAGCTTATTACATATCCATTGTCTTTCTATTTTTGACTTTTTCTGATTGGCAAAGTAGCTATATTTTATTCAACGTATTTCTATCATTAAATGACAAAGACAAGGACTAAACGAACAGCGGATGAGATAATACATAAATATTTGCAACTGAATGCAGTAGTGCATTTACACATGGGCATGGGGATTAAATGGACCTATTAGTTTCCTTATGGCTATAGAGGTAATATCATAATAATTTATCACAAGATTGACCTTGTAAAACATGTGAAAGGAGAACATTATCAAAATCTAGCCTTTTTTTTCTAGGGCATTGAGTTCCTCCTGAAATTTCACTGTCAGAGGAAAGAACCATCTAAATAGGTAGGATATAATAATAAACTCTTCAAATGTGTTGCCTAAAGTGTCTGCACAGTTCTAAAGCGTTTTATGACCATGGCATTGTCATCTTCTCACAACAGGTCATTCTGATTTTCTCAGTACTGAATACAATCCCTAAAGGGAAGGAAATATTACATTAATAAGATTAGAATGTCAGATGTAATATACTATTGCTTGACAATCAAACTACACGGAAAATACAGTTTTAGAATTCAGACAAAGACTTATTTCTCATTATTTTCAATCAGTTACGGCCTGAAATGAACGTTCTTGCTGTACATAATGTCCATAGTGTAGAATGTGATGTAAATGGTATGGCTGATGTTAGAGGAGTAAGTTGAAGCTCCTGGGCTCCAAGGCAAAATCTGTAACAGGGATCCTATCTACCATGTCCCATATATAATACTGGTGTTTTCTTACGTTACAGACAGGTCTTTGGGTCTTGGTAACTGGACACTAGTTCAAATGCTAAGTCTGCCCCCCACATAGCTTCTTTAGCTGGCTTGGATGGTAGAAAATCAGCCATTACTATGCTTTGTTTTATTTTTTGTCCCCTTTCTGACATCCACCATATTAGTCCTGCGCACGTTGGGCTTTAAATATAGGTCCCACTCAGGACCTCATTGGGTGCCATAGCTACCAGATCTCTACTGTTTTATACAGCAAAGACCCGGTGGCAGCTCTTGCAATCAAAGACATATCTGACTGTGGGCACTTAACCCCTTAGATGCCATGTTCAGATCATACCACAGCATCTGAGGCCTTTCATTTATTGAAAAATTGCAGATTGGATGTTTTAACCATAGGTAAAACGGTGCACCTGCAGCGGGCCCTGTGGCAGCAGGGGCCCCCTCAGACATCCTGTATTCAGGACATTTCTGGATTTTGGTAGCTGTCATAGACTAATGCTGTCTGAGACAGGGAGGCATGATGAGCGCCAAGCACTAGAGCTGGAGCCTGCAAGCAGCATAGTGGAAATGGGACTGGTATGTATGGTATGGTCATTGTTCTTATTATTATTTTTATAACATTGTCTGATGGGCCACTGGGGGGGACATCTTCATATGTGATGGGGAACACCTTAATGTATGATGGGTAATTGGGGGACGTCTTAATGTGTGAAGGCAACTGATGTGATATTTTAATGTGTTATGGGCCACTGAGGGTACATTATATGATATGGGGCCACTACAGTGGCATTTGACTGTGTGATGGACCATTATATTGCATGGTAGCCATTAAAGAGGCATTATAGTGCATGGGCGCTACTAAGGGGACATTATACTATGTGGGGGCCACCGACGGGGCATTATACTTTGTAGTAGAGGTATTGTGGTGTTAGGGTACAAAAGGGACATTGGCAGAGTTAGAGGCACAGCTTAACACAAAAAAATTGTCTTTGTGTCCTCTAAAAGTGGTGGTGATGAGGGGGATTCCCACTTGTGAAACCCTTAAACAGGGCCCTGTTAAAACAGCCCTGGTTACAAGAGCCATTTGGATGCTATGACAGCCTGGATTGTTATGAAAGCCCCCAGACTAACCATAGCAATATTACTATAGAGGCCTGTAATATAAAATAAATATAAAAAAAAAATAATGGGTGTCACCATATGGCGATATATTTTTTCCCCACTAAGACATTCACAGCATGGTATAAATAAGTTCATATTTGTAGAGTTCAGGCATTTTGGAGCAGCCTTATGTTTTTTTGTTTATTTACTGTTATATGTATTCTATGGAAAGGGAGTAATTTGAATTTTAATATATTTTTTTATTTTTAAAATCTTTAGCGTCCTTTAACCTCCCTTTTTGGAGACTGTGATCATTAGATCACTTGTACCATAGACTGCAATACTACTGGTATTGCAGTCTATGGTAACATTCCTGTATAACTATTAAAGCCTGGCATAAATATTTATTTTACTATGCCAGGTCTGGGAACTTTCAGAAGCCTCCTGGCTGCCATAGCAACTGAATGGCTCCAGCAATCATGACACAGAGGAGCTGTTCGGAGGGTGAAAGTATAAGTGAATAAACCCTTCAGATGCTTTAGTGCCTGCAATCAACGATGGCTCTGATCTCAGGCACTGCCGACATTTCTTTGCTCTGTAAAGCAACAGAGAACCCACACCTATAGTGCCCGCTGCTGAGTGGGCACCATATTTAAATTTCTAATTAATGCAGCTGGGGGTGTAGCTAGGAAAGTCTGAGTCCCATAGCAAGATTATGACTAGGCCCCCTCACCCACCCTTGCTATAGTGCCCCCTTTACAGACCCCCATACAATATACCACCACTCCCATACTGGCCCCCACAGTGTGACTTTAAGCTGTTACCTACTGGATTACTCCATCAGGTAACTGCCAATATTCATTTACCCATCCCCTCTCCTGTCCAAAGCCTTCTACGCTTTGCCCTCAGCCTCTTGCTGGATATTACAGTGGGGAAAAAAAGTATTTAGTCATCCACCAATTGTGCAAGTTCTCCCACTTAAAAAGATGAGAGAGGCCATCATAGAGACAAAATGAGAAAAAAAAATCCAGAAAATCACATTGTCTGATTTTTAAAAAATGTATTTGCAAATTATGGTGGAAAATAAGTATTTGGTCAATAACAAAAGTTCATCTCAATACTTATGTTATATATCCTTTGTTGGCAATGACAGAGGTCAAACATTTTCTGTAAGTCTTCACAAGGTTGGCACACACTGTTGCTGGTATGTTGGCCCATTCCTCCATGCAGATCTCCTCTAGAGCAGTGATGTTTTGGGGCTGTCGCTGGGCAACACGGACTTTCAACTCCCTCAAAAGGTTTTCTCTGGGGTTGAGATCTGGAGAATGGCTAGGCCACTACAGGACCTTGAAATGCTTCTTACGAAGCCACTCCTTTATTGCCCTGGCGGTGTGCTTGGGATCATTGTCATGTTGAAAGACCCAGCCACATTTCATCTTCAATGCCCTTGATGATGGAAGGAGGTTTGCACTCAAAATCTCACAATACATGGCCCCATTCATTCTTTCATGTACACGGATCAGTCATCCTGGTCCCTTTGCAGAGAAACAGCCCCAAAGCATGATATTGCCACCCCCATGCTTCACAGTAGGTATGGTGTTCTTTGGATGCAACTCAGCATTCACTCTCCTCCAAACACGACGAGTTGTGTTTCTACCAAACAGTTCTACTTTGGTTTCATCTGACCATATGACATTCTCCCAATACTCTTCTGGAGCATCCAAATGCTCTCTAGCAAACTTCAGACGGGCCCGGATATGTACTGGCTTAAGCAGGGGGACACGTCTGGCACTGCAGGATCTGAGTCCCTGGCGGCGTAGTGTGTTACTGACGGTAGCCTTTGTTACATTAGTCCCAGCTTTCTGCAGGTCATTCACTAGATGACCCCGTGTGATTCTGGGATTTTTGCTCACCGTTCTTGTGATCATTTTGATCTTGCGTGGAGCTCCTGATCGAGGGAGATTATCAGTGGTCTTGTATGTCTTCCATTTTCTAATTATTGCTCCCACAGTTGATTTCTTCACACCAAGTTGCTTGCCTATTGCAGATTCAGTCTTCCCAGCCTGGTGCAGGTCTACAATTTTGTTTCTGGTGTCCTTCCACAGCTCTTTGATCTTCACCATAGTGGAGTTTGGAGTGTGACTGTTTGAGGTTGTGGACAGGTGTCTTTTATACTGATAACAATGTCAAACAGGTGCCATTACTACAGGTAATGAGTGGAGGACAGAGGAGCCTCTTAAAGAAGAAGTTACATGTCTGTGAGAGCCAGAAATCTTGCTTGCTTGTAGGTGACCAAATACTTATTTTCCACCATAATTTGCAAATAAATTCTTTAAAAATCAGACAATGTGATTTTCTGGATTTGTTTTCTCATTTTGTCTCTCATAGTTGAGGTCTACCTATGATGTCAATTACAGGCCTCTCTCATCTTTTTAAGTGGGTGAACTTGCACAATTGGTGGCTGACTAAATACTTATTTTCCCCACTGTATGTACAGACACTGCTCAGCACCACCTAGAAGGCGAAGGTGAAGTAGAGGAGACAGTGAGTAGCAGCGGGGATCGGAAAGTGAATATATTTCAAAAAAAGAAAACTGCAGGGGGCCAGGCTGGGCCCCTAATTTCACAAGCCTGCTATGGTAGTATTTCTGCCCTCTATTATTGGAGATGTCAGAAAGGACTTCTCAAATGGATAATAGTGCCAAGTACAGGCCTTTAATAGGAGCAGAAGCCAATGAAGCAATGCAGAATTAATCATTTTTTATAAATATGCAAATCCATCTGCAACTGCATCTGGGGCAGGTTCAATTTGCCAGATTGGCCTACAGACACCTTTGATGCAGGCAGGAGCTGAAAATGTCATTCATTGCTAAAGAAGTGACATTGGACAACAATTTTAGAGGACATTCAGAGTACATGGCTAACTGTAGGCAAATGAGGCAAATTGGACCTGCCCCTGGTGCATTTATAGACTGATTTGCATATCCATTAAAAGCCCCTACACTGCACTATGATTGGTTTAGGAGGCATTTTAGACCTGACAGACTAATAAATATGGGCCAATGAGTGCAAATTTGATATTTCTGTTGCACCCTTTATTCCTATCAGATCAGATTGCTGCTGCTTATAAAGCAGTGGAAAAAATAGTATTTCCTTAAATACAAAAGTAGGTTCTCCTATAGCTTATGAAAGGCGACTCTACAATTCATGTTTATTGTGTTTTCCAGCTGCAGTTATCTTATTTAATCCACTATTGCACTTGTACTTGTACTATTCAATTGTTTATAGGAAGTGTTTGGTCTTTGAAGTTGTGCAGCAGTAAATACCCTGGAGTTTAATGGCATAATAAATATTATCAAGATGTGATGAAATTTCTTGGGAGGGGTTGGAAAACTTTGCCCAGTGTGGACAGTCATAATTCAAGATCTCACGTGTAGTACATTGCATAATAGTTAACCATTACTAATATTTACATAATTACAATGATAATCACAAAATAATATACACCATAGAGGTTTGTACATGTGAGTTCCAGATGTATAATCTCATGAATGTAATAAAGTAGAGGCAGTACATTAGGAAACACAATAATGGACCTTTGATGGTGGTGTCTAAATTGTGTATAAAATGTTCCAAATAAGGGGACACGAGTAGTAAAGAAATAAGAAGTAATATGAAATATGTCAAGAAAAGATTTTTGTCCATAAGAGTTCCAGGGTTTCCTTTATCCCAAAGTAGGATCAGCAGCAGAGATGGGAGGTTGCACATATTTAATACAGGGGTGGACACAGACAGTTCAGGATCCCTATGCAAACAGTTATGGTCTCCTTGTTTTCCAATATCTCAGCATAGTATTCATTGGCCATGAAGTTCATTAGCTTGCATATTTAAAGAGGACCTTTCATGTCCTCAGGAACATACGGTTTTATATACCGCTAGAAAGCCGACAGTGCACTGAATTTTAGCGCACTGTCAGAAAGGCGTTCTTGACAGTCTAGCTGGGCTGTGAGGAACGTGCTCCTTGACTGTACTCGTCCATAGCCCTGTACTGTCAGAGGGGGCGTTCCTTACAGCCCAGCGATGATGCTGAGCTGTGAGGAACGCCCCCCCCCCCCCCCAGAACAAGCCTATGGACGAGTACAGTCAGGGAGCACGTTCCTCACAGCCCAGCTAGACTGTCAGGAACGCCCTTTAACGTGGGGAAAGACATAACGACCATATTTGCCATTTTGTTCCCAGTATAAAGTTGCTGGCCGTTTATAAATACAGTATTGTCAATAATAATTCAATAATTATTAGCGGTTATCACTTATTTAACCCCTTCCAGACCAGACATATTTTCGGTTTTTTTTGTATGTGCGGTTTTGAGGGCTATAACATTTTTATCATATGTGTTATTCAACTAATTCAATAATTCAATAATTCGTCTTTTTTCGGTGACACATAGGGCTTTATTTTTATGTTGTTATTATTTTTGCATGTGTTTTAATTTTTTTTATATCCAGGAAAATCTAAACAAAAGAGGAGGGAAAACGTGTCCGTTTTTCACTTTTCATTTTTTTTATTTAATAACACAAAGTGCTACTAAAAAACTTTTTAAAAGTTTTTACTCTCCATTATGGTAATTTTTATTTTGTATGGTGTTGTCGGGGGAAGGGGCTATAACCTTTAATAAGGGCGTGTTATTGGGGTATTATTTTATTTATTTTTTTAATTATTTTATTTACTTTTTTTTTTTCACTTTTCTTTTCACTTTTTTTTTATTTTTTTTTTACATTGTGTCCCCATAAGGTCATAATAGTCCTTTGGGGACATCTGATGACTTTTTGTTGGGGAGGCTGATTTTCCCTGTAACTGTGGCTGGTATATTTAGCCCCAGTTGCAGGAGTAATGCAGCCTCCTGCACGTTACTATAGAGCTGATCTGGGTCTTGTAGGACCCAGCAGCTCTAACATATGCTGATCCTGGCGGACCACGTGACCGCTGGGTCAGAGGGCAGCCGCAAGATGGCTATCGGGATGGCAGGGAAGGTAATAAATGTTCCCTGCCTTCTCTCTGGGAGCTCCGGCTGAAGTTACAGCCGGCTCCCCGTTTCAGTAGCTGCATGATTTCGCACACAGCTTCTTTTGCTGCAGATTTTGCTGAGTTTTTTTGAACCAAAGCCAGGAGTGGATTGAGCAGAAAGAAGAATTCTAAGGACTTCCTATATATGTTTCCCATTCCTTTCATAGCCATTTGTAGCTTTGGCTCAAAAAACTGCAGCAAAATCTGTAACAAAAACATTTCCGCAACATGGGTCCTCAGGGCCCTTTCACACAAGTATTTTTCATGCTCAAGTTCTGTGTGAGTTTACAATCCATTGAACTGAATTTGTATGTTCTCATGCCAGTTTTTTTTTTTTACTGAACAGGAAAACTGATGAAATTTGAGGCCAATTAAAAAAAAAAAATGATAATCAGAACAAACTCTGAAGGAACTGTTTCAATGCTGAGTCTCTGTAGTCTGCCTAACTCTGTAGTTTGCCTGAAAAAGTCCTGCACGCATCGTTTTTTTGTCTGGTGTTTTCAGTTAAAAACAATAGACACCCAAAAGACCCCCATTATAGTCAATGGGGTATACGGGCTCCATATATATCCGCTATTTTAGCAATCCGTCTGTCTGTCTGTTGTTCTGGCCCTCTGACAGGCCAGAACAATGGACATCCTGATGTAGATGTGAACTTAGCCTCAATTGTAAGTTTTTCCCTGAATGCACACTTTTTGAACACAAAGTTTTTTGCAATGCTCATGTGAAACCAGCCTAACTTGTGCTCAGCTCACATAATGGATAATAGTGTGCAGACCAAGATCATCAAAATATTAGCACTGCAGTTTGTGTATAAATTTCCCCATATTATATAATACCATTGAGGGTACAAATTCATATAATAAAGCACAATGGAATAAAATAGTGAAAAACAACCTGAGCATACACATCTACATGAACACACCAGAAACCCCAATGTACATCTTGCATGATGCTTCCTCTTGGAGTCATAAACATGTTCCAAAATATATGGTTATAAAAATATATTTTAATATATTGTTCAGTTTCAACAGTGATAAACAATATTTCTATTGGTTATTGTTGGTCATGTTATGGTATGTTATCACTGCTAAAACCAATGATAATTCCAGTATCAACAATATCCACATGTAAACAGGCATTTCATCATGGTTCACTGACTCTTTAAAGCTAAGCAAAAAGTTCAAGATAAAGTTTCATTGCATTTCAGTCTTTTAACATTTTCATATCTGCAAAGATAAGTTTGTGCTTGTGAATCCTGAGTACACAAGGCTCCTGGCTAGACTTTGCTTTTCAGACTGACTGTGTTAATGTAAGTCTTTCGAAGACATTTATAATTGATATACCTCTGTGGCTTTTCCTTTCTTAAACAATTCACACTTTAAAATATTTACTAGTCAATTTGTAATTCATGCATTCTTGACTTTCACCAGGGCGAGTGAGTCACCCATTCCTTGAGAACTTCTTCAGTGTAGTGTGATATGTAGGGTGACATTGGGCATGATGAAATGCACAGGCAGGAATGAAGGGCATTAAATGGTCTATGCTGTTGCTTGTCACATAATTGAAATGATGACAATTTACTTAAATGTGAACTTCACTGCAGTAAAAGTGAATACATAGTATAATCAGGATCACATATATTTGACAAATCTTTGTTTATCCCTGCCTTTTGAACATGTATTGGGAAAATGGGGTCCCTTAAACATGTGTGCAATTCCCTCTCCATTGATGTTTATAGGAGATCCTGAAACTGCCTGAGTACTGGGTTCTCCCGATAGGAGGTGACCCTTATGGCTTATCCTGTGGATATGCTATAAATGTCTTAAAGAGGAACTTTCACCATCTACACCAACTGCAGTTCTTTACATCTTTTAATAGCTGCTACTCCGCTAATTCCGGCACAGTTGGAATTTTTTCTCTAGCTCCCACTGTTCTCAAACAATAAGTGCAGTTAGTTTTTGTGCCTGAGATGCTACTTAGACTCTCTATGCTTAGGTAAAAATTGTCAGGCAGTGGGAGACAGAGGGGTGTGATTTAAATGTGAACAGTGTCAGATCTCAGAATCACACCCTCTGCCTGACACCACCCACCTGACAATAAATAGCATATAAACCAACTGAAAAGAGAGAATAAGAAACAACAAAAATACATAGTTTTATTTCCTTTAATTTCCTTTCCTTTAATTCTTAAAGAAAAAAGTAGAGCACCCTCCACTAAAATTCATCCAATTTACCAAGGGCTTACCTAATGGGTGGGGGTAAATAGAAAATCTGCCAACTCCTATATACTGTAGTTATAAGGCTTTCAAGTTTTTTCAAAGTTTTTCCAAAGACTTTGGCTTTGCTGGTATTACTGGGCTGTGTGTTGTCCCACATCTGCTCACCCCTCTAATCCCAGGTACCGCAGTACTTGGTTATAAGACAATTAAAATCTAAAAAAAGAAAAGAAAAATTGTGTGTATACATATATGGAGGAAGCGCCCTTTGTAACAAAACATGTATTTCCTAACTTTTATTAAGTACGAATAGGATGAATCCACACTCACCTCCTACAGGGTAGGGTAGATGTAGATCAGCTGTCTCCCCCATGTTTTGAAGTCTGGGATCACCTATATTCACAATCTCAGTATGCCATCCTGGGATGATGGAACCACAATATTATGCCAGTCATTGGTTTTCACACAATTTACAATAGAGGTGTATTCATTCATCCATACACTAAATACATTGGATATTACTTGTAGGTAACATAGATACAGGTATATGCAACCAATAATATCCAGAAAACATTTATTAATCACTATACAACTTACAGTTCACAGGGTTTTCATCCAGGGTATATCAGTCCAAAAATTACATTCATTAAAAGCTGATCCAGATCAGTACTGCGTAAATAGCATATGAGGCATCAAAACTAACTGCACTTATTGCTCACAAATGGTGGGGGCTAGAGAAAAATTCCAACTGTGCCACAATCAGTGGGGCAGCGCCTAATAAATGATGCAAAGTGCTGGACTTGGCAGTTATGGTGCAAGGCCCTCTTTAAGGTCCTTGACTAGTAGTAAAATATTTATGCTCAACTCATTCCCATATGACTAAGAATCTGTAGCTCCACTGCCCTTTCAGTCAGATGATCAAATGTGTCAGAAGTCATATTTCAATCAATTAGTTATTGCTGCACTATCCTAAGGACAGGCTATAAACATCAGTTTTTATGAAAACCCTACATTTTAATCTTATCTGTTCAGCTAGTTTTGCCCACAATACACTCATGAGTGCCATAGTAAGGATTATATCTTTCATATGTTCATGTTAGTGTATCACCAAAAAGATAGCAGTGCTATCTTCTACATAAAATTACTATATGAAAGTAAATGACAAATGGAAAATCAGTTTGGAGGAGGAAGATATTAATCTTGTGGAGGGGGGATTTCTTAACCTGAGCTTGATCTATAACAATACCATCAACGCTAGCACATTGTACTGTATGCAAGACCTCTTCACTCAAAAGATTGTGTGCAGCAATTCATCATTCCTCACTTCTTTTTGCTGTATAAAGGGTTCCATCAAAGTAATGGATCTTGATGTGTATCTTGATTACATTTTAGCATCTACTTGTCATTTCTTTGCCACTTGGTGCCTTTTCATGCGGTAAATAATATGCTAATGGACCAAGCACACAGCACACAAAATTGACCCAGTATAATCATAGCACAATTCATTTTTTTCTTACGGCCCAATCCACAAGTTGAGCTTTGAAGTTCTTGAGAGGCTTTGTCTTTAATTTAGATATTGCCTAATGTATAAATATTCATAATATATACAGTATGAATATGCATATCAGTCAATATTAATGCGAGAAAAGGATACACAGTGCATCTTATCTCATGTGTTGTCCAGTGGTGTCTGTATAATGCCCTAGTATTGCCTTCATCCTCCAAAAATTAACTATTATTCTATATTCAATTAGGTGTTTCAAATCAAGAGGGCAGAGAACTAATGGAGTAAGTCACCATGCCCCAAAATGCTCCCTATTCTATCATTGTGGTGTTGGCTCTTATTCAGGGAGGTTAGCAGCAAACCAGTAATTTTTTTTTTCCAATCTTTATTTTATTGAAATTTTATAAGTTTCACACACATAAAAGAGGGACATCATAAAATTACAAACACATCAAATAGAAAACATTTGAACATCAGTAGGGCAGCCACAGAGCGCCCAATAATTCAACAAATATGATGTGAAGGTAAGGAACCATACAAAATCAACAAGACAAGCTAACATGTATCTCAGAAAGTAACAACCCTGCAAATGATTGCAAGGAGGATGGGAGAAGTAGTTGGTCATGGTTGGTTTCACAGTGGTTGTAGTAGGATCATCCAACCCTCAAGCACTCCTCAGACCTGGTGCCGTGGCGAGTGGTAGTAGATCCCTTGTGCCACCACTTTCTAGTAAGCTTTTCTTTTAGTAAGCCTGATTGTGGTTGTGGTTGGAGAGCCCTAGAAAACTCAGGAGACAATGTTGAATTACGCAACAACTCATGGTGTACTTGAAGTAAAATGGGTAATGACAAACAGCAATCTTCTATGAAATGGAAGCACAATGGACAGTCTCCTCAACAAAAAATGTGTGCTAAATCTTCCATAAAATACAAAAGTAGAGCTGGGCAAACCTCTCAAGATTCATTTGGTTTCGGGTGACTTGTGTCCAAGATTTGTTTTGGGCTGAACAAGTTTGGTAAGAACCACAACTTAAAAAGGCTTAAAACATAGTGTAGAACACTCTCAGGGCTCCTAGGAACTTGTCTATTTTTAGCTCTCTAAGGGAAACACAGCCAAAGTTATGTCAAAGTGAAGTGACATGTATGTCTATTGAACAACGGATGGTAAGCAGTAGATACAACTCTTAACCATACACTGCCCTGACATTCACTTTTATGCATTCTAACATTTAAAATGCACCAAAAATTACCCTTTTATTGGGGAAAAGTGTTTGCTTATGGTTTTTTAGACACACATGGCAGTTATATTGCAATAAGAAATTGTTTTATAGAAAAATTAGTCCATTTTAAAGACTTGCAAGTGCTATAGGATTGTTGTTATTTGGGAGACAAATCTGTGGCTGTGAGCTGCTTGAGAAAAAAAGCCACCAAAAATAATCCCTTTATGAGAGAAGAATGCCGCACAAACATTGCGTTGTTATTGGAAGCAATGGTGGGGTTGTTTATTTTATATTTATTATTCCAACAGAATAGCAGTGGCTTGTGGCATTGCCAACTATAGAATTTCAAGAAAAATGTAGTGGAAGAGTGAAGAAATCAGGCTATACCTTTTAGAGGCTAACTGAGTATATTTGATGGTAAGCTTTCGAAAGTACTAGCTCTCTTCTTCAGACATGGTGTTATACAAGAAACTGAAAATTCAGACTTTTTATACACAAAAGACATGGACCTTCAAAGGATCTTAGAATCTTTAAAAATAACAAAATGCAATATAAGTAGAGAAGTTATTTACAACAGGTCAAGAAATAATCAATCTGGAAACTTGTGGGGCGTGACAGAGGGATCAGTAATTCTTGCTGTTATCTGTATGCTATCAGATGGTGATTTGTGACCCTCACAGTTCACACACAGTGTGACATGAAACTGGCTTGAATATTAAGTCCAAATTGCAAAGTTTGAAATTTTTTGCATTAACTTATATTCCCATTCCTTTCTCTCCCTCTGTATCTTAAAATGTCCCATTAAAACCACAACTCGCAAATCTTCAACAGAGTGGTCTTCCCTGGAGAAATGTGCGGCCACTGGGAGATCTGTTCTGCTGTTATTAATGGTGAATCTGTGTAAGTGTATGCGCTGACTGAGTCTCTGCCCTGTTTCCCCCACATAGAGGCCTGTGGTGGGACATTGCACACACATTATGAGATACACCACATTGGAAGACCTGCAGGAAAATGTCCCCCTAATTCTGTGCACCTGTTGTGACTGTGGGGCAGGTACACTGTCAGCGGTGTGGATGTGCTTGCAGGTCTTGCACCTGTTTTGCAGGCAAGGTGAGGTGCCATTTTCAATTGGGGCCTTCAGGGTACTCTGGACATTTATGCGCCAAAGGTTTGGTGGTTGCCGAAAGGAAAGGAGAGGGGGGAACTGGAAATATGTCCTTGAGTCTGTTGTCCCTATGTAGCACAGGTTGGAGCTTCTATGTGTGAACTGTGAGGGTCACAAATCACCACCTGATAGCAAACAGATAACAGCAAGAATTTCTGATCCCTCTGTTACGCCCCACAAGTTTCCAGATTGTTTATTTTTAAAGATTCTAAGATCCTTTGAAGGTCCATGTCTTTTGTGTATAAAGAGTCTGTGAATTTTCAGTTTCTTGTATAACACCATGTCTGAAGAAGAGAGCTAGTAGTCTCAAAAGCTTACCATCAAATATACTCAGTTAGCCTCTAAAAGGTATCACCTGATTTCTTCACTCTTCCACTACTTTCTATGGCTAACACAGCACAACATTATACTACTAAGAAAAATGTAAGGTACACTATCAGTGTGCCTGGCCTACCAGCTGAAAAAGCTAGAATATCTTCTGAAATGGAAAGGAATCAATTTTGGACCCTGAAAACAACAGTTATGACAAGAAAAATTTCAAGAACAATTTGGGGCATACTATCAGCATGCCTGGCCTGCCAGCAAAAAAAGAAAAATCTAATTTTATTTCCTAGTTCTCTTCAACTAGACTTTTTTTTTTGTTATATAAGCAATGAAGTAAAATGACTGACGGTTTGCCAGAAATTATATGTTTTAAATTTTGTAAACTGTCACTCATTGGTGCCACATGTGCTCCCATTAAAGGATAATTTTTTGTGGCTTTTACTGTATGTAAACTCAATTCTTTATTACTTTTCACTTGGCAGGAACACTGACTTTTTGCAAAAAAAATTTTGTGAAATCCTGTATATTGTCACTCTGACAACGCTATGTTTGTGGCATTTGTTCACATACAGGGATAACTAGAAGGATAATCATAATCCAGGTTCTCTTCTGGCTCCCACGTGCTGTTCTCATGGTCGTAGAATCCTTTCCATTTCAGAAGATATTCTAGCTTTTTCAACTGACAGGCAAAGCATGCTGACCAGTTTGCCAGAAATTTTTCTTGAAATACTATCATTTTATCTCCTTGGTGCCATAACTTTGGTTGCTTTTTTTTTATAAAGTCACTTCTTTAGCACTTTTTAACTGGCAGGAACACTAACAGTGCACCACAATTTTTTTCTTCAAAATTTGTCACACTGTTGGCATAGTAACAACAAAATAAAAACCCAACCATTGCTTCTTTCAATACCAATGCCATGTTGGTTTCACATTCTGTTCCAATAAAGAGATCATTTTTGGTGGGGTTTTTTTTGGGTTTTTTTTAAAGCGGCTTCATTTCATGACTTTTCAACCAGGCTTACAGCCACAAATGTTTCTTCAAAATAGTAAGTCTGTAGCACTTAAAAGTCTCCAAAATGGGCTGATTGTTATTTAAAATGGTTGTTTTTTGCAATATATCTGCCATGTGTACAGTCATGGCCAAAAGTTTTGAGAATGACACAAATATTATATTTTCACATGATCTGCTCCCCTCTGGTTTTTATGTGTGTTTGTCAGATGTTTTTATCACATACAGAAATATAATTGCATTCATATTATGAGTAACAGAAGCTTATATTGACAGAATGAGTTAATTCAGCAAGTCAATATTTGCAGTGTTGACCCTTCTTCTTCAGGACCTCTGCAATTCTCCCTGGCATGCTCTCAATCAACTTCTGGACCAAATCCTGACTGATAGCAGTCCATTCTTGCAGAATCAATGCTTTAATTTTGTCTGAATTTGTTGTTTTTTTTTGTCCACCCGTCTCTTGATGATTGACCACAAGTTCTCAATGGGATTAAGATCTGGGGAGTTTCCAGGCCATGGACCCAAAATCTCTATGTTTTGTTCCCTGAGCCATTTAGTTATCACCTTTGCTTTATGGCAAGGTGCTCCATCATGCTGGAAAAGGCATTGTTGAGCGCCAAACTGCTCTTGGACGGTTGGGACTAGTTGCTCTTGGAGGACATTCTGGTACCATTCTTTATTCATGGCTGTGTTTTTAGGCAAGACTGTGAGAGAGCCGATTCCCTTGGCTGAGAAGCAACTCCACACATGAATGGTTTCAGGATGCTTTACAGTTGGCATGAGACAAGACTGGTGGTAGCGCTCACCTCTTCTTCTCCGAATAAGCTGTTTTCCAGATGTTCCAAACAATCGAAAAGGGGATTCATCAGAGAAAATTACTTTACCCCCAGTCCTCAGCAGTCCACTCCCTGTACCTTTTGCAGAATATCAGTCTGTCCCTGATGTTTTTTCTGGAGAGAAGTGGCTTCTTTGCTGCCCTCCTTGAGACCAGGCCTTGCTCCAAGAGTCTCCGCCTCACAGTGCGTGCAGATGCACTCACACCTGCCTGCTGCCATTCCTCAGCAAGCTTTGCACTGCTGGTAGCCCGATCCCGCAGCTGAAACACTTTTAAGAGACGGTCCTGCCACTTGCTGGTCTTTCTTGGGCGCCCTGGAGCCTTTTTGGCACCAATGGAACCTCTCTCCTTGAAGTTCTTGATGATGCGATAGATTGTTGACTGAGGTGCAATCTTTCTAGCTGCAATACTCTTCCCAGTTAGGCCATTTTTGTGCAGTGCAATGATGACTGCACGTGTTTCTTTAGAGATAACCATGGTTAACAGAAGAGAAACAATGATGGCAAGCACCAGCCTCCTTTTAAAGTGTCCAGTGGTGTCATTCTTACTTGATCATGACAGATTGATCTCCAGCCCTGTCCTCATCAACACCCACACCCGTGTGTGAAAGATCCTCAGCGCGCCAAACCGCTTTGGCCACACCCTGAGTCCTCTTTCATATAAAAACCACACTCACCGCCAGTGAGTGCCGGGTTCACAGATAAATACAAGACAAGCCTTCTAAATTTTATATATTTATTAACCCCTAAATGGGTCGGTATTAAAATCTAACATATACAGATCAGAACAGATATGCAGACATATGCAAGCATTAACAGTTACTAGTTAGAAGATACAGTACAAATAAAATAAAAGGGATAAAAGGTGAAATAATTACTTTACCACACATGTCCTTGATGTGGTTCTATAGTCCAACACTCACACATGGCATGTGTGAGTCACCAGTGGAGGCTTCTTGGCATGTGGCATTAACTCCTAGCATGTGGCATCACAGTACAATAATCCAGCCTGCATGCTCTTTACAGTCTCTCACAGTCTCTTGTAGGCTCATCATCGTCAGCAGCAGCATTCCAACCTGCCTGCTCATAGTAGCATGTCAGTCAAAGTCTGTCTCAGTGGAAGTCTGTGATGGTCTCAGCCCAAAACTCCATAGCATAATCTTCATAGTGTAATCTCCTGCAATATCTCTCCTCACAGACCTCTTACCTCATCTTTTATACCCTTTATGCCCCCTCCCAGAATGAGGTCACCGGCGACAGTATGTCGGATGAGTTAATTCAATCACGTTCAGACCCTTTGTATGTAGATGAGACAAAGTGAATTGATACCGTTATCAGTCATATCTGGTCAACAGCCCAGGCTTGAACAATGCACTATTGTTTGATCAGCCAGGGCTGTATAGGAATACAATGGAGCCCTATTGTTCCAGCCTAGACGCTACTGCCAATATGCACCTAGGCTTGTAGCTGCTCACAGTATGCAAGCAAGGAAGAAGGGATATCCTATACCCAGAGACCAAAATATAGATGGGTTATGGCCATATTTAGGCAGAATCATCACACCGTGTTAATGGAGCAATCACTGAAACGATGTTAGGTGGTCCTTTTAAGGCAGGGCTGCAATGATGTTGAAATGTGTTTTGGGGGATAAAGTTCATTTTCTAGGCAAATATTGACTTTGCAAGTAATTGCTGTTAAGCTGATCACTCTTTATAACATTCTGGAGTATATGCAAATTGCCATTAGAAAAACTGAAGCAGTAGACTTTGTAAAAATTAATATTTGTATCATTCTCAAAACTTTTGGCCATGACTGTATATAAAAAGAACCACAACAAGCACCTTCTCCCAAAACAGGCTAATGTTTGGAATGTAAAATGCACAAAAGCAAGTGCCAGTGCAGTATATGGTTATAATAGGAGTTTGTATCCCCTGCTTACTATCCTTTTTTCCATAGACATACCTGTCACTGTAACTTTGACATAACTTCGACTGTGTTTCCCTTAGAGAGCTAGAAATGGGCTAGAGTCCTAGAATCCATGGCAGTGTCATACACTATCTTTTAAGCCAATTTAAGTTATAGTTCCTGACAAACTTATTCGACCCAAAACAAATCTTTGGACTGAACCACCCGAACCTGAAATGAAACTTCAGATGATCGTCCATCTCTAGTTACAGTGGGTATGGAAAGTATTCAGACCCCTTTAAATTTTTCACTCTTTGGTCATTGCAGCCATTTGCTAAAAGTAAAAAAGTTCATTTTATTTCTCATTAATGTACACTCAGCACCCCATCTTGACAGAAAAAAACAGAAATATAGATATTTTTGCAAATTTATTAAAAAAGAAAAACTGAAATATCACATGGTCATAAGTATTCAGACCCTTTGCTGTGACACTCATATTTAACTCACCTGCTGTCCATTTCCTTCTGATCCTCCTTGAGATGGTTCTCCTCCTTCATTGGAGTCCAGATGTGTTTAATTAAACTGATTGGACTTGATTAGGAAAGGCACACACCTGTCTATATAAGACCTCACAGCTCACAGTGCATGTCAGAGCAAATGAGAATCATGAGGTCAAAGGAACTGCCCAAGGAGCTCAGAGACAGAATTGTGGCAAGACACAGATCTGGCTAAGGTTACAAAAGAATTTCTGCAGCACTCAAGGTTCCTAAGAGCACAGTGGAATCCTTAATCCTTAAATGGAAGAAGTTCGGGACGACCAGAACTCTTCCTAGACCTGGCTGTGCAGCCAAATTGAGCAATCGTGGGAGAAGAGCCTTGGTGAGAGAGGTAAAGAAGAACCCAAAGATCACTGTGGCTGAGCTCCAGAGATGCAGTAGGGAGATGGGAGAAAGTTCCACAAAGTCAACTATCACTGCAGCCCTCCACCAGTCGGGGCTTTATGGCAGAGTGGCCCGAAGGAAGCCTCTCCTCAGTGCAAGACATATGAAAGCCTGCATAGAGTTTGTCAAAAAAACACATGAAGGACTCCCAGACTATGAGAAATAAGATTATCTGGTCTGATGAGACGAAGATTGAACTTTTTGGCGTTAATTCTAAGCGGTATGTGTGGAGAAAACTAGACACTGCTCATCACCTACCCAATACAATGCCAACAGTGAAACATGGTGGTGGCAGCATCATGCTATGGGGGTTTTTTTCAGCTGCAGGGACAGGATGACTGGTTGTAATTGAAGGAATTATGAATGCGGCCAAGTATAGAGATATCCTGGAAGAAAATCTCTTCCAGAGTGCTCCTGACCTCACACTGGGCCGAAGGTTCACCTTCCAACAAGACAATGACTCTAAGCACACAGCTAAAATAACAAAGGAGTGGCTTCGGAACAACTCTGTGACCATTCTTGACTGGCCCAGCCAGAGCCCTGACCTCAACCCAATTGAGCATGTCTGGAGAGACCTGAAAATGGCTGTCCACCAACGTTCACCATCCAATCTGACGGAACTGGAGAAGATCTGCAAGGAAGAATGGCAGAGGATCCCCAAATCCAGATGTGAAAAACTTGTTGCATCATTCCCAAGAAGACTCATGGCTGTACTAGCTCAAAAGGGTGCTTCTACTCAATACTGAGAAAAGGGTCTGAATACTTATGACCATGTGATATTTCAGTTTTTCTTTTTTTAATAAATTTGCAAAAATATCTACATTTCTTTTTTTTCTGTCAAGATGGGGTGCTGAGTGTACATTAATGAGAAATCAAATGAACTTTTTTTGCTTTTAGCAAATGGCTGCAATGAAACAAAGAGTGAAAAATTTAAAGGGGTCTGAATACTTTCCGTACCCACTGTATAGGCCACAGAGGAGACTTAAAACCTTAAAACCTTGACAATTATAATTAAAAACCAGGGGTTATAAATAGACATACAAATTGGCTCAAGCACACCATGTTGCTCATCTGCAAACATGGGATGCACAACCAGTGCCAAAACAACAACATGCTGCCGAACAATTATTACAGACACCGGTGTATATTAGTTACGTTTTCTAATAGCATGTCAGCATACTTATTAACACTGTGTCTTCCTTGTGGTCTTCTGGTAAATTGAAAATGCATCAGCACAGAGTTTGGAACTCTTCCTACCACCGCATCAAATATCTGGTCTCTCCAACTTTTGATAATTTGAATATTAAGCCACTTGTTACCCCTATAAGTTTGTTATATTTTCTTTATATTATATTGATATGTACTACGTCACACTAAGAATCATCCTGGATTTGATATGTTTTAAAATCTTTCCTACTACCCTTTTAATGTATATTTGTAGTAGATTTAGAATTCTGGGAGTCTGAAGTGATACATATAAGTGGGTAAGTTTATTTGTAAGATGCAATGATTCTACTGTTGTTGTTTTTATGTCTTTTATATTTGTCCTTTGTAATGGATGTCCAATATCCCAAAGTCGTGTTTAACAGATGATTCATAGTCTTTTCTATTATCAAAAGGAAATGTTCTTTTTCAAAGGTCACACAGTTCTGAGCCTTTATGTTCTAATTCAATCTCCACAATCATGTTTTGCAAAGTTGCCCTGAAAAAAATATGTCTCTATTTAAAATTAAAATCTTTTAAGCAATGACAGAGATGAAACAATACCAACGTAACATTGAAGGTGAAAAATCTAAAGAACCTTGAAATTCCTTTTAAATCTCACAAGGAAATGTAAACATGTAATGAATCTGTGTTCCTAGAATAGTCTGTGATAGGTGACAAAACGTGTGTCATTTTAGTCTGGGGCATATGACCAGCAGTTTCATTGGAGAGATATACAATAAATTCAGACTGGGGTGCCTTAGACTGTGACAACACTGAGAGAACTGACTGCAATAATTGACTGCAGAGAGTGAGATTAGACAAAATAATGACGTGGCCTACAGCTCTTACAGGGGTACTTTTTGTGGTGGTCTGTGTGCCAGAAGCAAAAATCTACACTATTTTAATGGTTGACTTAGATTTCAATTCTGTAGTTTACTGGAGCAAATTAATGAAAATGTGCCCACTCCCTACCCTGCTCCATCTAATTTTAATAAAAGTGGAATGAGTAGTGTAAAAATGGTGAGTAGTCCAGAAAATTAGTGAAAACAAATAATTGCCTTTCATTGCTGGAGTCCTGGTTTCAAAGGAAACCAATGGCAACATCTGCATGAAGTTTGTATGTTCGTCCCATGCTTGGATTAATTTCCTTTGGGTACTCCAGTTTCCTTTTACACCCTCAGAAACATTCTAACAAGTTTCAGTTTAGATTGTAAGCCGGATTGGACACAGGGCCTGATATGGGTGACAATCGTTGATTGTAATGTCCATCTGTATTCCCTTAGTCCTGACAGCAGCACAATATGGGGTATCTCTGCCCCTGTGTGTTGTTTAGGACAGTGGAACCTTTAATTAGCACCAAAATTAAGGTGCCTCCTACTGGCCCTATAAGAAGGCACCAGAGACCTCCCTCCACTGTGTAAATTATAAAGTAAAAGGAAACAAGCTTCTAGGGAGGGAAGCCTTGTGCTGCTGTCAGGACTAAGGGAATACAGATTGACATTACAATCAACGATTCCCCTTACGTCCGACAGCAGCACAATATAGGGAGATAGCAAGTAATTCCCCTAGGGAGGGTTTCCTCGCCTTACAACGTCAAGGACTGTCTGACCAAAGGCAGTTGTCTGGGAACTGCGGACGTCTAAACGATAATGTTTAACAAAGGTCAACTGAGATGACCATGATGCAGCCGCACAAATCTGGTCCAATGGTAAGGACTGATACTCAGCCCAAGAAGTCGACACATCTCTGGTCGAGTGGGCCGTAGAAAAGACTGGAGGGAGTAACTCCTGAATAAGAAAGGAAGACTTAATTGTCTCCTTGATCCATGTGGATAGAGTAGGCTTGGAAGCCTTGAGGCCTTTGTTTTTACCCTGCATGTTAATTAGTAGGTTTTTGGCCTTCCTAAACGGTTGAGTGCGGGATAGGTAAATCCGCAGACACATTACCACATCTAAGGTGTGGAGCTTTTCTTCCTCCTCAGAGGTTGGAGTGGGGAAAAACACAGGTAGCGAAATTAGCTGATTGCTATTATAGCATGAGGGGACCTTAGGGTTAAACCCAGGCAAAAACCTAAGGTGCACCCTATCTGCAAAAAACAAAATGTACAGTTCTCTAGAAGAGAGAGCCTGGAGTTCCCCTACTATTTTGGCAGATGTAATAGCCAACAAAAAGGTGGTTTTGTAGGCTAAATATTTTAGCTCCGTAGTCTCCAAGGGTTCAAATGGAGGACCGCACAGGCCTGTAAGGACTACCGCAAGGTCCCACTGAGGAACTGGAGATGATACTGAGGGTTTTAGCCTCATTGCCCCTTTAAGGAACCTTGCAACCAGAGGATCCTGAGACAGACGTCTGTTCAAATGAGCGGAGAGGGCCGCAATCTGCACTTTCAAAGTGGCAGGGGCAAGGCCCTTATCCAAACCGTCCTGAAGAAAATTTAAAATATCAGCCGTTGAAGGTTCTGGATTATTAATACCCTTCTTGGAGCACCACTCCATGAAAATCTTGGCTGGCCTCTGGTAGTTCTTATTGGTAGAGTCTGCTCTTGCAGAAGAAAGGGTCTTCAGGACGGCCTCTGACAGTCCTCTATCCTGCTGTAGGGACTGCTCAACCTCCAGGCTGTCGGGTTGAATCTCCAGAGATCCTGGCACTTCAGAGATCCTTGGGAAACCAGGTTCTGGATGGGGGGAAGCCTCCAATATATCCCTCGACTCATCTCCATGAGTTGGGAAAACCAAGCTCTTTTTGGCCAGAATGGAATGATGGCTATCACAGAGACTTGGTCCTGTCCGATTTTCATCAATACCTTCGGTATTATTGGAATTGGAGGGAAAATGTATGCCAGCCTGGACCTCCAAGGGATGGACAGGGCATCCACTGCCAAGGGATTGTCCTCCTGGTAAAGGGAACAGAACGTCTCCACCTTGACGTTGAGTTGGGTTGCCATGAGGTCTATTTCTGGAAGACCCCACTTCAGGGTAATCTGATGAAAGACTTCTGGATTGAGTGACCATTCTCCTGATACGGCATGACCCCGACTCAACCGATCCGCTACTATGTTCAGGGAGCCCTTGATGTGAACTGCGGATAAATGGGTTAGATTTTTCTCTGCCCATGTAAATATCAGATCTGCCTCCCTGAGGAGGGTTGGTGATCTGGTGCCTCCCTGTCTGTTCACGTACAGCACTGTGGTCATGTTGTCTGACCGGATTTTGACTGCTCTTCCCTTGAGAAGAGGCGAGAAATGGAGTAAGGCATGATATACAGCTCTGAGCTCCTTCCAGTTGGACGAGGTCCTTCTTTCTGGAGCGTTCCAGACTCCCTTTATGGAGTTTTCGTCCAAATGGGCTCCCCATCCCGAGAGGGATGCATCTGTAGTCAACAGGGTCCAAGAAGGTTGGACTGTGGACCTTCCGTCTTTCAGGTGCAACCACCACTTGAGGGAAAGACGGGTCCTGGGGGAGAGTCGAATCTTCTTGCTGAGTGTAAGAAGGGAGCGATCCCAAACCTCTAGTAATTCCTTCTGGAGGGGACGTAAGTGCCACAAAGCCCATGGGACTGCCTCCACTGAGGAAGACATCAAGCCCAGGATCTTCATCAATGTTCTGATGGAGGCTATCGGCTTTTTTGAAGAGGTGCCGGACTGCACCGACAATTTCTCCTTCCTTGCTGGTGCCAAGGAGACCTGCAGGCGGACTGAATCCAGGAAGTAGCCGAGGAACTTCCTTCGGGTTGAAGGGATCGTTACCGACTTCTCCCAGTTTATAAGCCATCCCAGACTCTGAAACAGGGACACGGCTGTCTGTAGATGCTGGAGCAGAACAGACTCTGACTGGGCTTTTATCAACCAGTCGTCTAGATAAGGCACCATGAATATCCCCTGAAGTCTGAGGGCGGCCGCTATAGGAGCCATTACCTTTGTAAAGTTGTGGGGAGCAGAGGAGATCCCGAAGGGTAGTGCTGTGAATTGAAAATGCTTCGTGTGGCCGGAAACTACTACGGCAATCCTTAGAAACCTTCTGTGTGGAGGATAAATAGGAATATGCAAATAGGCGTCTTTTAGATCCAAAGTCACGAAAACATCACCTTGGAGGAGAAAAGTGGTGACAGACTTTATGGTTTCCATATGGAAGTGCTGCTTTTTGATGAAGCAGTTGAGGTACCTTAAGTCTATGACCATTCTCCACTTGTCTGCTGGTTTTGGTACCAGGAAGACGGGAGAATAGACACCGGATCCTTCTTCTAGAGAAGGGACTTCCTCCAGGGCTCCCTTGTGAATGTACTCTCGGATGGAGCATTCCAATGTAGTCTGCTGCATTGTAGGGAGGCTGCGAGTTAACACAAACCGATCCTGAGGAGGATGGAGGAACTCGATTGCATATCCTTTTTGGATTACCTGCAGGACCCATGGGTTTTTTCCTGCCAGCAGTTGAAAAAATGGGAGAGACGACCCCCGACAGGAATCTCGGCCACAGGAAGACTGCTCCTGATGTCAAAAGCTAGGCTTCTTCTTTTTATCATCAGACTTCGGGGAATCTCTGGACGGCGCCTCTAGAGGAATATCTAGAGCCTCTTTGGGACTGCCGTCCATGACGAGGCGGATAGCCTCTACCACGGCCAGAATCAGATCTACCTCTAAAGGCCTGGGGTAAAGTTTTACCCTTCCTATCGGCCAAGCCCTCCAGGATCTCGTCTAGGGCACTGCCAAAGACTCTACCTGGCTCAAAGGGTAATGCGCACAAATTATATTTCGAGGGGAAATCAGCTCTCCAGGGTTTTAACCATAGAGGTCTTCTTGCTGCAGTGGTAAGTGCCAGGGATTTGGCCGCCAGCCTTAATTGATGGTGGGAGGCCTCTGCTAAATATTCAGCTGCCAGGGAAACCGAGCCTAGAAACCCTAGCAGCTCATCTCTGGAGACTCCAGAGTCGATGTCCCTCTCGAGGTGGACCAGGTCAGTGCGTAATTTGGCTGACACTTCACAAGACGCAACCGCCACAGCGGTCTGGGACGAGGCAGCTGAATACGCCTTCTTGAGGGTATTGTCGATGCGCCTGTCCATGGCGTCGTGCAAATCTGATCCATCATCTGATGGTACCATAGTGCGGCGGGACAGTTTGGCCACCGCCATATCCACCTTGGGAGGAGGACCCTATTGATCCCATTGAGCAACTGGGAATAAAGCCTTGAACCGCCTAGAAACCACAAGTGGTTTTTCAGGACATTTCCACTCTGAGGACATTAATTTTTGTAATGTCTGGTCCACTTGGAAGACCCTAGGCCCTCTATAGGTGGACGTGGAGGCTTCCCCGTCAACATCACGATCCTTAGACTGGATGGACTTCAGCAGCCGGCTTAATTTTTCGAGTGGGAAGCACGACCTGCTGGAATCTTCAGTGGAATCGTCAGATGAGAGTGTCTCGTCCACTATCTGATAATCTTCGTCAGCGATGCGTAGGGAGGACTGTGTCTCAACCCGCGGTCTCTTGGCAATCTGGGCGATGGAAGAACGGATCTCCTTAAGAGACTCCTCCGTATAGTCCTTTACCCAGGTGACAACCTCTCTTATAGAAGGTTCTTCTGACGGAGGTCCACGGCATTGGCGACAGCGGGTAAAATCATAGCCGTCAGGTAAAGGGGTATTGCAATCCAAACACATTAGGTGTTTACGTTTAGAGGACTTTTTCCTCCTAAGCCCATCGCCGTTGCCTGATGCAGAAGATGACATCTGAAACATCAAAAGCCACATGACAATGTAGAATAGAAGATTGCCAAGCATCGCACAAGAAGAAAAAAACAAGGGGTACCTTACTTTTTTAAATCGGTCACTTGAAAAAAAAGATCCCGTCAGGAAAAACCCCCGACACCGCAAACCACAGCAGAGGAGCTAGTAACCACGAGCTCACCAAGTAAAGGACTGAGGACCTTTTAAATGTAATACAGCAGCGAGGGGAGGAGCCAAACAAAGAAATTATTCATACAGCGCCAAACGAGGTCAAATGCCATAATAGAACATAGAGGAGCATAAGCCTAAGCCAGAGGCTCAACATACAAGCAGCAAAAAACAAATCTATATTTTGCCATTAAAATTTTCAATTTTCAAACTTACCGCACTTTTCCGAGAAAAGCGGAAGTAGGCCGTGGTGGTGCGCAAAAGCTTCCTTCCCCGGGGAACACGGGACCGAAGAAAAGGTTCCGGCCGAAGAGGTTCCCCGCTTACCTCCGGGATCGCGCTGCCTGCAGAGCGATGAGCAGGGTAACGCTGCGCTGCGGAGCGGAAAAAGGCCCGAAGGACTGGAGGATCTTAGGAACGTAGGAAAGGACCGAGGTACCCCCAAAAGGTAAGCCAGGAGCTTTTTTAGGAAAAAAAACCCTAGCAACGGGAGGTCACCAGAGACCTCCGTCCACCTGTCCCACACAGGACAGAAAAAAACACAGTGGAGGGAGGTCTCTGGTGCCCTCTTATAGGGCCAGTAGGAGGCACCTTAATTT
>CAMRHE010001090.1:0-227489 GCA_947044405.1 Leptodactylus fallax
CATAGCTTGTAAGCTCTTGTGTCACCTCCTCTACCTCATAGATTGTAAGCTCTTGTGTCACCCCTCTACCTCATAGATTGTAAGCTCTTGTGTCACCTCCTCTACCTCATAGATTGTAAGCTCTTGTGTCACCTCCTCTACCTCATAGATTGTAAGCTCTTGTGTCACCTCTACCTCATAGATTGTAAGCTCTTGTGTCACCTCTACCTCATAGATTGTAAGCTCTTGTGTCACCTCCTCTACCTCATAGATTGTAAGCTCTTGTGTCACCCTCTACCTCATAGATTGTAAGCTCTTGTGTCACCTCCTCTACCTCATAGATTGTAAGCTCTTGTGTCACCTCCTCTACCTCATAGATTGTAAGCTCTTGTGTCACCTCTACCTCATAGATTGTAAGCTCTTGTGTCACCTCCTCTACCTCATAGATTGTAAGCTCTTGTGTCACCCCTCTACCTCATAGATTGTAAGCTCTTGTGTCACCTCCTCTACCTCATAGATTGTAAGCTCTTGTGTCACCTCTACCTCATAGATTGTAAGCTCTTGTGTCACCCCTCTACCTCATAGATTGTAAGCTCTTGTGTCACCTCCTCTACCTCATAGACTGTAAGCTCTTGTGTCACCTCCTCTACCTCATAGACTGTAAGCTCTTGTGTCACCTCCTCTACCTCATAGATTGTAAGCTCTTGTGTCACCTCCTCTACCTCATAGATTGTAAGCTCTTGTGTCACCTCCTCTACCTCATAGATTGTAAGCTCTTGTGTCACCTCCTCTACCTCATAGATTGTAAGCTCTTGTGTCACCTCCTCTACCTCATAGATTGTAAGCTCTTGTGTCACCTCCTCTACCTCATAGATTGTAAGCTCTTGTCACCTCCTCTACCTCATAGATTGTAAGCTCTTGTGTCACCTCCTCTACCTCATAGAGTGTAAGCTCTTGTGTCACCTCCTCTACCTCATAGATTGTAAGCTCTTGCGAGCAGGGCCCTCAGTCCCAGTGTGTAAATTGACTATTTCTTTGTAATGTCTCTTTGTCTGTATGTGAACCCTACAAATTGTACAGGGCTGCGGAATATGTTGGCGCTATAGAAATAAAGTGTATTATTATTATTACTGGATAAATATCGGTCCATGGTCATGTGATATACACGCTGGTGCACAGCTCGTTAGTCACAGAGCAGTAATCAGACATCTGCCTTGTAACGAGCTGTGCACCCGTACATCACATGACCATGGACCGATTTTTATCAGCTGGCAGTCAGCAGAATGAATGACGACAAACTGAGCGCCAGAAAACTGTGAGGAAATGATCCAGAAAGTAGATTGGAGAATTATAGAACGTCTCATTGTACAAACAATATTTGTCTGAAACTGGACAATCCCTTTAACATTAGTTTCAATTCAGCCACTTAAAGGGGTATTCAATTGTGTTTTGTTTGTCTGTAGAACGGGATATCATACAATTTCCTAAAAATCATGTCACTGCAAATCTTGCCATCATGGTGGCCACATTGTAGGGGAGGTAATGGTGAGCACTCGGGGTGGGGCCGGAGCCTCAGCTTCTCTGCTCTGGCCCGCCTCCATTGCACAGCAGCAGCGGCTATTACTTGTAAGGTTCAGCGGACACCCTACTGCAATGACCCCATCCTGCGTGTTTAACTGCTTAGATGCCATTGTCAGTAGTGACCACATTACTTACAGCTGTTGCCTTCCACATTTCACAAGTGGGGAGGGCTGAAGGCTGTTATGGCTACCCCCGGGCCCTCTGGCAGGGCCTAATGGGCTGACTAGGCATCATGTGAACAGCCCTAAAACTAGTCCTATAGCGGGACTGAAAAGAAAGGTTTAAGAAAGTAAAAAATTCAAAACTGACACATACAATGGAAATAGTGATGAAAAAGTTGTATGTACTGCAGAATGGTACCTATAAAAAGTAGGGCTCATCCAGCAAATCGTGGTAGTGGGAACTGCGCTGCAGTGCTGGGGTTGCTATGGGAAACCGAGGTTTAATCTGCTCAGTAGAGTTCTTATGGCTTTCTTTGGTGTAGATTTTGCTGCTTTTTAGCGCCCTAATATCTGCCTCAATCCACTTATGGCTCCAGAGATCACAGAAAAATCTGCACCAAAAAACCCCACAGAAGCTGAAAGTGTGTATTAAGCCCAACCCCCACCTCCTAATAATTCTCCTCCCCTCAGTAAATGTGTCCACCCCCCTTTCCAATCATCTGGTATTGGGAGCTGTGGCCATAGCAAGTAGCACAGTGTACAGAGCTCCATATGTGATGATGTGGCCTTGTCAGGTTACTGCAGCTAAGATCTCATTCACACTGGCTGCAGTAACCTGACACATTTGTTGCTGTATTTTAACCGTCTGACGACCTCTTGTACTGAAGTATCGATGTCCTGAACTGACCTGTTGCCTTCTTGCTTTCAGATCCTTTCTTAAGGGCACCTGGATTGTCTGCTCTGGCTTCTTTGACTAATGGTGCTTTTGGTGGTCTGGGAAACCCGTCTTTCAGTAAGTGTGAATGGTCTTTTATCTGGGCTAGAACTTTCTGCTGCCTTGTCCTCCAGATTCTATTATTTTTTTTCTAGATTCCTCTGCAATGTTTAACCAGAAAGAATCCCCGGCCACCCATGGCTTCCCTAGTCCTCACGATCATTGGAATCGGCTGCATCGCACTCCGCCTACATTCCCTGTACCACCGTCTCAGGTTTGTGGCAAAGTTGGGGACATGGACCCTCATGGTGCACACATAAAAGATGAGAAGGACAGGTATGAACACACTCGAGGCCTTCAGTCTGTTAAATGTCCTTCCACATCCACTTCTCATGCACCTTTTCCTTCTGCAGGGATCTTCTGTATTCCCGCTTGGCCCCACGGGTTTCACCTCTTACTACCACACAACGTCTGCCTGTCAGCGAGGAGCGCGGCTCAGCTCGTACCCTTTCCCCTTATGTTGCGATGAGGCCAGGAAGTAGCTCGGACATCAAACCTCGCCTGACCCCGGATCATCCTTCAAAAGTGAAAGTGAAAGAGGAGCCTGAACTTCTTAGCTTTGAAGTGGGCCGCTCGCCGCTGCCTGGGCTACACCTGCCTCATCCATCTCCCCCTTCGAACGGTTGCGTGGGGCTTTTCTTGGAGAGCAGTATCCCAATGCACTGGAAGCCTGGAGAGATGTGTACCGTAGAGCGGACCCACCTCCTCTTCGCCTCCCCCCTGCACCTCCACAACGCCTTTACGAGCAGCGAGAAGAGCGGGCTCATATTCTGCGCGAAGACTTTGAACGGGCCCGTATTTATGGTCTGCCTACTCATGTCACAATGCAGCCTGCTCCTCCCTCCATGTTGGGTGCACTATACCCTCACCCAGGGACTGGACTCCTCAGCAAGACCCCTCCGATAAACCTCCTGAGTGCCCCTCCACCTCTCATCTCCACCTCACGGCCCGGTTCCCCTCCCCGTAGGGACCTTTTCAAGGACAGAGACTGCAGATAGGACTGCTCTAGTCTGCTCTTGTACATATTTATATATCCTACTTCGTGGCCCTGGGCTTTTGTACATTTTTACGGTATGTGATTTTCAGCACTGTGTTCCCTGGTGACCATTCCTTTTCCAGGTTTCTCTGTATTGGAGATGTGCAGGGCCGGGGACCGAACAGCCCTGTAATATAACACCAATAAACCTTCTCCCCGCAACTGCCTGCCATGGTTGGTGTCTTCCTGGAGAACGAGTGCATGTCATCGGTAGGTATAATGTACATGAGACAGCCCAGTCCAGGAAGATAGTTTTCTTGAGGTCTGATCTCTAGGGTGCCCTGGCGATTTCCCCCACTGCCCCATGAGGGGACCCGGGGCCATTTTCCCCACCGTCCCGTGAGGGGTCCTGGGGTGATCCCCACACAATACAAAGATCAATACCAGACTCCTCTTTATGATGATGTAGCATGGGATCTAGTGCTGAGTGATCCACTATCCCCACTTAGATAAGAGACCCCCCCCCCCCCCCGCGTCCTGAATTGTATGACAAATGGCGATCTTCATCTTAACTGGAAATCTCTGTTATAGATGCAGGTTCTGGGGCATTTATAGGCACAGCAGAGCAGCAAGTGAGAACTATGGGGGGAAAATGTGCAGAACAACTTGTATGCAGTGTCCTATACTGTGAGTGAGAGAGGTAAACCGGAAATACCAAAACCACCTCCAAACCTGCTGCTTATACCCAATGACGGCCTCTCCCTGCTCTATATACTGCTGTCTACTGACTGCTGAGGTAATGACGGCCTCTCCCTGCTCTATATACTGCTGTGTACTGACTGCTGAGGTAATGGCGGCCTCTCCCCGCTCTATATACTCCTGTGTACTGACTGCTGAGGTAATGATGGCCTCTCCCTGCTCTATATACTCCTGTGTACTGACTGCTGAGGTAATGACGGCCTCTCCCTGCTCTATATACTCCTGTGTACTGACTGCTGAGGTAATGACGGCCTCTCCCTGCTCTATATACTGCTGTGTACTGACTGCTGAGGTAATGATGGCCTCTCCCTGCTCTATATACTGCTGTGTACTGACTGCTGAGGTAATGATGGCCTCTCCCTGCTCTATATACTGCTGTGTACTGACTGCTGAGGTAATGGCGGCCTCTCCCTGCTCTATATACTCCTGTGTACTGACTGCTGAGGTAATGATGGCCTCTCCCTGCTCTATATACTCCTGTGTACTGACTGCTGAGGTAATGACGGCCTCTCCCTGCTCTATATAATCCTGTGTACTGACTGCTGAGGTAATGACGCCCTCTCCCTGCTCTATATACTGCTGTGTACTGACTGCTGAGGTAATGATGGCCTCTCCCTGCTCTATATACTGCTGTGTACTGACTGCTGAGGTAATGATGGCCTCTCCCTGCTCTATATACTGCTGTGTACTGACTGCTGAGGTAATGACGGCCTCTCCCCGCTCTATATACTCCTGTGTACTGACTGCTGAGGTAATGGCGGCCTCTCCCCGCTCTATATAATCCTGTGTACCGACTGCTGAGGTAATGACGACCATCTCCCCGCTCTATATACTGCTGTGTACTGACTGCTGAGGTAATGACGGCCTCTCCCTGCTCTATATACTCCTGTGTACTGACTGCTGAGGTAATGACGGCCTCTCCCTGCTCTATATACTCCTGTGTACTGACTGCTGAGGTAATGGCGGCCTCTCCCCGCTCTATATACTCCTGTGTACCGACTGCTGAGGTAATGACGACCATCTCCCCGCTCTATATACTGCTGTGTACTGACTGCTGAGGTAATGACGGCCTCTCCCTGCTCTATATACTCCTGTGTACTGACTGCTGAGGTAATGACGGCCTCTCCCTGCTCTATATACTCCTGTGTACTGACTGCTGAGGTAATGACGGCCTCTCCCCGCTCTATATACTGCTGTGTACTGACTGCTGAGGTAATGACGGCCATCTCCCCGCTCTATATACTCCTGTGTACTGACTGCTGAGGTAATGGCGGCCTCTCCCCGCTCTATATACTCCTGTGTACCGACTGCTGAGGTAATGACGGCCTCTCCCTGCTCTATATACTGCTGTGTACTGACTGCTGAGGTAATGACGGCCTCTCCCTGCTCTATATACTCCTGTGTACTGACTGCTGAGGTAATGACGGCCTCTCCCTGCTCTATATACTCCTGTGTACTGACTGCTGAGGTAATGACGGCCTCTCCCCGCTCTATATACTTCTGTGTACTGACTGCTGAGGTAATGACGACCATCTCCCCGCTCTATATACTCCTGTGTACTGACTGCTGAGGTAATGACGGTCTCTCCCTGCTCTATATACTCCTGTGTACTGACTGCTGAGGTAATGACGGCCTCTCCCTGCTCTATATACTCCTGTGTACTGACTGCTGAGGTAATGACGGCCTCTCCCTGCTCTATATACTCCTGTGTACTGACTGCTGAGGTAATGACGGCCTCTCCCTGCTCTATATACTGCTGTGTACTGACTGCTGAGGTAATGACGGCCTCTCCCTGCTCTATATACTGCTGTGTACTGACTGCTGAGGTAATGACGGCCTCTCCCTGCTCTATATACTCCTGTGTACTGACTGCTGAGGTAATGACGGCCTCTCTCCGCTCTATATACTCCTGTGTACTGACTGCTGAGGTAATGACGGCCTCTCCCTGCTCTATATACTCCTGTGTACTGACTGCTGAGGTAATGACGGCCTCTCCCTACTCTATATACTCCTGTGTACTGACTGCTGAGGTAATGACTGCCTCTCCCTGCTCTATATACTCCTGTGTACTGACTGCTGAGGTAATGACGGCCTCTCCCCGCTCTATATACTCCTGTGTACTGACTGCTGAGGTAATGACGGCCTCTCCCCGCTCTATATACTCCTGTGTACTGACTGCTGAGGTAATGACGGCCTCTCCCTGCTCTATATACTCCTGTGTACTGACTGCTGAGGTAATGACGGCCTCTCCCCGCTCTATATACTCCTGTGTACTGACTGCTGAGGTAATGACGGCCTCTCCCTGCTCTATATACTCCTGTGTACTGACTGCTGAGGTAATGACGGCCTCTCCCCGCTCTATACACTGCTGTGTACTGACTGCTGAGGTAATGACGGCCTCTCCCCGCTCTATATACTCCTGTGTACTGACTGCTGAGGTAATGACGGCCTCTCCCCGCTCTATATACTCCTGTGTACTGACTGCTGAGGTAATGACGGCCTCTCCCCGCTCTATATACTCCTGTGTACTGACTGCTGAGGTAATGACGGCCTCTCCCTGCTCTATATACTCCTGTGTACTGACTGCTGAGGTAATGACGGCCTCTCCCCGCTCTATATACTCCTGTGTACTGACTGCTGAGGTAATGACGGCCTCTCCCCGCTCTATATACTCCTGTGTACTGACTGCTGAGGTAATGACGGCCTCTCCCCGCTCTATATACTCCTGTGTACTGACTGCTGTGAGGTAATGACGGCCTCTCCCTGCTCTATATACTCCTGTGTACTGACTGCTGTGAGGTAATGACGGCCTCTCCCTGCTCTATATACTCCTGTGTACTGACTGCTGAGGTAATGACGGCCTCTCCCCGCTCTATATACTGCTGTGTACTGACTGCTGAGGTAATGACGGCCTCTCCCCGCTCTATATACTCCTGTGTACTGACTGCTGAGGTAATGACGGCCTCTCCCTGCTCTATATACTCCTGTGTACTGACTGCTGAGGTAATGACGGCCTCTCTCCGCTCTATATACTCCTGTGTACTGACTGCTGAGGTAATGACGGCCTCTCCCTGCTCTATATACTCCTGTGTACTGACTGCTGAGGTAATGACGGCCTCTCTCTGCTCTATATACTCCTGTGTACTGACTGCTGAGGTAATGACTGCCTCTCCCTGCTCTATATACTCCTGTGTACTGACTGCTGAGGTAATGACGGCCTCTCCCCGCTCTATATACTCCTGTGTACTGACTGCTGAGGTAATGACGGCCTCTCCCCGCTCTATATACTCCTGTGTACTGACTGCTGAGGTAATGACGGCCTCTCCCCGCTCTATATACTCCTGTGTACTGACTGCTGAGGTAATGACGGCCTCTCCCCGCTCTATATACTCCTGTGTACTGACTGCTGAGGTAATGACGGCCTCTCCCCGCTCTATATACTCCTGTGTACTGACTGCTGAGGTAATGACGGCCTCTCCCCGCTCTATATACTCCTGTGTACTGACTGCTGAGGTAATGATGGCCTCTCCCCGCTCTATATACTCCTGTGTACTGACTGCTGAGGTAATGGCGGCCTCTCCCCGCTCTATATAATCCTGTGTACTGACTGCTGAGGTAATGGCGGCCTCTCCCCGCTCTATATACTGCTGTGTACTGACTGCTGAGGTAATGACGGCCTCTCCCTGCTCTATATACTCCTGTGTACTGACTGCTGAGGTAATGACGGCCTCTCCCTGCTCTATATACTCCTGTGTACTGACTGCTGAGGTAATGACGGCCTCTCCCTGCTCTATATACTCCTGTGTACTGACTGCTGAGGTAATGACGGCCTCTCCCCGCTCTATATACTTCTATGTACTGACTGCTGAGGTAATGACGACCATCTCCCCGCTCTATATACTCCTGTGTACTGACTGCTGAGGTAATGACGGTCTCTCCCCGCTCTATATACTCCTGTGTACTGACTGCTGAGGTAATGACGGCCTCTCCCTGCTCTATATACTCCTGTGTACTGACTGCTGAGGTAATGACGGCCTCTCCCTGCTCTATATACTCCTGTGTACTGACTGCTGAGGTAATGACGGCCTCTCTCTGCTCTATATACTCCTGTGTACTGACTGCTGAGGTAATGACGGCCTCTCCCTGCTCTATATACTGCTGTGTACTGACTGCTGAGGTAATGACGGCCTCTCCCTGCTCTATATACTGCTGTGTACTGACTGCTGAGGTAATGACGGCCTCTCCCTGCTCTATATACTGCTGTGTACTGACTGCTGAGGTAATGACGGCCTCTCCCTGCTCTATATACTCCTGTGTACTGACTGCTGAGGTAATGACGGCCTCTCTCCGCTCTATATACTCCTGTGTACTGACTGCTGAGGTAATGACGGCCTCTCCCTGCTCTATATACTCCTGTGTACTGACTGCTGAGGTAATGACGGCCTATCCCTGCTCTATATACTCCTGTGTACTGACTGCTGAGGTAATGCCTGCCTCTCCCTGCTCTATATACTCCTGTGTACTGACTGCTGAGGTAATGACGGCCTCTCCCCGCTCTATATACTCCTGTGTACTGACTGCTGAGGTAATGACGGCCTCTCCCCGCTCTATATACTCCTGTGTACTGACTGCTGAGGTAATGACGGCCTCTCCCCGCTCTATATACTCCTGTGTACTGACTGCTGAGGTAATGACGGCCTCTCCCCGCTCTATATACTCCTGTGTACTGACTGCTGAGGTAATGACGGCCTCTCCCTGCTCTATATACTCCTGTGTACTGACTGCTGTGAGGTAATGACGGCCTCTCCCTGCTCTATATACTCCTGTGTACTGACTGCTGAGGTAATGACGGCCTCTCCCCGCTCTATACACTGCTGTGTACTGACTGCTGAGGTAATGATGGCCTCTCCCCGCTCTATATACTCCTGTGTACTGACTGCTGAGGTAATGACGGCCTCTCCCCGCTCTATATACTCCTGTGTACTGACTGCTGAGGTAATGACGGCCTCTCCCCGCTCTATATACTCCTGTGTACTGACTGCTGAGGTAATGACGGCCTCTCCCCGCTCTATATACTCCTGTGTACTGACTGCTGAGGTAATGACGGCCTCTCCCCGCTCTATATACTCCTGTGTACTGACTGCTGAGGTAATGACGGCCTCTCCCCGCTCTATATACTGCTGTGTACTGACTGCTGAGGTAATGACGGCCTCTCCCCGCTCTATATACGCCTGTGTACTGACTGCTGAGGTAATGACGGCCTCTCCCTGCTCTATATACTGCTGTGTACTGACTGCTGAGGTAATGACGGCCTCTCCCTGCTCTATATACTGCTGTGTACTGACTGCTGAGGTAATGACGACCTCTCCTGCTCTATACAATCCCTTGTACTGACTGCTGAGGTAATGACGGCCTCTCCCTTCTCTATATAGTCCTGTGTACTATCTGCTGAGGTAATGATGGCCTCTCCCTGCTCTATATACTGCTGTGTACTGACTGCTGAGGTAATGACGGCCTCTCCCTGCTCTATATACTGCTGTGTACTGACTGCTGAGGTAATGACGGCCTCTCCCTGCTCTATATACTCCTGTGTACTGACTGCTGAGGTAATGACGGCCTCTCCCTTCTCTATATAGTCCTGTGTACTATCTGCTGAGGTAATGACGGCCTCTCCCTGCTCTATATACTGCTGTGTACTGACTGCTGAGGTAATGACGGCCTCTCCCTGCTCTATATACTCCTATGTACTGACTGCTGAGGTAATGACGGCCTCTCCCCGCTCTATACACTGCTGTGTACTTACTGCTGAGGTAATGACGGCCTCTCCCCGCTCTGTACACTGCTGTGTACTGACTGCTGAGGTAATGACGGCCTCTCCCCGGTCTATATACTCCTGTGTACTGACTGCTGAGGTAATGACGGCCTCTCCCTGCTCTATATACTCCTGTGTACTGACTGCTGAGGTAATGACGGCCTCTCCCCGCTCTATATACTCCTGTGTACTGACTGCTGAGGTAATGACGGCCTCTCCCCGCTCTATATACTGCTGTGTACTGACTGCTGAGGTAATGACGGCCTCTCCCCGCTCTATATACTCCTGTGTACTGACTGCTGAGGTAATGACGGCCTCTCCCTGCTCTATATACTGCTGTGTACTGACTGCTGAGGTAATGACGGCCTCTCCCTGCTCTATATACTGCTGTGTACTGACTGCTGAGGTAATGACGGCCTCTCCTGCTCTATACAATCCCTTGTACTGACTGCAGAGGTAATGACGGCCTCTCCTGCTCTATACAATCCCTTGTACTGACTGCTGAGGTAATGACGGCCTCTCCCTTCTCTATATAGTCCTGTGTACTATCTGCTGAGGTAATGACGGCCTCTCCCCGCTCTATATACTGCTGTGTACTGACTGCTGAGGTAATGACGGCCTCTCCCCGCTCTATATACTCCTGTGTACTGACTGCTGAGGTAATGACGGCCTCTCCCTGCTCTATATACTGCTGTGTACTGACTGCTGAGGTAATGACGGCCTCTCCCTGCTCTATATACTGCTGTGTACTGACTGCTGAGGTAATGACGGCCTCTCCTGCTCTATACAATCCCTTGTACTGACTGCAGAGGTAATGACGGCCTCTCCCTTCTCTATATAGTCCTGTGTACTATCTGCTGAGGTAATGATGGCCTCTCCCTGCTCTATATACTGCTGTGTACTGACTGCTGAGGTAATGGCGGCCTCTCCCCGCTCTATATAATCCTGTGTACCGACTGCTGAGGTAATGGCGGCCTCTCCCCGTTCTATATACTGCTGTGTACCGACTGCTGAGGTAATGACGGCCTCTCCCCGCTCTATATACTTCTGTGTACTGACTGCTGAGGTAATGACGACCATCTCCCTGCTCTATATACTGCTGTGTACTGACTGCTGAGGTAATGACGGCCTCTCCCTGCTCTATATAATCCTGTGTACTGACTGCTGAGGTAATGACGGCCTCTCCCTGCTCTATATACTCCTGTGTACCGACTGCTGAGGTAACGACGGCCTCTCCCTGCTCTATATACTCCTGTGTACCGACTGCTGAGGTAACGATGGCCTCTCCCTGCTCTATATACTCCTGTGTACCGACTGCTGAGGTAACGATGGCCTCTCCCTGCTCTATATACTCCTGTGTACCGACTGCTGAGGTAACGATGGCCTCTCCCTGCTCTATATACTCCTGTGTACCGACTGCTGAGGTAACGACGGCCTCTCCCTGCTCTATATACTCCTGTGTACCGACTGCTGAGGTAACGACGGCCTCTCCCTGCTCTATATACTCCTGTGTACTGACTGCTGAGGTAACGACGGCCTCTCCCTGCTCTATATACTCCTGTGTACTGACTGCTGAGGTAATGACGGCCTCTCCCTGCTCTATATACTCCTGTGTACCGACTGCTGAGGTAATGACGGCCTCTCCCTGCTCTATATACTGCTGTGTACCGACTGCTGAGGTAGTGACGGCCTCTCCCTGCTCTATATACTGCTGTGTACCGACTGCTGAGGTAATGACGGCCTCTCCCTGCTCTATATACTGCTGTGTACCGACTGCTGAGGTAATGACGGCCTCTCCCTGCTCTATATAATCCTGTGTACTGACGGCTGAGGTAATGACGGCCTCTCCCCGCTCTATATACTTCTGTGTACAGACTGCTGAGGTAATGACGGCCTCTCCCTGCTCTATATACTGCTGTGTACTGACTGCTGAGGTAATGACGGCCTCTCCCTGCTCTATATACTCCTGTGTACTGACTGCTGAGGTAATGACGGCCTCTCCCTGCTCTATACACTGCTGTGTACTTACTGCTGAGGTAATGACGGCCTCTCCCAGCTCTATATACTCCTGTGTACTGACTGCTGAGGTAATGACGGCCTCTCCCTGCTCTATATATTCCTGTGTACTGATTGCTGAGGTAATGACGGCCTCTCCCCGCTGTATACACTGCTGTGTACTTACTGCTGAGGTAATGACGGCCTCTCCCAGCTCTATACACTGCTGTGTACTGACTGCTGAGGTAATGACGGCCTCTCCCTGGTCTATATACTCCTGTGTACTGACTGTTGAGGTAATGACGGCCTCTCCCTGCTCTATATACTCCTGTGTACTGACTGCTGAGGTAATGACGGCCTCTCCCTGCTCTATATACTGCTGTGTACTGACTGCTGAGGTAATGACGGCCTCTCCCTGCTCTATATACTCCTGTGTACTGACTGCTGAGGTAATGACGGCCTCTCCCTGCTCTATATACTCCTGTGTACTGACTGCTGAGGTAATGACGGCCTCTCCCCGCTCTATATACTGCTGTGTACTGACTGCTGAGGTAATGACGGCCTCTCCCCGCTCTATATACTCCTGTGTACTGACTGCTGAGGTAATGACGGCCTCTCCCCGCTCTATATAGTCCTGTGTACTGACTGCTGAGGTAATGACGGCCTCTCCCCGCTCTATATACTCCTGTGTACTGACTGCTGAGGTAATGACGGCCTCTCCCCGCTCTATATACTGCTGTGTACTGACTGCTGAGGTAATGACGGCCTCTCCCCGCTCTATATACTCCTGTGTACTGACTGCTGTGAGGTAATGACGACCATCTCCCTGCTCTATATACTGCTGTGTACTGACTGCTGAGGTAATGACGGCCTCTCCCTGCTCTATATACTGCTGTGTACTGACTGAGGTAATGACGGCCTCTCCCTGCTCTATATACTGCTGTGTACTGACTGCTGAGGTAATGACGGCCTCTCCCTGCTCTATATACTGCTGTGTACTGACTGCTGAGGTAATGACGGCCTCTCCCTGCTCTATATACTCCTGTGTACTGACTGCTGAGGTAATGACGGCCTCTCCCCGCTCTATATACTGCTGTGTACTGACTGCTGAGGTAATGACGGCCTCTCCCCGCTCTATATACTCCTGTGTACTGACTGCTGAGGTAATGACGGCCTCTCCCTGCTCTATATACTGCTGTGTACTGACTGCTGAGGTAATGACGGCCTCTCCTGCTCTATACAATCCCTTGTACTGACTGCTGAGGTAATGACGGCCTCTCCCTTCTCTATATAGTCCTGTGTACTACCTGCTGAGGTAATGATGGCCTCTCCCTGCTCTATATACTGCTGTGTACTGACTGCTGAGGTAATGGCGGCCTCTCCCCACTCTATATAATCCTGTGTACCGACTGCTGAGGTAATGGCGGCCTCTCCCCGCTCTATATACTGCTGTGTACTGACTGCTGAGGTAATGACGGCCTCTCCCCGCTCTATATACTGCTGTGTACCGACTGCTGAGGTAATGACGGCCTCTCCCCGCTCTATATACTGCTGTGTACCGACTGCTGAGGTAATGACGCCCTCTCCCTTCTCTATATACTGCTGTGTACTGACTGCTGAGGTAATGACGGCCTCTCCCTGCTCTATATACTCCTGTGTACTGACTGCTGAGGTAATGACGGCCTCTCCCTGCTCTATATACTCCTGTGTACTGACTGCTGAGGTAATGACGGCCTCTCCCTGCTCTATATACTCCTGTGTACTGACTGCTGAGGTAATGACGTCCTCTCCCCGCTCTATATACTGCTGTGTACCGACTGCTGAGGTAATGACGGCCTCTCCCTGCTCTATATACTGCTGTGTACTGACTGCTGAGGTAATGACGGCCTCTCCTGCTCTATACAATCCCTTGTACTGACTGCTGAGGTAATGACGGCCTCTCCCTGCTCTATATACTCCTGTGTACCGACTGCTGAGGTAACGATGGCCTCTCCCTGCTCTATATACTCCTGTGTACTGACTGCTGAGGTAATGACGGCCTCTCCCCGCTCTATATACTGCTGTGTACCGACTGCTGAGGTAATGACGGCCTCTCCCTGCTCTATATACTGCTGTGTACTGACTGCTGACGTAATGACGGCCTCTCCTGCTCTATACAATCCCTTGTACTGACTGCTGAGGTAATGACGGCCTCTCCCTGCTCTATATACTCCTGTGTACCGACTGCTGAGGTAATGACGGCCTCTCCCTGCTCTATATACTGCTGTGTACCGACTGCTGAGGTAATGATGGCCTCTCCCTGCTCTATATACTGCTGTGTACCGACTGCTGAGGTAATGACGGCCTCTCCCTGCTCTATATACTGCTGTGTACCGACTGCTGAGGTAATGACGGCCTTTCCCTGCTCTATATACTCCTGTGTACTGACTGCTGAGGTAATGACGGCCTCTCCCTGCTCTATATACTGCTGTGTACTGACTGCTGAGGTAATGACGGCCTCTCCCTGCTCTATATACTCCTGTGTACTGACTGCTGAGGTAATGACGGCCTCTCCCTGCTCTATATACTCCTGTGTACTGACTGCTGAGGTAATGACGGCCTCTCCCTGCTCTATATACTCCTGTGTACTGACTGCTGAGGTAATGACGTCCTCTCCCCGCTCTATATACTGCTGTGTACCGACTGCTGAGGTAATGACGGCCTCTCCCTGCTCTATATACTGCTGTGTACTGACTGCTGAGGTAATGACGGCCTCTCCCTGCTCTATATAATCCTGTGTACTGACGGCTGAGGTAATGACGGCCTCTCCCCGCTCTATATACTCCTGTGTACAGACTGCTGAGGTAATGACGGCCTCTCCCTGCTCTATATACTGCTGTGTACTGACTGCTGAGGTAATGACGGCCTCTCCCTGCTCTATATACTCCTGTGTACTGACTGCTGAGGTAATGACGGCCTCTCCCTGCTCTATACACTGCTGTGTACTTACTGCTGAGGTAATGACGGCCTCTCCCAGCTCTATATACTCCTGTGTACTGACTGCTGAGGTAATGACGGCCTCTCCCTGCTCTATATATTCCTGTGTACTGATTGCTGAGGTAATGACGGCCTCTCCCCGCTGTATACACTGCTGTGTACTTACTGCTGAGGTAATGACGGCCTCTCCCAGCTCTATACACTGCTGTGTACTGACTGCTGAGGTAATGACGGCCTCTCCCTGGTCTATATACTCCTGTGTACTGACTGTTGAGGTAATGACGGCCTCTCCCTGCTCTATATACTCCTGTGTACTGACTGCTGAGGTAATGACGGCCTCTCCCTGCTCTATATACTGCTGTGTACTGACTGCTGAGGTAATGACGGCCTCTCCCTGCTCTATATACTCCTGTGTACTGACTGCTGAGGTAATGACGGCCTCTCCCTGCTCTATATACTCCTGTGTACTGACTGCTGAGGTAATGACGGCCTCTCCCCGCTCTATATACTGCTGTGTACTGACTGCTGAGGTAATGACGGCCTCTCCCCGCTCTATATACTCCTGTGTACTGACTGCTGAGGTAATGACGGCCTCTCCCCGCTCTATATACTCCTGTGTACTGACTGCTGAGGTAATGACGGCCCCCCCCCGGTCTATATACTGCTGTGTACTGACTGCTGAGGTAATGACGGCCTCTCCCCGCTCTATATACTCCTGTGTACTGACTGCTGTGAGGTAATGACGGCCATCTCCCTGCTCTATATACTGCTGTGTACTGACTGCTGAGGTAATGACGGCCTCTCCCTGCTCTATATACTGCTGTGTACTGACGCTGAGGTAATGACGGCCTCTCCCTGCTCTATATACTGCTGTGTACTGACTGCTGAGGTAATGACGGCCTCTCCCTGCTCTATATACTGCTGTGTACTGACTGCTGAGGTAATGACGGCCTCTCCCTGCTCTATATACTCCTGTGTACTGACTGCTGAGGTAATGACGGCCTCTCCCTGCTCTATATACTCCTGTGTACTGACTGCTGAGGTAATGACGGCCTCTCCCTGCTCTATATACTGCTGTGTACTGACTGCTGAGGTAATGACGGCCTCTCCCTGCTCTATATACTCCTGTGTACTGACTGCTGAGGTAATGACGGCCTCTCCCTGCTCTATATACTCCTGTGTACTGACTGCTGAGGTAATGACGGCCTCTCCCTGCTCTATATACTCCTGTGTACTGACTGCTGAGGTAATGACGTCCTCTCCCCGCTCTATATACTGCTGTGTACCGACTGCTGAGGTAATGACGGCCTCTCCCTGCTCTATATACTGCTGTGTACTGACTGCTGAGGTAATGACGGCCTCTCCCTGCTCTATATAATCCTGTGTACTGACGGCTGAGGTAATGACGGCCTCTCCCCGCTCTATATACTTCTGTGTACAGACTGCTGAGGTAATGACGGCCTCTCCCTGCTCTATATACTGCTGTGTACTGACTGCTGAGGTAATGACGGCCTCTCCCTGCTCTATATACTCCTGTGTACTGACTGCTGAGGTAATGACGGCCTCTCCCTGCTCTATACACTGCTGTGTACTTACTGCTGAGGTAATGACGGCCTCTCCCAGCTCTATATACTCCTGTGTACTGACTGCTGAGGTAATGACGGCCTCTCCCTGCTCTATATATTCCTGTGTACTGATTGCTGAGGTAATGACGGCCTCTCCCCGCTGTATACACTGCTGTGTACTTACTGCTGAGGTAATGACGGCCTCTCCCAGCTCTATACACTGCTGTGTACTGACTGCTGAGGTAATGACGGCCTCTCCCTGGTCTATATACTCCTGTGTACTGACTGTTGAGGTAATGACGGCCTCTCCCTGCTCTATATACTCCTGTGTACTGACTGCTGAGGTAATGACGGCCTCTCCCTGCTCTATATACTGCTGTGTACTGACTGCTGAGGTAATGACGGCCTCTCCCTGCTCTATATACTCCTGTGTACTGACTGCTGAGGTAATGACGGCCTCTCCCTGCTCTATATACTCCTGTGTACTGACTGCTGAGGTAATGACGGCCTCTCCCCGCTCTATATACTGCTGTGTACTGACTGCTGAGGTAATGACGGCCTCTCCCCGCTCTATATACTCCTGTGTACTGACTGCTGAGGTAATGACGGCCTCTCCCCGCTCTATATAGTCCTGTGTACTGACTGCTGAGGTAATGACGGCCTCTCCCCGCTCTATATACTCCTGTGTACTGACTGCTGAGGTAATGACGGCCTCTCCCCGCTCTATATACTGCTGTGTACTGACTGCTGAGGTAATGACGGCCTCTCCCCGCTCTATATACTCCTGTGTACTGACTGCTGTGAGGTAATGACGACCACCTCTCCCTGCTCTATATACTGCTGTGTACTGACTGCTGAGGTAATGACGGCCTCTCCCTGCTCTATATACTGCTGTGTACTGACTGCTGAGGTAATGACGGCCTCTCCCTGCTCTATATACTGCTGTGTACTGACTGCTGAGGTAATGACGGCCTCTCCCTGCTCTATATACTGCTGTGTACTGACTGCTGAGGTAATGACGGCCTCTCCCTGCTCTATATACTCCTGTGTACTGACTGCTGAGGTAATGACGGCCTCTCCCCGCTCTATATACTGCTGTGTACTGACTGCTGAGGTAATGACGGCCTCTCCCCGCTCTATATACTCCTGTGTACTGACTGCTGAGGTAATGACGGCCTCTCCCTGCTCTATATACTGCTGTGTACTGACTGCTGAGGTAATGACGGCCTCTCCTGCTCTATATACTCCCTTGTACTGACTGCTGAGGTAATGACGGCCTCTCCCTGCTCTATATAGTCCTGTGTACTGACTGCTGAGGTAATGATGGCCTCTCCCTGCTCTATATACTGCTGTGTACTGACTGCTGAGGTAATGGCGGCCTCTCCCCGCTCTATATAATCCTGTGTACCGACTGCTGAGGTAATGACGGCCTCTCCCCGCTCTATATACTGCTGTGTACTGACTGCTGAGGTAATGACGGCCTCTCCCCGCTCTATATACTGCTGTGTACCGACTGCTGAGGTAATGACGGCCTCTCCCCGCTCTATATACTGCTGTGTACCGACTGCTGAGGTAATGACGCCCTCTCCCTTCTCTATATACTGCTGTGTACTGACTGCTGAGGTAATGACGGCCTCTCCCTGCTCTATATACTCCTGTGTACTGACTGCTGAGGTAATGACGGCCTCTCCCTGCTCTATATACTCCTGTGTACTGACTGCTGAGGTAATGACGGCCTCTCCCTGCTCTATATACTCCTGTGTACTGACTGCTGAGGTAATGACGGCCTCTCCCCGCTCTATATACTGCTGTGTACCGACTGCTGAGGTAATGACGGCCTCTCCCTGCTCTATATACTGCTGTGTACTGACTGCTGAGGTAATGACGGCCTCTCCTGCTCTATACACTCCCTTGTACTGACTGCTGAGGTAATGACGGCCTCTCCCTGCTCTATATACTCCTGTGTACCGACTGCTGAGGTAACGATGGCCTCTCCCTGCTCTATATACTCCTGTGTACTGACTGCTGAGGTAATGACGGCCTCTCCCCGCTCTATATACTGCTGTGTACCGACTGCTGAGGTAATGACGGCCTCTCCCTGCTCTATATACTGCTGTGTACTGACTGCTGAGGTAATGACGGCCTCTCCCTGCTCTATACACTCCCGTGTACTGACTGCTGAGGTAATGACGGCCTCTCCCTGCTCTATATACTCCTGCGTACCGACTGCTGAGGTAATGACGGCCTCTCCCTGCTCTATATACTGCTGTGTACCGACTGCTGAGGTAATGATGGCCTCTCCCTGCTCTATATACTGCTGTGTACCGACTGCTGAGGTAATGACGGCCTCTCCCTGCTCTATATACTGCTGTGTACCGACTGCTGAGGTAATGACGGCCTCTCCCTGCTCTATATACTCCTGTGTACTGACTGCTGAGGTAATGACGGCCTCTCCCTGCTCTATATACTGCTGTGTACTGACTGCTGAGGTAATGACGGCCTCTCCCTGCTCTATATACTCCTGTGTACTGACTGCTGAGGTAATGACGGCCTCTCCCTGCTCTATATACTCCTGTGTACTGACTGCTGAGGTAATGACGGCCTCTCCCTGCTCTATATACTCCTGTGTACTGACTGCTGAGGTAATGACGTCCTCTCCCCGCTCTATATACTGCTGTGTACCGACTGCTGAGGTAATGACGGCCTCTCCCTGCTCTATATACTGCTGTGTACTGACTGCTGAGGTAATGACGGCCTCTCCCTGCTCTATATACTCCTGTGTACTGACTGCTGAGGTAATGACGGCCTCTCCCTGCTCTATATATTCCTGTGTACTGATTGCTGAGGTAATGACGGCCTCTCCCCGCTGTATACACTGCTGTGTACTTACTGCTGAGGTAATGACGGCCTCTCCCAGCTCTATACACTGCTGTGTACTGACTGCTGAGGTAATGACGGCCTCTCCCTGGTCTATATACTCCTGTGTACTGACTGCTGAGGTAATGACGGCCTCTCCCTGCTCTATATACTCCTGTGTACTGACTGCTGAGGTAATGACGGCCTCTCCCCGCTCTATACACTGCTGTGTACTTACTGCTGAGGTAATGATGGCCTCTCCCCGCTCTATACACTGCTGTGTACTGACTGCTGAGGTAATGACGGCCTCTCCCCGGTCTATATACTCCTGTGTACTGACTGCTGATGTAATGACGGCCTCTCCCTGCTCTATATACTCCTGTGTACTGACTGCTGAGGTAATGACGGCCTCTACCTGCTCTATATACTGCTGTGTACTGACTGCTGAGGTAATGACGGCCTCTCCCTGCTCTATATACTCCTGTGTACTGACTGCTGAGGTAATGACGGCCTCTCCCTGCTCTATATACTCCTGCGTACCGACTGCTGAGGTAATGACGGCCTCTCCCTGCTCTATATACTGCTGTGTACCGACTGCTGAGGTAATGATGGCCTCTCCCTGCTCTATATACTGCTGTGTACCGACTGCTGAGGTAATGACGGCCTCTCCCTGCTCTATATACTGCTGTGTACCGACTGCTGAGGTAATGACGGCCTCTCCCTGCTCTATATACTCCTGTGTACTGACTGCTGAGGTAATGACGGCCTCTCCCTGCTCTATATACTGCTGTGTACTGACTGCTGAGGTAATGACGGCCTCTCCCTGCTCTATATACTCCTGTGTACTGACTGCTGAGGTAATGACGGCCTCTCCCTGCTCTATATACTCCTGTGTACTGACTGCTGAGGTAATGACGGCCTCTCCCTGCTCTATATACTCCTGTGTACTGACTGCTGAGGTAATGACGTCCTCTCCCCGCTCTATATACTGCTGTGTACCGACTGCTGAGGTAATGACGGCCTCTCCCTGCTCTATATACTGCTGTGTACTGACTGCTGAGGTAATGACGGCCTCTCCCTGCTCTATATAATCCTGTGTACTGACGGCTGAGGTAATGACGGCCTCTCCCCGCTCTATATACTTCTGTGTACAGACTGCTGAGGTAATGACGGCCTCTCCCTGCTCTATATACTGCTGTGTACTGACTGCTGAGGTAATGACGGCCTCTCCCTGCTCTATATACTCCTGTGTACTGACTGCTGAGGTAATGACGGCCTCTCCCTGCTCTATACACTGCTGTGTACTTACTGCTGAGGTAATGACGGCCTCTCCCAGCTCTATATACTCCTGTGTACTGACTGCTGAGGTAATGACGGCCTCTCCCTGCTCTATATATTCCTGTGTACTGATTGCTGAGGTAATGACGGCCTCTCCCCGCTGTATACACTGCTGTGTACTTACTGCTGAGGTAATGACGGCCTCTCCCAGCTCTATACACTGCTGTGTACTGACTGCTGAGGTAATGACGGCCTCTCCCTGGTCTATATACTCCTGTGTACTGACTGTTGAGGTAATGACGGCCTCTCCCTGCTCTATATACTCCTGTGTACTGACTGCTGAGGTAATGACGGCCTCTCCCTGCTCTATATACTGCTGTGTACTGACTGCTGAGGTAATGACGGCCTCTCCCTGCTCTATATACTCCTGTGTACTGACTGCTGAGGTAATGACGGCCTCTCCCTGCTCTATATACTCCTGTGTACTGACTGCTGAGGTAATGACGGCCTCTCCCCGCTCTATATACTGCTGTGTACTGACTGCTGAGGTAATGACGGCCTCTCCCCGCTCTATATACTCCTGTGTACTGACTGCTGAGGTAATGACGGCCTCTCCCCGCTCTATATACTCCTGTGTACTGACTGCTGAGGTAATGACGGCCTCTCCCCGCTCTATATACTCCTGTGTACTGACTGCTGAGGTAATGACGGCCTCTCCCCGCTCTATATACTGCTGTGTACTGACTGCTGAGGTAATGACGGCCTCTCCCCGCTCTATATACTCCTGTGTACTGACTGCTGAGGTAATGACGGCCTCTCCCTTCTCTATATACTGCTGTGTACTGACTGCTGAGGTAATGACGGCCTCTCCCTGCTCTATATACTCCTGTGTACTGACTGCTGAGGTAATGACGGCCTCTCCCTGCTCTATATACTCCTGTGTACTGACTGCTGAGGTAATGACGGCCTCTCCCTGCTCTATATACTCCTGTGTACTGACTGCTGAGGTAATGACGGCCTCTCCCCGCTCTATATACTGCTGTGTACTGACTGCTGAGGTAATGACGGCCTCTCCCTGCTCTATATACTGCTGTGTACTGACTGCTGAGGTAATGACGGCCTCTCCTGCTCTATATACTCCCGTGTACTGACTGCTGAGGTAATGACGGCCTCTCCCTGCTCTATATACTCCTGTGTACCGACTGCTGAGGTAACGATGGCCTCTCCCTGCTCTATATACTCCTGTGTACTGACTGCTGAGGTAATGACGGCCTCTCCCCGCTCTATATACTGCTGTGTACCGACTGCTGAGGTAATGACGGCCTCTCCCTGCTCTATATACTGCTGTGTACTGACTGCTGAGGTAATGACGGCCTCTCCCTGCTCTATATACTCCCTTGTACTGACTGCTGAGGTAATGACGGCCTCTCCCTGCTCTATATACTCCTGTGTACCGACTGCTGAGGTAATGACGGCCTCTCCCTGCTCTATATACTGCTGTGTACCGACTGCTGAGGTAATGATGGCCTCTCCCTGCTCTATATACTGCTGTGTCCGACTGCTGGGTAATGGCGGCCTCCCCCCCCCTTTTACTTTGACTGCTGAGGTAATGACGGCCTCTCCCTGCTCTATATACTCCTGTGTACTGACTGCTGAGGTAATGACGGCCTCTCCCTGCTCTATATACTGCTGTGTACTGACTGCTGAGGTAATGACGGCCTCTCCCTGCTCTATATACTCCTGTGTACTGACTGCTGAGGTAATGACGGCCTCTCCCTGCTCTATATACTCCTGTGTACTGACTGCTGAGGTAATGACGGCCTCTCCCTGCTCTATATACTCCTGTGTACTGACTGCTGAGGTAATGACGGCCTCTCCCCGCTCTATATACTGCTGTGTACCGACTGCTGAGGTAATGACGGCCTCTCCCTGCTCTATATACTGCTGTGTACTGACTGCTGAGGTAATGACGGCCTCTCCCTGCTCTATATACTCCTGTGTACTGACTGCTGAGGTAATGACGGCCTCTCCCTGCTCTATATACTCCTGTGTACTGACTGCTGAGGTAATGACGGCCTCTCCCCGCTGTATACACTGCTGTGTACTTACTGCTGAGGTAATGACGGCCTCTCCCAGCTCTATACACTGCTGTGTACTGACTGCTGAGGTAATGACGGCCTCTCCCTGGTCTATATACTCCTGTGTACTGACTGCTGAGGTAATGATGGCCTCTCCCTGCTCTATATACTCCTGTGTACTGACTGCTGAGGTAATGACGGCCTCTCCCCGCTCTATATACTCCTGTGTACTGACTGCTGAGGTAATGACGGCCTCTCCCTGCTCTATATACTCCTGTGTACTGACTGCTGAGGTAATGACGGCCTCTCCCTGCTCTATATACTGCTGTGTACTGACTGCTGAGGTAATGACGGCCTCTCCCTGCTCTATATACTCCTGTGTACTGACTGCTGAGGTAATGACGGCCTCTCCCTGCTCTATATACTCCTGTGTACTGACTGCTGAGGTAATGACGGCCTCTCCCCGCTCTATATACTGCTGTGTACTGACTGCTGAGGTAATGACGGCCTCTCCCAGCTCTATATACTGCTGTGTACTGACTGCTGAGGTAATGACGGCCTCTCCCTGCTCTATATACTCCTGTGTACTGACTGCTGAGGTAATGACGGCCTCTCCCTGCTCTATATACTCCTGTGTACTGACTGCTGAGGTAATGACGGCCTCTCCCCGCTCTATATACTGCTGTGTACTGACTGCTGAGGTAATGACGGCCTCTCCCTGCTCTATATACTGCTGTGTACTGACTGCTGAGGTAATGACGGCCTCTCCCCGCTCTATATACTCCTGTGTACTGACTGCTGAGGTAATGACGGCCTCTCCCTGCTCTATATACTCCTGTGTACTGACTGCTGAGGTAATGACGGCCTCTCCCTGCTCTATATACTCCTGTGTACTGACTGCTGAGGTAATGACGGCCTCTCCCTGCTCTATATACTGCTGTGTACTGACTGCTGAGGTAATGACGGCCTCTCCCTGCTCTATATACTCCTGTGTACTGACTGCTGAGGTAATGACGGCCTCTCCCTGCTCTATATACTCCTGTGTACTGACTGCTGAGGTAATGACGGCCTCTCCCTGCTCTATATACTCCTGTGTACTGACTGCTGTGAGGTAATGACGGCCTCTCCCCCCGCTCTATATACTCCTGTGTACTGACTGCTGAGGTAATGACGGCCTCTCCCAGCTCTATATACTGCTGTGTACTGACTGCTGAGGTAATGACGGCCTCTCCCTGCTCTATATACTCCTGTGTACTGACTGCTGAGGTAATGACGGCCTCTCCCTGCTCTATATACTCCTGTGTACTGACTGCTGAGGTAATGACGGCCTCTCCCTGCTCTATATACTGCTGTGTACTGACTGCTGAGGTAATGACGGCCTCTCCCCGCTCTATACACTGCTGTGTACTGACTGCTGGGTTGACGGCCTCTCCCTGCTCTATATACTCCTGTGTACTGACTGCTGAGGTAATGACGGCCTCTCCCTGCTCTATATACTCCTGTGTACTGACTGCTGAGGTAATGACGGCCTCTCCCTGCTCTATATACTCCTGTGTACTGACTGCTGAGGTAATGACGGCCTCTCCCTGCTCTATATACTGCTGTGTACTGACTGCTGAGGTAATGACGGCCTCTCCCTGCTCTATATACTCCTGTGTACTGACTGCTGAGGTAATGACGGCCTCTCCCTGCTCTATACACTGCTGTGTACTGACTGCTGAGGTAATGACGGCCTCTCCCTGCTCTATATACTCCTGTGTACTGACTGCTGAGGTAATGACGGCCTCTCCCCGCTCTATATACTCCTGTGTACTGACTGCTGAGGTAATGACGGCCTCTCCCCGCTCTATACACTGCTGTGTACTTACTGCTGAGGTAATGACGGCCTCTCCCAGCTCTATATACTGCTGTGTACTGACTGCTGAGGTAATGACGGCCTCTCCCTGCTCTATATACTCCTGTGTACTGACTGCTGAGGTAATGACGGCCTCTACCTGCTCTATATACTCCTGTGTACTGACTGCTGAGGTAATGACGGCCTCTCCCCGCTCTATACACTGCTGTGTACTGACTGCTGAGGTAATGATGGCCTCTCCCCGCTCTATACACTGCTGTGTACTGACTGCTGAGGTAATGACGGCCTCTCCCCGCTCTATATACTCCTGTGTACTGACTGCTGAGGTAATGACGGCCTCTCCCTGCTCTATATACTGCTGTGTACTGACTGCTGAGGTAATGACGGCCTCTCCCTGCTCTATATACTCCTGTGTACTGACTGCTGAGGTAATGACGGCCTCTCCCTGCTCTATATACTCCTGTGTACTGACTGCTGAGGTAATGACGGCCTCTCCCTGCTCTATATACTCCTGTGTACTGATTGCGGGAATGACGGCCTCTCCCTGCGGTACACACTGCTGTGCACTCAAGGCCTCTCCCAGCTCTATACACTGCTGTGTACTGACTGCTGAGGTAATGACGGCCTCTCCCTGGTCTATATACTCCTGTGTACTGACTGCTGAGGTAATGACGGCCTCTCCCTGCTCTATATACTCCTGTGTACTGACTGCTGAGGTAATGACGGCCTCTCCCCGCTCTATACACTGCTGTGTACTGACTGCTGAGGTAATGACGGCCTCTCCCCGCTCTATACACTGCTGTGTACTGACTGCTGAGGTAATGACGGCCTCTCCCCGCTCTATATACTCCTGTGTACTGACTGCTGAGGTAATGACGGCCTCTCCCTGCTCTATATACTCCTGTGTACTGACTGCTGAGGTAATGACGGCCTCTCCCTGCTCTATATACTCCTGTGTACTGACTGCTGAGGTAATGACGGCCTCTCCCTGCTCTATATACTGCTGTGTACTGACTGCTGAGGTAATGACGGCCTCTCCCTGCTCTATATACTCCTGTGCACTGACTGCTGAGGTAATGACGGCCTCTCCCTGCTCTATATACTCCTGTGTACTGACTGCTGAGGTAATGACGGCCTCTCCCTGCTCTATATACTCCTGTGTACTGACTGCTGTGAGGTAATGACGGCCTCTCCCCGCTCTATATACTCCTGTGTACTGACTGCTGAGGTAATGACGGCCTCTCCCCGCTCTATATACTCCTGTGTACTGACTGCTGAGGTAATGACGGCCTCTCCCCGCTCTATATACTCCTGTGTACTGACTGCTGAGGTAATGACGGCCTCTCCCTGCTCTATATACTCCTGTGTACTGACTGCTGAGGTAATGACGGCCTCTCCCCGCTGTATACACTGCTGTGTACTACTGCTGAGGTAATGACGGCCTCTCCCATCTATACACTGCTGTGTACTGACTGCTGAGGTAATGACGGCCTCTCCCCGCTCTATATACTCCTGTGTACTGACTGCTGAGGTAATGACGGCCTCTCCCTGCTCTATATACCGGTACTGACTGCTGAGGTAGCGGCCCCCCTGCCATACTGCTGTGACGCGCTGAGGTAATGACGGCCTCTCCCTGCTCTATATACTCCTGTGTACTGACTGCTGAGGTAATGACGGCCTCTCCCTGCTCTATATACTCCTGTGTACTGACTGCTGAGGTAATGACGGCCTCTCCCTGCTCTATATACTCCTGTGTACTGACTGCTGAGGTAATGACGGCCTCTCCCTGCTCTATATACTCCTGTGTACTGACTGCTGAGGTAATGACGGCCTCTCCCCGCTCTATATACTCCTGTGTACTGACTGCTGAGGTAATGACGGCCTCTCCCTGCTCTATATACTCCTGTGTACTGACTGCTGTGAGGTAATGACGGCCTCTCCCTGCTCTATATACTCCTGTGTACTGACTGCTGAGGTAATGACGGCCTCTCCCCGCTCTATATACTGCTGTGTACTGACTGCTGAGGTAATGACGGCCTCTCCCCGCTCTATATACTCCTGTGTACTGACTGCTGAGGTAATGACGGCCTCTCCCTGCTCTATATACTCCTGTGTACTGACTGCTGAGGTAATGACGGCCTCTCCCTGCTCTATATACTCCTGTGTACTGACTGCTGAGGTAATGACGGCCTCTCCCTGCTCTATATACTCCTGTGTACTGACTGCTGAGGTAATGACGGCCTCTCCCTGCTCTATATACTCCTGTGTACTGACTGCTGAGGTAATGACGGCCTCTCCCTGCTCTATATACTCCTGTGTACTGACTGCTGAGGTAATGACGGCCTCTCCCTGCTCTATATACTCCTGTGTACTGACTGCTGAGGTAATGACGGCCTCTCCCTGCTCTATATACTCCTGTGTACTGACTGCTGAGGTAATGATGGCCTCTCCCTGCTCTATATACTCCTGTGTACTGACTGCTGAGGTAATGACGGCCTCTCCCTGCTCTATATACTGCTGTGTACTGACTGCTGAGGTAATGACGGCCTCTCCCTGCTCTATATACTGCTGTGTACCGACTGCTGAGGTAATGACGGCCTCTCCCTGCTCTATATACTCCTGTGTACCGACTGCTGAGGTAATGACGGCCTCTCCCTGCTCTATATACTCCTGTGTACCGACTGCTGAGGTAATGACGGCCTCTCCCTGCTCTATATACTGCTGTGTACCGACTGCTGAGGTAATGACGGCCTCTCCCTGCTCTATATACTGCTGTGTACCGACTGCTGAGGTAATGACGGCCTCTCCCTGCTCTATATAATCCTGTGTACTGACGGCTGAGGTAATGACGGCCTCTCCCCGCTCTATATACTTCTGTGTACTGACTGCTGAGGTAATGACGGCCTCTCCCTGCTCTATATACTTCTGTGTACTGACTGCTGAGGTAATGACGGCCTCTCCCTGCTCTATATACTGCTGTGTACTGACTGCTGAGGTAATGACATCCATCTCCCTGCTCTATATACTCCTGTGTACTGTCTGCTGAGGTATTGACGGCCTCTCCCCGCTCTATATACTGCGGAGACTGTTGAGGTAATGACGACCATCTCCCCGCTCTATATACTGCTGTGTACTGACTGCTGAGGTAATGACGGCCTCTCCCTGCTCTATATACTCCTGTGTACTGACTGAGGTAATGAATGCCTCTCCCTTCTCTATATACTCCTGTGTACTGACTGCTGAGGTAATGACGGCCTCTCCCTGCTCTATATACTGCTGTGTACTGACCTGAGGTAATGACGGCCTCTCCCTGCTCTATATACTGCTGTGTACTGACTGCTGAGGTAATGACGGCCTCTCCCTGCTCTATATACTGCTGTGTACTGACTGCTGAGGTAATGACGGCCTCTCCCTGCTCTATATACTCCTGTGTACTGACTGCTGAGGTAATGACGGCCTCTCCCTGCTCTATATACTGCTGTGTACTTACTGCTGAGGTAATGACGGCCTCTCCCAGCTCTATATACTCCTGTGTACTGACTGCTGAGGTAATGACGGCCTCTCCCTGCTCTATATATTCCTGTGTACTGACTGCTGAGGAGCCTGACACTGCTGTGTACTGACTGCTGAGGTAATGACGGCCTCTCCCCGCTCTATACACTGCTGTGTACTTACTGCTGAGGTAATGACGGCCTCTCCCCGCTCTATACACTGCTGTGTACTGACTGCTGAGGTAATGACGGCCTCTCCCAGCTCTATACACTGCTGTGTACTGACTGCTGAGGTAATGACGGCCTCTCCCTGGTCTATATACTCCTGTGTACTGACTGCTGAGGTAATGACGGCCTCTCCCTGCTCTATATACTCCTGTGTACTGACTGCTGAGGTAATGCCGGCCTCTCCCCGCTCTATATACTGCTGTGTACTGACTGCTGAGGTAATGCCGGCCTCTCCCCGCTCTATATACTGCTGTGTACTGACTGCTGAGGTAATGACGGCCTCTCCCCGCTCTATATACTGCTGTGTACTGACTGCTGAGGTAATGACGGCCTCTCCCTGCTCTATATACTCCTGTGTACTGACTGCTGAGGTAATGACGGCCTCTCCCCGCTCTATATACTCCTGTGTACTGACTGCTGAGGTAATGACGGCCTCTCCCAGCTCTATATACTCCTGTGTACTGACTGCTGAGGTAATGACGGCCTCTCCCTGCTCTATATACTCCTGTGTACTGACTGCTGAGGTAATGACGGCCTCTCCCTGCTCTATATACTCCTGTGTACTGACTGCTGAGGTAATGACGGCCTCTCCCTGCTCTATATACTCCTGTGTACTGACTGCTGAGGTAATGACGGCCTCTCCCTGCTCTATATACTCCTGTGTACTGACTGCTGAGGTAATGACGGCCTCTCCCTGCTCTATATACTCCTGTGTACTGACTGCTGAGGTAATGACGGCCTCTCCCTGCTCTATATACTGCTGTGTACTGACTGCTGAGGTAATGACGGCCTCTCCCTGCTCTATATACTGCTGTGTACTGACTGCTGAGGTAATGACGGCCTCTCCCTGCTCTATATACTCCTGTGTACTGACTGCTGAGGTAATGACGGCCTCTCCCTGCTCTATATACTCCTGTGTACTGACTGCTGAGGTAATGACGGCCTCTCCCTGCTCTATATACTCCTGTGTACTGACTGCTGAGGTAATGACGGCCTCTCCCTGCTCTATATACTCCTGTGTACTGACTGCTGAGGTAATGACGGCCTCTCCCTGCTCTATATACTGCTGTGTACTGACTGCTGAGGTAATGACGGCCTCTCCCTGCTCTATATACTCCTGTGTACTGACTGCTGTGAGGTAATGACGGCCTCTCCCTGCTCTATATACTCCTGTGTACTGACTGCTGAGGTAATGACGGCCTCTCCCTGCTCTATATACTCCTGTGTACTGACTGCTGAGGTAATGACGGCCTCTCCCTGCTCTATATACTGCTGTGTACTGACTGCTGAGGTAATGACGGCCTCTCCCTGCTCTATATACTCCTGTGTACTGACTGCTGAGGTAATGACGGCCTCTCCCTGCTCTATATACTCCTGTGTACTGACTGCTGAGGTAATGACGGCCTCTCCCTGCTCTATATACTCCTGTGTACTGACTGCTGAGGTAATGACGGCCTCTCCCTGCTCTATATACTCCTGTGTACTGACTGCGTGAGGTAATGACGGCCTCTCCCTGCTCTATATACTGCTGTGTACTGACTGCTGAGGTAATGACGGCCTCTCCCTGCTCTATATACTGCTGTGTACTGACTGCTGAGGTAATGACGGCCTCTCCCTGCTCTATATACCCTGTGTACTGACTGCTGTGTAATGACGGCCTCTCCCTGCTCTATATACTGCTGTGTACTGACTGCTGAGGTAATGACGGCCTCTCCCTGCTCTATATACTCCTGTGTACTGACTGCTGAGGTAATGACGGCCTCTCCCTGCTCTATATACTCCTGTGTACTGACTGCTGAGGTAATGACGGCCTCTCCCTGCTCTATATACTGCTGTGTACTGACTGCTGAGGTAATGACGGCCTCTCCCTGCTCTATATACTCCTGTGTACTGACTGCTGAGGTAATGACGGCCTCTCCCTGCTCTATATACTCCTGTGTACTGACTGCTGAGGTAATGATGGCCTCTCCCTGCTCTATATACTCCTGTGTACTGACTGCTGAGGTAATGACGGCCTCTCCCTGCTCTATATACTGCTGTGTACTGACTGCTGAGGTAATGACGGCCTCTCCCCGCTCTATATACTGCTGTGTACTGACTGCTGAGGTAATGACGGCCTCTCCCTGCTCTATATACTCCTGTGTACTGACTGCTGAGGTAATGACGGCCTCTCCCTGCTCTATATACTCCTGTGTACTGACTGCTGAGGTAATGACGGCCTCTCCCTGCTCTATATACTCCTGTGTACTGACTGCTGAGGTAATGACGGCCTCTCCCTGCTCTATATACTGCTGTGTACTGACTGCTGAGGTAATGACGGCCTCTCCCTGCTCTATATACTCCTGTGTACTGACTGCTGAGGTAATGACGGCCTCTCCCTGCTCTATATACTCCTGTGTACTGACTGCTGAGGTAATGACGGCCTCTCCCTGCTCTATATACTCCTGTGTACTGACTGCTGAGGTAATGACGGCCTCTCCCTGCTCTATATACTCCTGTGTACTGACTGCTGAGGTAATGACGGCCTCTCCCTGCTCTATATACTCCTGTGTACTGACTGCTGAGGTAATGACGGCCTCTCCCTGCTCTATATACTCCTGTGTACTGACTGCTGAGGTAATGACGGCCTCTCCCTGCTCTATATACTCCTGTGTACTGACTGCTGAGGTAATGACGGCCTCTCCCTGCTCTATATACTCCTGTGTACTGACTGCTGAGGTAATGACGGCCTCTCCCTGCTCTATATACTCCTGTGTACTGACTGCTGAGGTAATGACGGCCTCTCCCTGCTCTATATACTCCTGTGTACTGACTGCTGAGGTAATGACGGCCTCTCCCTGCTCTATATACTCCTGTGTACTGACTGCTGAGGTAATGACGGCCTCTCCCTGCTCTATATACTGCTGTGTACTGACTGCTGAGGTAATGACGGCCTCTCCCTGCTCTATATACTGCTGTGTACTGACTGCTGAGGTAATGACGGCCTCTCCCTGCTCTATATACTCCTGTGTACTGACTGCTGAGGTAATGACGGCCTCTCCCTGCTCTATATACTCCTGTGTACTGACTGCTGAGGTAATGACGGCCTCTCCCTGCTCTATATACTCCTGTGTACTGACTGCTGAGGTAATGACGGCCTCTCCCTGCTCTATATACTCCTGTGTACTGACTGCTGAGGTAATGACGGCCTCTCCCTGCTCTATATACTCCTGTGTACTGACTGCTGAGGTAATGACGGCCTCTCCCTGCTCTATATACTCCTGTGTACTGACTGCTGAGGTAATGACGGCCTCTCCCTGCTCTATATACTCCTGTGTACTGACTGCTGAGGTAATGACGGCCTCTCCCTGCTCTATATACTCCTGTGTACTGACTGCTGAGGTAATGACGGCCTCTCCCTGCTCTATATACTGCTGTGTACTGACTGCTGAGGTAATGACGGCCTCTCCCTGCTCTATATACTGCTGTGTACTGACTGCTGAGGTAATGACGGCCATCTCCCTGCTCTATATACTCCTGTGTACTGACTGCTGAGGTAATGACGGCCTCTCCCTGCTCTATATACTGCTGTGTACTGACTGCTGAGGTAATGACGGCCTCTCCCTGCTCTATATACTGCTGTGTACTGACTGCTGAGGTAATGACGGCCTCTCCCTGCTCTATATACTGCTGTGTACTGACTGCTGAGGTAATGACGGCCTCTCCCTGCTCTATATACTGCTGTGTACTGACTGCTGAGGTAATGACGGCCTCTCCCTGCTCTATATACTCCTGTGTACTGACTGCTGAGGTAATGACGGCCTCTCCCTGCTCTATATACTCCTGTGTACTGACTGCTGAGGTAATGACGGCCTCTCCCTGCTCTATATACTGCTGTGTACTGACTGCTGAGGTAATGACGGCCTCTCCCTGCTCTATATACTGCTGTGTACTGACTGCTGAGGTAATGACGGCCTCTCCCTGCTCTATATACTGCTGTGTACTGACTGCTGAGGTAATGACGGCCTCTCCCTGCTCTATATACTCCTGTGTACTGACTGCTGAGGTAATGACGGCCTCTCCCTGCTCTATATACTGCTGTGTACTGACTGCTGAGGTAATGACGGCCTCTCCCTGCTCTATATACTCCTGTGTACTGACTGCTGAGGTAATGACGGCCTCTCCCTGCTCTATATACTCCTGTGTACTGACTGCTGAGGTAATGACGGCCTCTCCCTGCTCTATATACTGCTGTGTACTGACTGCTGAGGTAATGACGGCCTCTCCCTGCTCTATATACTCCTGTGTACTGACTGCTGAGGTAATGACGGCCTCTCCCTGCTCTATATACTCCTGTGTACTGACTGCTGAGGTAATGACGGCCTCTCCCTGCTCTATATACTCCTGTGTACTGACTGCTGAGGTAATGACGGCCTCTCCCTGCTCTATATACTCCTGTGTACTGACTGCTGAGGTAATGACGGCCTCTCCCTGCTCTATATACTGCTGTGTACTGACTGCTGAGGTAATGACGGCCTCTCCCTGCTCTATATACTCCTGTGTACTGACTGCTGAGGTAATGACGGCCTCTCCCTGCTCTATATACTGCTGTGTACTGACTGCTGAGGTAATGACGGCCTCTCCCTGCTCTATATACTGCTGTGTACTGACTGCTGAGGTAATGACGGCCTCTCCCCGCTCTATATACTGCTGTGTACTGACTGCTGAGGTAATGACGGCCTCTCCCTGCTCTATATACTCCTGTGTACTGACTGCTGAGGTAATGACGGCCTCTCCCTGCTCTATATACTCCTGTGTACTGACTGCTGAGGTAATGACGGCCTCTCCCTGCTCTATATACTCCTGTGTACTGACTGCTGAGGTAATGACGGCCTCTCCCTGCTCTATATACTGCTGTGTACTGACTGCTGAGGTAATGACGGCCTCTCCCTGCTCTATATACTCCTGTGTACTGACTGCTGAGGTAATGACGGCCTCTCCCTGCTCTATATACTGCTGTGTACTGACTGCTGAGGTAATGACGGCCTCTCCCTGCTCTATATACTCCTGTGTACTGACTGCTGAGGTAATGACGGCCCCCCCCTGCTCTAACCCTGTGTACTGACTGCTGAGGTAATGACGGCCTCTCCCTGCTCTATATACTCCTGTGTACTGACTGCTGAGGTAATGACGGCCTCTCCCTGCTCTATATACTCCTGTGTACTGACTGCTGAGGTAATGACGGCCTCTCCCTGCTCTATATACTGCTGTGTACTGACTGCTGAGGTAATGACGGCCTCTCCCTGCTCTATATACTCCTGTGTACTGACTGCTGAGGTAATGACGGCCTCTCCCTGCTCTATATACTCCTGTGTACTGACTGCTGAGGTAATGACGGCCTCTCCCTGCTCTATATACTCCTGTGTACTGACTGCTGAGGTAATGACGGCCTCTCCCTGCTCTATATACTGCTGTGTACTGACTGCTGAGGTAATGACGGCCTCTCCCCGCTCTATACACTCTGTGTACTGACTGCTGGGTCCCACTGCTGTGTACTGACTGCTGAGGTAATGACGGCCTCTCCCTGCTCTATATACTCCTGTGTACTGACTGCTGAGGTAATGACGGCCTCTCCCTGCTCTATATACTCCTGTGTACTGACTGCTGAGGTAATGACGGCCTCTCCCTGCTCTATATACTGCTGTGTACTGACTGCTGAGGTAATGACGGCCTCTCCCTGCTCTATATACTGCTGTGTACTGACTGCTGAGGTAATGACGGCCTCTCCCTGCTCTATATACTCCTGTGTACTGACTGCTGAGGTAATGACGGCCTCTCCCTGCTCTATATACTCCTGTGTACTGACTGCTGAGGTAATGACGGCCTCTCCCTGCTCTATATACTCCTGTGTACTGACTGCTGAGGTAATGACGGCCTCTCCCTGCTCTATATACTCCTGTGTACTGACTGCTGAGGTAATGACGGCCTCTCCCTGCTCTATATACTCCTGTGTACTGACTGCTGAGGTAATGACGGCCTCTCCCTGCTCTATATACTGCTGTGTACTGACTGCTGAGGTAATGACGGCCTCTCCCTGCTCTATATACTCCTGTGTACTGACTGCTGAGGTAATGACGGCCTCTCCCTGCTCTATATACTCCTGTGTACTGACTGCTGAGGTAATGACGGCCTCTCCCCGCTCTATATACTCCTGTGTACTGACTGCTGAGGTAATGACGGCCTCTCCCTGCTCTATATACTCCTGTGTACTGACTGCTGAGGTAATGACGGCCTCTCCCTGCTCTATATACTCCTGTGTACTGACTGCTGAGGTAATGACGGCCTCTCCCTGCTCTATATACTGCTGTGTACTGACTGCTGAGGTAATGACGGCCTCTCCCTGCTCTATATACTCCTGTGTACTGACTGCTGAGGTAATGACGGCCTCTCCCTGCTCTATATACTCCTGTGTACTGACTGCTGAGGTAATGACGGCCTCTCCCTGCTCTATATACTCCTGTGTACTGACTGCTGAGGTAATGACGGCCTCTCCCTGCTCTATATACTCCTGTGTACTGACTGCTGAGGTAATGACGGCCTCTCCCTGCTCTATATACTCCTGTGTACTGACTGCTGAGGTAATGACGGCCTCTCCCTGCTCTATATACTCCTGTGTACTGACTGCTGAGGTAATGACGGCCTCTCCCTGCTCTATATACTCCTGTGTACTGACTGCTGAGGTAATGACGGCCTCTCCCTGCTCTATATACTCCTGTGTACTGACTGCTGAGGTAATGACGGCCTCTCCCTGCTCTATATACTGCTGTGTACTGACTGCTGAGGTAATGACGGCCTCTCCCCGCTCTATATACTGCTGTGTACTGACTGCTGAGGTAATGACGGCCTCTCCCTGCTCTATATACTCCTGTGTACTGACTGCTGAGGTAATGACGGCCTCTCCCTTCTCTATATACTGCTGTGTACTGACTGCTGAGGTAATGACGGCCTCTCCCTTCTCTATATACTGCTGTGTACTGACTGCTGAGGTAATGACGGCCTCTCTCCCCGCTCTATATACTGCTGTGTACTGACTGCTGAGGTAATGACGGCCTCTCCCTGCTCTATATACTCCTGTGTACTGACTGCTGAGGTAATGACGGCCTCTCCCTGCTCTATATACTGCTGTGTACTGACTGCTGAGGTAATGACGGCCTCTCCCCGCTCTATATACTCCTGTGTACTGACTGCTGAGGTAATGACGGCCTCTCCCCGCTCTATATACTCCTGTGTACTGACTGCTGAGGTAATGACGGCCTCTCCCCGCTCTATATACTCCTGTGTACTGACTGCTGAGGTAATGACGGCCTCTCCCTGCTCTATATACTGCTGTGTACTGACTGCTGAGGTAATGACGGCCTCTCCCTGCTCTATATACTCCTGTGTACTGACTGCTGAGGTAATGACGGCCTCTCCCTGCTCTATATACTCCTGTGTACTGACTGCTGAGGTAATGACGGCCTCTCCCTGCTCTATATACTCCTGTGTACTGACTGCTGAGGTAATGACGGCCTCTCCCTGCTCTATATACTCCTGTGTACTGACTGCTGAGGTAATGACGGCCTCTCCCTGCTCTATATACTCCTGTGTACTGACTGCTGAGGTAATGACGGCCTCTCCCTGCTCTATATACTCCTGTGTACTGACTGCTGAGGTAATGACGGCCTCTCCCTGCTCTATATACTCCTGTGTACTGACTGCTGAGGTAATGACGGCCTCTCCCTGCTCTATATACTCCTGTGTACTGACTGCTGAGGTAATGACGGCCTCTCCCTGCTCTATATACTCCTGTGTACTGACTGCTGAGGTAATGACGGCCTCTCCCTGCTCTATATACTCCTGTGTACTGACTGCTGAGGTAATGACGGCCTCTCCCTGCTCTATATACTGCTGTGTACTGACTGCTGAGGTAATGACGGCCTCCTCCCCGCTCTATATACTGCTGTGTACTGACTGCTGAGGTAATGACGGCCTCTCCCCGCTCTATATACTCCTGTGTACTGACTGCTGAGGTAATGACGGCCTCTCCCTGCTCTATATACTGCTGTGTACTGACTGCTGAGGTAATGACGGCCTCTCCCTTCTCTATATACTGCTGTGTACTGACTGCTGAGGTAATGACGGCCTCTCCCCGCTCTATATACTGCTGTGTACTGACTGCTGAGGTAATGACGGCCTCTCCCCGCTCTATATACTCCTGTGTACTGACTGCTGAGGTAATGACGGCCTCTCCCTGCTCTATATACTGCTGTGTACTGACTGCTGAGGTAATGACGGCCTCTCCCTGCTCTATATACTCCTGTGTACTGACTGCTGAGGTAATGACGGCCTCTCCCTTCTCTATATACTCCTGTGTACTGACTGCTGAGGTAATGACGGCCTCTCCCTGCTCTATATACTGCTGTGTACTGACTGCTGAGGTAATGACGGCCTCTCCCTGCTCTATATACTCCTGTGTACTGACTGCTGAGGTAATGACGGCCTCTCCCTGCTCTATATACTCCTGTGTACTGACTGCTGAGGTAATGACGGCCTCTCCCTGCTCTATATACTCCTGTGTACTGACTGCTGAGGTAATGACGGCCTCTCCCTGCTCTATATACTCCTGTGTACTGACTGCTGAGGTAATGACGGCCTCTCCCTGCTCTATATACTCCTGTGTACTGACTGCTGAGGTAATGACGGCCTCTCCCTGCTCTATATACTCCTGTGTACTGACTGCTGAGGTAATGACGGCCTCTCCCTGCTCTATATACTCCTGTGTACTGACTGCTGAGGTAATGACGGCCTCTCCCTGCTCTATATACTCCTGTGTACTGACTGCTGAGGTAATGACGGCCTCTCCCTGCTCTATATACTGCTGTGTACTGACTGCTGAGGTAATGACGGCCTCTCCCTGCTCTATATACTGCTGTGTACTGACTGCTGAGGTAATGACGGCCTCTCCCTGCTCTATATACTCCTGTGTACTGACTGCTGAGGTAATGACGGCCTCTCCCTGCTCTATATACTCCTGTGTACTGACTGCTGAGGTAATGACGGCCTCTCCCTGCTCTATATACTCCTGTGTACTGACTGCTGAGGTAATGACGGCCTCTCCCTGCTCTATATACTGCTGTGTACTGACTGCTGAGGTAATGACGGCCTCTCCCTGCTCTATATACTCCTGTGTACTGACTGCTGAGGTAATGACGGCCTCTCCCTGCTCTATATACTCCTGTGTACTGACTGCTGAGGTAATGACGGCCTCTCCCTGCTCTATATACTCCTGTGTACTGACTGCTGAGGTAATGACGGCCTCTCCCTGCTCTATATACTCCTGTGTACTGACTGCTGAGGTAATGACGGCCTCTCCCTGCTCTATATACTCCTGTGTACTGACTGCTGAGGTAATGACGGCCTCTCCCTGCTCTATATACTCCTGTGTACTGACTGCTGAGGTAATGACGGCCTCTCCCTGCTCTATATACTCCTGTGTACTGACTGCTGAGGTAATGACGGCCTCTCCCTGCTCTATATACTCCTGTGTACTGACTGCTGAGGTAATGACGGCCTCTCCCTGCTCTATATACTCCTGTGTACTGACTGCTGAGGTAATGACGGCCTCTCCCTGCTCTATATACTCCTGTGTACTGACTGCTGAGGTAATGACGGCCTCTCCCTGCTCTATATACTGCTGTGTACTGACTGCTGAGGTAATGACGGCCTCTCCCTGCTCTATATACTGCTGTGTACTGACTGCTGAGGTAATGACGGCCTCTCCCCGCTCTATATACTGCTGTGTACTGACTGCTGAGGTAATGACGGCCTCTCCCCGCTCTATATACTGCTGTGTACTGACTGCTGAGGTAATGACGGCCTCTCCCCGCTCTATATACTGCTGTGCTGACTGCTGAGGTAATGACGGCCTCTCCCCGCTCTATATACTGCTGTGTACTGACTGCTGAGGTAATGACGGCCTCTCCCTGCTCTATATACTCCTGTGTACTGACTGCTGAGGTAATGACGGCCTCTCCCTGCTCTATATACTCCTGTGTACTGACTGCTGAGGTAATGACGGCCTCTCCCTGCTCTATATACTCCTGTGTACTGACTGCTGAGGTAATGACGGCCTCTCCCTGCTCTATATACTCCTGTGTACTGACTGCTGAGGTAATGACGGCCTCTCCCTGCTCTATATACTCCTGTGTACTGACTGCTGAGGTAATGACGGCCTCTCCCTGCTCTATATACTCCTGTGTACTGACTGCTGAGGTAATGACGGCCTCTCCCTGCTCTATATACTCCTGTGTACTGACTGCTGAGGTAATGACGGCCTCTCCCTGCTCTATATACTCCTGTGTACTGACTGCTGAGGTAATGACGGCCTCTCCCTGCTCTATATACTCCTGTGTACTGACTGCTGAGGTAATGACGGCCTCTCCCTGCTCTATATACTCCTGTGTACTGACTGCTGAGGTAATGACGGCCTCTCCCTGCTCTATATACTGCTGTGTACTGACTGCTGAGGTAATGACGGCCTCTCCCTGCTCTATATACTGCTGTGTACTGACTGCTGAGGTAATGACGGCCTCTCCCTGCTCTATATACTCCTGTGTACTGACTGCTGAGGTAATGACGGCCTCTCCCTGCTCTATATACTCCTGTGTACTGACTGCTGAGGTAATGACGGCCTCTCCCTGCTCTATATACTCCTGTGTACTGACTGCTGAGGTAATGACGGCCTCTCCCTGCTCTATATACTCCTGTGTACTGACTGCTGAGGTAATGACGGCCTCTCCCTGCTCTATATACTGCTGTGTACTGACTGCTGAGGTAATGACGGCCTCTCCCTGCTCTATATACTGCTGTGTACTGACTGCTGAGGTAATGACGGCCTCTCCCTGCTCTATATACTGCTGTGTACTGACTGCTGAGGTAATGACGGCCTCTCCCTGCTCTATATACTCCTGTGTACTGACTGCTGAGGTAATGACGGCCTCTCCCTGCTCTATATACTCCTGTGTACTGACTGCTGAGGTAATGACGGCCTCTCCCTGCTCTATATACTCCTGTGTACTGACTGCTGAGGTAATGACGGCCTCTCCCTGCTCTATATACTGCTGTGTACTGACTGCTGAGGTAATGACGGCCTCTCCCTGCTCTATATACTCCTGTGTACTGACTGCTGAGGTAATGACGGCCTCTCCCTGCTCTATATACTCCTGTGTACTGACTGCTGAGGTAATGACGGCCTCTCCCTGCTCTATATACTCCTGTGTACTGACTGCTGAGGTAATGACGGCCTCTCCCTGCTCTATATACTCCTGTGTACTGACTGCTGAGGTAATGACGGCCTCTCCCTGCTCTATATACTCCTGTGTACTGACTGCTGAGGTAATGACGGCCTCTCCCTGCTCTATATACTCCTGTGTACTGACTGCTGAGGTAATGACGGCCTCTCCCTGCTCTATATACTCCTGTGTACTGACTGCTGAGGTAATGACGGCCTCTCCCTGCTCTATATACTCCTGTGTACTGACTGCTGAGGTAATGACGGCCTCTCCCTGCTCTATATACTCCTGTGTACTGACTGCTGAGGTAATGACGGCCTCTCCCTGCTCTATATACTCCTGTGTACTGACTGCTGAGGTAATGACGGCCTCTCCCTGCTCTATATACTCCTGTGTACTGACTGCTGAGGTAATGACGGCCTCTCCCTGCTCTATATACTGCTGTGTACTGACTGCTGAGGTAATGACGGCCTCTCCCTGCTCTATATACTGCTGTGTACTGACTGCTGAGGTAATGACGGCCTCTCCCCGCTCTATATACTGCTGTGTACTGACTGCTGAGGTAATGACGGCCTCTCCCTGCTCTATATACTGCTGTGTACTGACTGCTGAGGTAATGACGGCCTCTCCCCGCTCTATATACTCCTGTGTACTGACTGCTGAGGTAATGACGGCCTCTCCCTGCTCTATATACTGCTGTGTACTGACTGCTGAGGTAATGACGGCCTCTCCCTGCTCTATATACTGCTGTGTACTGACTGCTGAGGTAATGACGGCCTCTCCCCGCTCTATATACTGCTGTGTACTGACTGCTGAGGTAATGACGGCCTCTCCCTGCTCTATATACTCCTGTGTACTGACTGCTGAGGTAATGACGGCCTCTCCCTGCTCTATATACTGCTGTGTACTGACTGCTGAGGTAATGACGGCCTCTCCCCGCTCTATATACTCCTGTGTACTGACTGCTGAGGTAATGACGGCCTCTCCCCGCTCTATATACTGCTGTGTACTGACTGCTGAGGTAATGACGGCCTCTCCCTGCTCTATATACTCCTGTGTACTGACTGCTGAGGTAATGACGGCCTCTCCCTGCTCTATATACTCCTGTGTACTGACTGCTGAGGTAATGACGGCCTCTCCCTGCTCTATATACTCCTGTGTACTGACTGCTGAGGTAATGACGGCCTCTCCCTGCTCTATATACTCCTGTGTACTGACTGCTGAGGTAATGACGGCCTCTCCCTGCTCTATATACTCCTGTGTACTGACTGCTGAGGTAATGACGGCCTCTCCCTGCTCTATATACTCCTGTGTACTGACTGCTGAGGTAATGACGGCCTCTCCCTGCTCTATATACTCCTGTGTACTGACTGCTGAGGTAATGACGGCCTCTCCCTGCTCTATATACTCCTGTGTACTGACTGCTGAGGTAATGACGGCCTCTCCCTGCTCTATATACTGCTGTGTACTGACTGCTGAGGTAATGACGGCCTCTCCCCGCTCTATATACTGCTGTGTACTGACTGCTGAGGTAATGACGGCCTCTCCCCGCTCTATATACTCCTGTGTACTGACTGCTGAGGTAATGACGGCCTCTCCCTGCTCTATATACTGCTGTGTACTGACTGCTGAGGTAATGACGGCCTCTCCCTGCTCTATATACTGCTGTGTACTGACTGCTGAGGTAATGACGGCCTCTCCCCGCTCTATATACTGCTGTGTACTGACTGCTGAGGTAATGACGGCCTCTCCCTGCTCTATATACTCCTGTGTACTGACTGCTGAGGTAATGACGGCCTCTCCCTGCTCTATATACTGCTGTGTACTGACTGCTGAGGTAATGACGGCCTCTCCCTGCTCTATATACTCCTGTGTACTGACTGCTGAGGTAATGACGGCCTCTCCCTGCTCTATATACTCCTGTGTACTGACTGCTGAGGTAATGACGGCCTCTCCCTGCTCTATATACTGCTGTGTACTGACTGCTGAGGTAATGACGGCCTCTCCCTGCTCTATATACTGCTGTGTACTGACTGCTGAGGTAATGACGGCCTCTCCCTGCTCTATATACTCCTGTGTACTGACTGCTTGAGGTAATGACGGCCTCTCCCTGCTCTATATACTCCTGTGTACTGACTGCTGAGGTAATGACGGCCTCTCCCTGCTCTATATACTCCTGTGTACTGACTGCTGAGGTAATGACGGCCTCTCCCTGCTCTATATACTGCTGTGTACTGACTGCTGAGGTAATGACGGCCTCTCCCTGCTCTATATACTGCTGTGTACTGACTGCTGAGGTAATGACGGCCTCTCCCTGCTCTATATACTCCTGTGTACTGACTGCTGAGGTAATGACGGCCTCTCCCTGCTCTATATACTCCTGTGTACTGACTGCTGAGGTAATGACGGCCTCTCCCTGCTCTATATACTCCTGTGTACTGACTGCTGAGGTAATGACGGCCTCTCCCTGCTCTATATACTCCTGTGTACTGACTGCTGAGGTAATGACGGCCTCTCCCTGCTCTATATACTGCTGTGTACTGACTGCTGAGGTAATGACGGCCTCTCCCTGCTCTATATACTGCTGTGTACTGACTGCTGAGGTAATGACGGCCTCTCCCTGCTCTATATACTGCTGTGTACTGACTGCTGAGGTAATGACGGCCTCTCCCTGCTCTATATACTCCTGTGTACTGACTGCGTGAGGTAATGACGGCCTCTCCCTGCTCTATATACTCCTGTGTACTGACTGCTGAGGTAATGACGGCCTCTCCCTGCTCTATATACTCCTGTGTACTGACTGCTGAGGTAATGACGGCCTCTCCCTGCTCTATATACTCCTGTGTACTGACTGCTGAGGTAATGACGGCCTCTCCCTGCTCTATATACTCCTGTGTACTGACTGCTGAGGTAATGACGGCCTCTCCCTGCTCTATATACTCCTGTGTACTGACTGCTGAGGTAATGACGGCCTCTCCCTGCTCTATATACTCCTGTGTACTGACTGCTGAGGTAATGACGGCCTCTCCCTGCTCTATATACTCCTGTGTACTGACTGCTGAGGTAATGACGGCCTCTCCCTGCTCTATATACTCCTGTGTACTGACTGCTGTGAGGTAATGACGGCCTCTCCCTGCTCTATATACTCCTGTGTACTGACTGCTGAGGTAATGACGGCCTCTCCCTGCTCTATATACTCCTGTGTACTGACTGCTGAGGTAATGACGGCCTCTCCCTGCTCTATATACTCCTGTGTACTGACTGCTGAGGTAATGACGGCCTCTCCCTGCTCTATATACTCCTGTGTACTGACTGCTGAGGTAATGACGGCCTCTCCCTGCTCTATATACTCCTGTGTACTGACTGCTGAGGTAATGACGGCCTCTCCCTGCTCTATATACTGCTGTGTACTGACTGCTGAGGTAATGACGGCCTCTCCCCGCTCTATATACTGCTGTGTACTGACTGCTGAGGTAATGACGGCCTCTCCCCGCTCTATATACTGCTGTGTACTGACTGCTGAGGTAATGACGGCCTCCCCCTCCCCGCTCTATATACTGCTGTGTACTGACTGCTGAGGTAATGACGGCCTCTCCCCGCTCTATATACTGCTGTGTACTGACTGCTGAGGTAATGACGGCCTCTCCCCGCTCTATATACTCCTGTGTACTGACTGCTGAGGTAATGACGGCCTCTCCCCGCTCTATATACTGCTGTGTACTGACTGCTGAGGTAATGACGGCCTCTCCCTGCTCTATATACTGCTGTGTACTGACTGCTGAGGTAATGACGGCCTCTCCCTGCTCTATATACTCCTGTGTACTGACTGCTGAGGTAATGACGGCCTCTCCCTGCTCTATATACTCCTGTGTACTGACTGCTGAGGTAATGACGGCCTCTCCCTGCTCTATATACTCCTGTGTACTGACTGCTGAGGTAATGACGGCCTCTCCCTGCTCTATATACTCCTGTGTACTGACTGCTGAGGTAATGACGGCCTCTCCCTGCTCTATATACTCCTGTGTACTGACTGCTGAGGTAATGACGGCCTCTCCCTGCTCTATATACTCCTGTGTACTGACTGCTGAGGTAATGACGGCCTCTCCCTGCTCTATATACTCCTGTGTACTGACTGCTGAGGTAATGACGGCCTCTCCCTGCTCTATATACTCCTGTGTACTGACTGCTGAGGTAATGACGGCCTCTCCCTGCTCTATATACTCCTGTGTACTGACTGCTGAGGTAATGACGGCCTCTCCCTGCTCTATATACTCCTGTGTACTGACTGCTGAGGTAATGACGGCCTCTCCCTGCTCTATATACTGCTGTGTACTGACTGCTGAGGTAATGACGGCCTCTCCCCGCTCTATATACTGCTGTGTACTGACTGCTGAGGTAATGACGGCCTCTCCCCGCTCTATATACTCCTGTGTACTGACTGCTGAGGTAATGACGGCCTCTCCCTGCTCTATATACTGCTGTGTACTGACTGCTGAGGTAATGACGGCCTCTCCCTTCTCTATATACTGCTGTGTACTGACTGCTGAGGTAATGACGGCCTCTCCCCGCTCTATATACTGCTGTGTACTGACTGCTGAGGTAATGACGGCCTCTCCCCGCTCTATATACTCCTGTGTACTGACTGCTGAGGTAATGACGGCCTCTCCCTTCTCTATATACTGCTGTGTACTGACTGCTGAGGTAATGACGGCCTCTCCCCGCTCTATATACTCCTGTGTACTGACTGCTGAGGTAATGACGGGCTCTCTCCCTTCTCTATATACTCCTGTGTACTGACTGCTGAGGTAATGACGGCCTCTCCCTGCTCTATATACTGCTGTGTACTGACTGCTGAGGTAATGACGGCCTCTCCCTGCTCTATATACTGCTGTGTACTGACTGCTGAGGTAATGACGGCCTCTCCCTGCTCTATATACTCCTGTGTACTGACTGCTGTGAGGTAATGACGGCCTCTCCCTGCTCTATATACTCCTGTGTACTGACTGCTGAGGTAATGATGGCCTCTCCCTGCTCTATATACTCCTGTGTACTGACTGCTGAGGTAATGACGGCCTCTCCCTGCTCTATATACTGCTGTGTACTGACTGCTGAGGTAATGACGGCCTCTCCCTGCTCTATATACTGCTGTGTACTGACTGCTGAGGTAATGACGGCCTCTCCCTGCTCTATATACTCCTGTGTACTGACTGCTGAGGTAATGACGGCCTCTCCCTGCTCTATATACTCCTGTGTACTGACTGCTGAGGTAATGACGGCCTCTCCCTGCTCTATATACTCCTGTGTACTGACTGCTGAGGTAATGACGGCCTCTCCCTGCTCTATATACTGCTGTGTACTGACTGCTGAGGTAATGACGGCCTCTCCCTGCTCTATATACTGCTGTGTACTGACTGCTGAGGTAATGACGGCCTCTCCCTGCTCTATATACTCCTGTGTACTGACTGCTGAGGTAATGACGGCCCCCCCCTGCTCTATATACTCCTGTGTACTGACTGCTGAGGTAATGACGGCCTCTCCCTGCTCTATATACTCCTGTGTACTGACTGCTGAGGTAATGACGGCCTCTCCCTGCTCTATATACTCCTGTGTACTGACTGCTGAGGTAATGACGGCCTCTCCCTGCTCTATATACTCCTGTGTACTGACTGCTGAGGTAATGACGGCCTCTCCCTGCTCTATATACTCCTGTGTACTGACTGCTGAGGTAATGACGGCCTCTCCCTGCTCTATATACTCCTGTGTACTGACTGCTGAGGTAATGACGGCCTCTCCCTGCTCTATATACTGCTGTGTACTGACTGCTGAGGTAATGACGGCCTCTCCCCGCTCTATATACTGCTGTGTACTGACTGCTGAGTAATGCGCCCCCCCCCCCCCTGTGTACTGACTGCTGAGGTAATGACGGCCTCTCCCTGCTCTATATACTCCTGTGTACTGACTGCTGAGGTAATGACGGCCTCTCCCTGCTCTATATACTCCTGTGTACTGACTGCTGAGGTAATGACGGCCTCTCCCTGCTCTATATACTCCTGTGTACTGACTGCTGAGGTAATGACGGCCTCTCCCTGCTCTATATACTCCTGTGTACTGACTGCTGAGGTAATGACGGCCTCTCCCTGCTCTATATACTCCTGTGTACTGACTGCTGAGGTAATGACGGCCTCTCCCTGCTCTATATACTCCTGTGTACTGACTGCTGAGGTAATGACGGCCTCTCCCTGCTCTATATACTCCTGTGTACTGACTGCTGAGGTAATGACGGCCTCTCCCTGCTCTATATACTCCTGTGTACTGACTGCTGAGGTAATGACGGCCTCTCCCTGCTCTATATACTCCTGTGTACTGACTGCTGAGGTAATGACGGCCTCTCCCTGCTCTATATACTCCTGTGTACTGACTGCTGAGGTAATGACGGCCTCTCCCTGCTCTATATACTCCTGTGTACTGACTGCTGAGGTAATGACGGCCTCTCCCTGCTCTATATACTCCTGTGTACTGACTGCTGAGGTAATGACGGCCTCTCCCTGCTCTATATACTCCTGTGTACTGACTGCTGAGGTAATGACGGCCTCTCCCTGCTCTATATACTGCTGTGTACTGACTGCTGAGGTAATGACGGCCTCTCCCTGCTCTATATACTGCTGTGTACTGACTGCTGAGGTAATGACGGCCTCTCCCCGCTCTATATACTGCTGTGTACTGACTGCTGAGGTAATGACGGCCTCTCCCTGCTCTATATACTCCTGTGTACTGACTGCTGAGGTAATGACGGCCTCTCCCTCCCTGCTGGCTGCTGCTGGCGGCCCTCCCGCTCTATATACTGCTGTGTACTGACTGCTGAGGTAATGACGGCCTCTCCCCGCTCTATATACTGCTGTGTACTGACTGCTGAGGTAATGACGGCCTCTCCCCGCTCTATATACTGCTGTGTACTGACTGCTGAGGTAATGACGGCCTCTCCCCGCTCTATATACTGCTGTGTACTGACTGCTGAGGTAATGACGGCCTCTCCCTGCTCTATATACTCCTGTGTACTGACTGCTGAGGTAATGACGGCCTCTCCCTGCTCTATATACTCCTGTGTACTGACTGCTGAGGTAATGACGGCCTCTCCCTGCTCTATATACTCCTGTGTACTGACTGCTGAGGTAATGACGGCCTCTCCCTGCTCTATATACTCCTGTGTACTGACTGCTGAGGTAATGACGGCCTCTCCCTGCTCTATATACTCCTGTGTACTGACTGCTGAGGTAATGACGGCCTCTCCCTGCTCTATATACTCCTGTGTACTGACTGCTGAGGTAATGACGGCCTCTCCCTGCTCTATATACTCCTGTGTACTGACTGCTGAGGTAATGACGGCCTCTCCCTGCTCTATATACTCCTGTGTACTGACTGCTGAGGTAATGACGGCCTCTCCCTGCTCTATATACTCCTGTGTACTGACTGCTGAGGTAATGACGGCCTCTCCCTGCTCTATATACTCCTGTGTACTGACTGCTGAGGTAATGACGGCCTCTCCCTTCTCTATATACTGCTGTGTACTGACTGCTGAGGTAATGACGGCCTCTCCCCGCTCTATATACTGCTGTGTACTGACTGCTGAGGTAATGACGGCCTCTCCCCGCTCTATATACTCCTGTGTACTGACTGCTGAGGTAATGACGGCCTCTCCCTTCTCTATATACTGCTGTGTACTGACTGCTGAGGTAATGACGGCCTCTCCCTTCTCTATATACTGCTGTGTACTGACTGCTGAGGTAATGACGGCCTCTCCCCGCTCTATATACTGCTGTGTACTGACTGCTGAGGTAATGACGGCCTCTCCCCGCTCTATATACTCCTGTGTACTGACTGCTGAGGTAATGACGGCCTCTCCCTTCTCTATATACTGCTGTGTACTGACTGCTGAGGTAATGACGGCCTCTCCCTGCTCTATATACTCCTGTGTACTGACTGCTGAGGTAATGACGGCCTCTCCCTGCTCTATATACTCCTGTGTACTGACTGCTGAGGTAATGACGGCCTCTCCCTGCTCTATATACTCCTGTGTACTGACTGCTGAGGTAATGACGGCCTCTCCCTGCTCTATATACTCCTGTGTACTGACTGCTGAGGTAATGACGGCCTCTCCCTGCTCTATATACTCCTGTGTACTGACTGCTGAGGTAATGACGGCCTCTCCCTGCTCTATATACTCCTGTGTACTGACTGCTGAGGTAATGACGGCCTCTCCCTGCTCTATATACTCCTGTGTACTGACTGCTGAGGTAATGACGGCCTCTCCCTGCTCTATATACTCCTGTGTACTGACTGCTGAGGTAATGACGGCCTCTCCCCGCTCTATATACTCCTGTGTACTGACTGCTGAGGTAATGACGGCCTCTCCCTCCCGCTCTATATACTCCTGTGTACTGACTGCTGAGGTAATGACGGCCTCTCCCTGCTCTATATACTCCTGTGTACTGACTGCTGAGGTAATGACGGCCTCTCCCTGCTCTATATACTCCTGTGTACTGACTGCTGAGGTAATGACGGCCTCTCCCTGCTCTATATACTCCTGTGTACTGACTGCTGAGGTAATGACGGCCTCTCCCTGCTCTATATACTCCTGTGTACTGACTGCTGAGGTAATGACGGCCTCTCCCTGCTCTATATACTCCTGTGTACTGACTGCTGAGGTAATGACGGCCTCTCCCTGCTCTATATACTGCTGTGTACTGACTGCTGAGGTAATGACGGCCTCTCCCTGCTCTATATACTCCTGTGTACTGACTGCTGAGGTAATGACGGCCTCTCCCTGCTCTATATACTGCTGTGTACTGACTGCTGAGGTAATGACGGCCTCTCCCTGCTCTATATACTGCTGTGTACTGACTGCTGAGGTAATGACGGCCTCTCCCTGCTCTATATACTCCTGTGTACTGACTGCTGAGGTAATGACGGCCTCTCCCTGCTCTATATACTCCTGTGTACTGACTGCTGAGGTAATGACGGCCTCTCCCTGCTCTATATACTCCTGTGTACTGACTGCTGAGGTAATGACGGCCTCTCCCTGCTCTATATACTCCTGTGTACTGACTGCTGAGGTAATGACGGCCTCTCCCTGCTCTATATACTCCTGTGTACTGACTGCTGAGGTAATGACGGCCTCTCCCTGCTCTATATACTCCTGTGTACTGACTGCTGAGGTAATGACGGCCTCTCCCTGCTCTATATACTCCTGTGTACTGACTGCTGAGGTAATGACGGCCTCTCCCTGCTCTATATACTCCTGTGTACTGACTGCTGAGGTAATGACGGCCTCTCCCTGCTCTATATACTCCTGTGTACTGACTGCTGAGGTAATGTACCGGCCTCTCCCTGCTCTATATACTCCTGTGTACTGACTGCTGAGGTAATGACGGCCTCTCCCTGCTCTATATACTCCTGTGTACTGACTGCTGAGGTAATGACGGCCTCTCCCTGCTCTATATACTCCTGTGTACTGACTGCTGAGGTAATGACGGCCTCTCCCTGCTCTATATACTGCTGTGTACTGACTGCTGAGGTAATGACGGCCTCTCCCTGCTCTATATACTCCTGTGTACTGACTGCTGAGGTAATGACGGCCTCTCCCTGCTCTATATACTCCTGTGTACTGACTGCTGAGGTAATGACGGCCTCTCCCTGCTCTATATACTCCTGTGTACTGACTGCTGAGGTAATGACGGCCTCTCCCTGCTCTATATACTGCTGTGTACTGACTGCTGAGGTAATGACGGCCTCTCCCTGCTCTATATACTGCTGTGTACTGACTGCTGAGGTAATGACGGCCTCTCCCTGCTCTATATACTGCTGTGTACTGACTGCTGAGGTAATGACGGCCTCTCCCTGCTCTATATACTCCTGTGTACTGACTGCTGAGGTAATGACGGCCTCTCCCTGCTCTATATACTCCTGTGTACTGACTGCTGAGGTAATGACGGCCTCTCCCTGCTCTATATACTCCTGTGTACTGACTGCTGAGGTAATGACGGCCTCTCCCTGCTCTATATACTGCTGTGTACTGACTGCTGAGGTAATGACGGCCTCTCCCTGCTCTATATACTCCTGTGTACTGACTGCTGAGGTAATGACGGCCTCTCCCTGCTCTATATACTCCTGTGTACTGACTGCTGAGGTAATGACGGCCTCTCCCTGCTCTATATACTCCTGTGTACTGACTGCTGTGAGGTAATGACGGCCTCTCCCTGCTCTATATACTCCTGTGTACTGACTGCTGAGGTAATGACGGCCTCTCCCTGCTCTATATACTCCTGTGTACTGACTGCTGAGGTAATGACGGCCTCTCCCTGCTCTATATACTCCTGTGTACTGACTGCTGAGGTAATGACGGCCTCTCCCTGCTCTATATACTCCTGTGTACTGACTGCTGAGGTAATGACGGCCTCTCCCTGCTCTATATACTCCTGTGTACTGACTGCTGAGGTAATGACGGCCTCTCCCTGCTCTATATACTCCTGTGTACTGACTGCTGAGGTAATGACGGCCTCTCCCTGCTCTATATACTCCTGTGTACTGACTGCTGAGGTAATGACGGCCTCTCCCTGCTCTATATACCTGTGTACTGACTGCTGAGGTAATGACGGCCTCCCCTCCCCGCTCTATATACCTGTGTACTGACTGCTGAGGTAATGACGGCCTCTCCCCGCTCTATATACTGCTGTGTACTGACTGCTGAGGTAATGACGGCCTCTCCCCGCTCTATATACTGCTGTGTACTGACTGCTGAGGTAATGACGGCCTCTCCCCGCTCTATATACTGCTGTGTACTGACTGCTGAGGTAATGACGGCCTCTCCCTGCTCTATATACTCCTGTGTACTGACTGCTGAGGTAATGACGGCCTCTCCCTGCTCTATATACTCCTGTGTACTGACTGCTGAGGTAATGACGGCCTCTCCCTGCTCTATATACTCCTGTGTACTGACTGCTGAGGTAATGACGGCCTCTCCCTGCTCTATATACTCCTGTGTACTGACTGCTGAGGTAATGACGGCCTCTCCCTGCTCTATATACTCCTGTGTACTGACTGCTGAGGTAATGACGGCCTCTCCCTGCTCTATATACTCCTGTGTACTGACTGCTGAGGTAATGACGGCCTCTCCCTGCTCTATATACTCCTGTGTACTGACTGCTGAGGGAATGAGGGGGCCTCTCCCTGCTCTATATACTCCTGTGTACTGACTGCTGAGGTAATGACGGCCTCTCCCTGCTCTATATACTGCTGTGTACTGACTGCTGAGGTAATGACGGCCTCTCCCTGCTCTATATACTCCTGTGTACTGACTGCTGAGGTAATGACGGCCTCTCCCTGCTCTATATACTGCTGTGTACTGACTGCTGAGGTAATGACGGCCTCTCCCTGCTCTATATACTGCTGTGTACTGACTGCTGAGGTAATGACGGCCTCTCCCCGCTCTATATACTGCTGTGTACTGACTGCTGAGGTAATGACGGCCTCTCCCCGCTCTATATACTCCTGTGTACTGACTGCTGAGGTAATGACGGCCTCTCCCTTCTCTATATACTGCTGTGTACTGACTGCTGAGGTAATGACGGCCTCTCCCCGCTCTATATACTGCTGTGTACTGACTGCTGAGGTAATGACGGCCTCTCCCTGCTCTATATACTGCTGTGTACTGACTGCTGAGGTAATGACGGCCTCTCCCTGCTCTATATACTGCTGTGTACTGACTGCTGAGGTAATGACGGCCTCTCCCTGCTCTATATACTGCTGTGTACTGACTGCTGAGGTAATGACGGCCTCTCCCTGCTCTATATACTCCTGTGTACTGACTGCTGAGGTAATGACGGCCTCTCCCTGCTCTATATACTCCTGTGTACTGACTGCTGAGGTAATGACGGCCTCTCCCTGCTCTATATACTCCTGTGTACTGACTGCTGAGGTAATGACGGCCTCTCCCTGCTCTATATACTGCTGTGTACTGACTGCTGAGGTAATGACGGCCTCTCCCTGCTCTATATACTCCTGTGTACTGACTGCTGAGGTAATGACGGCCTCTCCCTGCTCTATATACTCCTGTGTACTGACTGCTGAGGTAATGACGGCCTCTCCCTGCTCTATATACTCCTGTGTACTGACTGCTGAGGTAATGACGGCCTCTCCCTGCTCTATATACTCCTGTGTACTGACTGCTGAGGTAATGACGGCCTCTCCCTGCTCTATATACTCCTGTGTACTGACTGCTGAGGTAATGACGGCCTCTCCCTGCTCTATATACTGCTGTGTACTGACTGCTGAGGTAATGACGGCCTCTCCCTGCTCTATATACTCCTGTGTACTGACTGCTGAGGTAATGACGGCCTCTCCCTGCTCTATATACTCCTGTGTACTGACTGCTGAGGTAATGACGGCCTCTCCCTGCTCTATATACTGCTGTGTACTGACTGCTGAGGTAATGACGGCCTCTCCCTGCTCTATATACTCCTGTGTACTGACTGCTGAGGTAATGACGGCCTCTCTCCCTGCTCTATATACTCCTGTGTACTGACTGCTGAGGTAATGACGGCCTCTCCCTGCTCTATATACTCCTGTGTACTGACTGCTGAGGTAATGACGGCCTCTCCCTGCTCTATATACTGCTGTGTACTGACTGCTGAGGTAATGACGGCCTCTCCCCGCTCTATATACTGCTGTGTACTGACTGCTGAGGTAATGACGGCCCTCTCCCCGCTCTATATACTGCTGTGTACTGACTGCTGAGGTAATGACGGCCTCTCCCCGCTCTATATACTGCTGTGTACTGACTGCTGAGGTAATGACGGCCTCTCCCTTCTCTATATACTGCTGTGTACTGACTGCTGAGGTAATGACGGCCTCTCCCTGCTCTATATACTCCTGTGTACTGACTGCTGAGGTAATGACGGCCTCTCCCTGCTCTATATACTCCTGTGTACTGACTGCTGAGGTAATGACGGCCTCTCCCTGCTCTATATACTCCTGTGTACTGACTGCTGAGGTAATGACGGCCTCTCCCTGCTCTATATACTCCTGTGTACTGACTGCTGAGGTAATGACGGCCTCTCCCTGCTCTATATACTCCTGTGTACTGACTGCTGAGGTAATGACGGCCTCTCCCTGCTCTATATACTCCTGTGTACTGACTGCTGAGGTAATGACGGCCTCTCCCTGCTCTATATACTCCTGTGTACTGACTGCTGAGGTAATGACGGCCTCTCCCTGCTCTATATACTCCTGTGTACTGACTGCTGAGGTAATGACGGCCTCTCCCTGCTCTATATACTCCTGTGTACTGACTGCTGAGGTAATGACGGCCTCTCCCTGCTCTATATACTCCTGTGTACTGACTGCTGAGGTAATGACGGCCTCTCCCTGCTCTATATACTGCTGTGTACTGACTGCTGAGGTAATGACGGCCTCTCCCCGCTCTATATACTGCTGTGTACTGACTGCTGAGGTAATGACGGCCTCTCCCCGCTCTATATACTCCTGTGTACTGACTGCTGAGGTAATGACGGCCTCTCCCTTCTCTATATACTGCTGTGTACTGACTGCTGAGGTAATGACGGCCTCTCTCTTCTCTATATACTGCTGTGTACTGACTGCTGAGGTAATGACGGCCTCTCCCCGCTCTATATACTGCTGTGTACTGACTGCTGAGGTAATGACGGCCTCTCCCTGCTCTATATACACCTGTGTACTGACTGCTGAGGTAATGACGGCCTCTCCCTTCTCTATATACTGCTGTGTACTGACTGCTGAGGTAATGACGGCCTCTCCCCGCTCTATATACTGCTGTGTACTGACTGCTGAGGTAATGACGGCCTCTCCCCGCTCTATATACTGCTGTGTACTGACTGCTGAGGTAATGACGGCCTCTCCCCGCTCTATATACTGCTGTGTACTGACTGCTGAGGTAATGACGGCCTCTCCCCGCTCTATATACTGCTGTGTACTGACTGCTGAGGTAATGACGGCCTCTCCCTTCTCTATATACTCCTGTGTACTGACTGCTGAGGTAATGACGGCCTCTCCCCGCTCTATATACTCCTGTGTACTGACTGCTGAGGTAATGACGGTCTCTCCCTGCTCTATATACTCCTGTGTACTGACTGCTGAGGTAATGACGGCCTCTCCCTGCTCTATATACTCCTGTGTACTGACTGCTGAGGTAATGACGGCCTCTCCCTGCTCTATATACTCCTGTGTACTGACTGCTGAGGTAATGACGGCCTCTCCCTGCTCTATATACTCCTGTGTACTGACTGCTGAGGTAATGACGGCCTCTCCCTGCTCTATATACTCCTGTGTACTGACTGCTGAGGTAATGACGGCCTCTCCCTGCTCTATATACTCCTGTGTACTGACTGCTGAGGTAATGACGGCCTCTCCCTGCTCTATATACTCCTGTGTACTGACTGCTGAGGTAATGACGGCCTCTCCCTGCTCTATATACTCCTGTGTACTGACTGCTGAGGTAATGACGGCCTCTCCCTTCTCTATATACTGCTGTGTACTGACTGCTGAGGTAATGACGGCCTCTCCCCGCTCTATATACTGCTGTGTACTGACTGCTGAGGTAATGACGGCCTCTCCCCGCTCTATATACTCCTGTGTACTGACTGCTGAGGTAATGACGGCCTCTCCCTTCTCTATATACTGCTGTGTACTGACTGCTGAGGTAATGACGGCCTCTCTCTTCTCTATATACTGCTGTGTACTGACTGCTGAGGTAATGACGGCCTCTCCCCGCTCTATATACTGCTGTGTACTGACTGCTGAGGTAATGACGGCCTCTCCCCGCTCTATATACTCCTGTGTACTGACTGCTGAGGTAATGACGGCCTCTCCCTTCTCTATATACTGCTGTGTACTGACTGCTGAGGTAATGACGGCCTCTCCCTGCTCTATATACTCCTGTGTACTGACTGCTGAGGTAATGACGGCCTCTCCCTGCTCTATATACTCCTGTGTACTGACTGCTGAGGTAATGACGGCCTCTCCCTGCTCTATATACTGCTGTGTACTGACTGCTGAGGTAATGACGGCCTCTCCCTGCTCTATATACTGCTGTGTACTGACTGCTGAGGTAATGACGGCCTCTCCCTGCTCTATATACTCCTGTGTACTGACTGCTGAGGTAATGACGGCCTCTCCCTGCTCTATATACTCCTGTGTACTGACTGCTGAGGTAATGACGGCCTCTCCCTGCTCTATATACTCCTGTGTACTGACTGCTGAGGTAATGACGGCCTCTCCCTGCTCTATATACTGCTGTGTACTGACTGCTGAGGTAATGACGGCCTCTCCCTGCTCTATATACTCCTGTGTACTGACTGCTGAGGTAATGACGGCCTCTCCCTGCTCTATATACTCCTGTGTACTGACTGCTGTGAGGTAATGACGGCCTCTCCCTGCTCTATATACTCCTGTGTACTGACTGCTGAGGTAATGATGGCCTCTCCCTGCTCTATATACTCCTGTGTACTGACTGCTGAGGTAATGACGGCCTCTCCCTGCTCTATATACTGCTGTGTACTGACTGCTGAGGTAATGACGGCCTCTCCCTGCTCTATATACTGCTGTGTACTGACTGCTGAGGTAATGACGGCCTCTCCCTGCTCTATATACTCCTGTGTACTGACTGCTGAGGTAATGACGGCCTCTCCCTGCTCTATATACTCCTGTGTACTGACTGCTGAGGTAATGACGGCCTCTCCCTGCTCTATATACTCCTGTGTACTGACTGCTGAGGTAATGACGGCCTCTCCCTGCTCTATATACTCCTGTGTACTGACTGCTGAGGTAATGACGGCCTCTCCCTGCTCTATATACTCCTGTGTACTGACTGCTGAGGTAATGACGGCCTCTCCCTGCTCTATATACTCCTGTGTACTGACTGCTGAGGTAATGACGGCCTCTCCCTGCTCTATATACTCCTGTGTACTGACTGCTGAGGTAATGACGGCCTCTCCCTGCTCTATATACTCCTGTGTACTGACTGCTGAGGTAATGACGGCCTCTCCCTGCTCTATATACTCCTGTGTACTGACTGCTGAGGTAATGACGGCCTCTCCCTGCTCTATATACTCCTGTGTACTGACTGCTGAGGTAATGACGGCCTCTCCCTGCTCTATATACTCCTGTGTACTGACTGCTGAGGTAATGACGGCCTCTCCCTGCTCTATATACTCCTGTGTACTGACTGCTGAGGTAATGACGGCCTCTCCCTGCTCTATATACTCCTGTGTACTGACTGCTGAGGTAATGACGGCCTCTCCCTGCTCTATATACTCCTGTGTACTGACTGCTGAGGTAATGACGGCCTCTCCCTTCTCTATATACTGCTGTGTACTGACTGCTGAGGTAATGACGGCCTCTCCCCTGCTCTATATACTGCTGTGTACTGACTGCTGAGGTAATGACGGCCTCTCCCCGCTCTATATACTGCTGTGTACTGACTGCTGAGGTAATGACGGCCTCTCCCCGCTCTATATACTCCTGTGTACTGACTGCTGAGGTAATGACGGCCTCTCCCTTCTCTATATACTGCTGTGTACTGACTGCTGAGGTAATGACGGCCTCTCCCTTCTCTATATACTGCTGTGTACTGACTGCTGAGGTAATGACGGCCTCTCCCCGCTCTATATACTCCTGTGTACTGACTGCTGAGGTAATGACGGTCTCTCCCTGCTCTATATACTCCTGTGTACTGACTGCTGAGGTAATGACGGCCTCTCCCTGCTCTATATACTGCTGTGTACTGACTGCTGAGGTAATGACGGCCTCTCCCTGCTCTATATACTCCTGTGTACTGACTGCTGAGGTAATGACGGCCTCTCCCTGCTCTATATACTCCTGTGTACTGACTGCTGAGGTAATGACGGCCTCTCCCTGCTCTATATACTCCTGTGTACTGACTGCTGAGGTAATGACGGCCTCTCCCTGCTCTATATACTCCTGTGTACTGACTGCTGAGGTAATGACGGCCTCTCCCTGCTCTATATACTCCTGTGTACTGACTGCTGAGGTAATGACGGCCTCTCCCTGCTCTATATACTCCTGTGTACTGACTGCTGAGGTAATGACGGCCTCTCCCTGCTCTATATACTCCTGTGTACTGACTGCTGAGGTAATGACGGCCTCTCCCTGCTCTATATACTCCTGTGTACTGACTGCTGAGGTAATGACGGCCTCTCCCTGCTCTATATACTCCTGTGTACTGACTGCTGAGGTAATGACGGCCTCTCCCTGCTCTATATACTGCTGTGTACTGACTGCTGAGGTAATGACGGCCTCTCCCTGCTCTATATACTGCTGTGTACTGACTGCTGAGGTAATGACGGCCTCTCCCCGCTCTATATACTGCTGTGTACTGACTGCTGAGGTTCGCCCCCCGCCTCTATATACTCCTGTGTACTGACTGCTGAGGTAATGACGGCCTCTCCCTGCTCTATATACTCCTGTGTACTGACTGCTGAGGTAATGACGGCCTCTCCCTGCTCTATATACTCCTGTGTACTGACTGCTGAGGTAATGACGGCCTCTCCCTGCTCTATATACTCCTGTGTACTGACTGCTGAGGTAATGACGGCCTCTCCCTGCTCTATATACTGCTGTGTACTGACTGCTGAGGTAATGACGGCCTCTCCCTGCTCTATATACTCCTGTGTACTGACTGCTGAGGTAATGACGGCCTCTCCCTGCTCTATATACTCCTGTGTACTGACTGCTGAGGTAATGACGGCCTCTCCCTGCTCTATATACTCCTGTGTACTGACTGCTGAGGTAATGACGGCCTCTCCCTGCTCTATATACTCCTGTGTACTGACTGCTGAGGTAATGACGGCCTCTCCCTGCTCTATATACTCCTGTGTACTGACTGCTGAGGTAATGACGGCCTCTCCCTGCTCTATATACTCCTGTGTACTGACTGCTGAGGTAATGACGGCCTCTCCCTGCTCTATATACTCCTGTGTACTGACTGCTGAGGTAATGACGGCCTCTCCCTGCTCTATATACTCCTGTGTACTGACTGCTGAGGTAATGACGGCCTCTCCCTGCTCTATATACTCCTGTGTACTGACTGCTGAGGTAATGACGGCCTCTCCCTGCTCTATATACTCCTGTGTACTGACTGCTGAGGTAATGACGGCCTCTCCCTGCTCTATATACTCCTGTGTACTGACTGCTGAGGTAATGACGGCCTCTCCCTGCTCTATATACTGCTGTGTACTGACTGCTGAGGTAATGACGGCCTCTCCCTGCTCTATATACTGCTGTGTACTGACTGCTGAGGTAATGACGGCCTCTCCCCGCTCTATATACTGCTGTGTACTGACTGCTGAGGTAATGACGGCCTCTCCCCGCTCTATATACTGCTGTGTACTGACTGCTGAGGTAATGACGGCCTCTCCCCGCTCTATATACTGCTGTGTACTGACTGCTGAGGTAATGACGGCCTCTCCCCGCTCTATATACTCCTGTGTACTGACTGCTGAGGTAATGACGGCCTCTCCCCGCTCTATATACTCCTGTGTACTGACTGCTGAGGTAATGACGGCCTCTCCCTGCTCTATATACTCCTGTGTACTGACTGCTGAGGTAATGACGGCCTCTCCCTGCTCTATATACTCCTGTGTACTGACTGCTGAGGTAATGACGGCCTCTCCCTGCTCTATATACTCCTGTGTACTGACTGCTGAGGTAATGACGGCCTCTCCCTGCTCTATATACTCCTGTGTACTGACTGCTGAGGTAATGACGGCCTCTCCCTGCTCTATATACTCCTGTGTACTGACTGCTGAGGTAATGACGGCCTCTCCCTGCTCTATATACTCCTGTGTACTGACTGCTGAGGTAATGACGGCCTCTCCCTGCTCTATATACTCCTGTGTACTGACTGCTGAGGTAATGACGGCCTCTCCCTGCTCTATATACTCCGTGACTGACGCGGGGCCTCTCCTGCTCTTATACTCCTGTGTACTGACTGCTGAGGTAATGACGGCCTCTCCCTTCTCTATATACTGCTGTGTACTGACTGCTGAGGTAATGACGGCCTCTCCCCGCTCTATATACTGCTGTGTACTGACTGCTGAGGTAATGACGGCCTCTCCCCGCTCTATATACTCCTGTGTACTGACTGCTGAGGTAATGACGGCCTCTCCCTTCTCTATATACTGCTGTGTACTGACTGCTGAGGTAATGACGGCCTCTCTCTTCTCTATATACTGCTGTGTACTGACTGCTGAGGTAATGACGGCCTCTCCCCGCTCTATATACTGCTGTGTACTGACTGCTGAGGTAATGACGGCCTCTCCCTGCTCTATATACACCTGTGTACTGACTGCTGAGGTAATGACGGCCTCTCCCTTCTCTATATACTGCTGTGTACTGACTGCTGAGGTAATGACGGCCTCTCCCCGCTCTATATACTGCTGTGTACTGACTGCTGAGGTAATGACGGCCTCTCCCCGCTCTATATACTGCTGTGTACTGACTGCTGAGGTAATGACGGCCTCTCCCCGCTCTATATACTGCTGTGTACTGACTGCTGAGGTAATGACGGCCTCTCCCCGCTCTATATACTGCTGTGTACTGACTGCTGAGGTAATGACGGCCTCTCCCTTCTCTATATACTCCTGTGTACTTACTGCTGAGGTAATGACGGCCTCTCCCCGCTCTATATACTCCTGTGTACTGACTGCTGAGGTAATGACGGTCTGTCCCTGCTCTATATACTCCTGTGTACTGACTGCTGAGGTAATGACGGCCTCTCCCTGCTCTATATACTCCTGTGTACTGACTGCTGAGGTAATGACGGCCTCTCCCTGCTCTATATACTCCTGTGTACTGACTGCTGAGGTAATGACGGCCTCTCCCTGCTCTATATACTCCTGTGTACTGACTGCTGAGGTAATGACGGCCTCTCCCTGCTCTATATACTCCTGTGTACTGACTGCTGAGGTAATGACGGCCTCTCCCTGCTCTATATACTCCTGTGTACTGACTGCTGAGGTAATGACGGCCTCTCCCTGCTCTATATACTCCTGTGTACTGACTGCTGAGGTAATGACGGCCTCTCCCTGCTCTATATACTCCTGTGTACTGACTGCTGAGGTAATGACGGCCTCTCCCTTCTCTATATACTGCTGTGTACTGACTGCTGAGGTAATGACGGCCTCTCCCCGCTCTATATACTGCTGTGTACTGACTGCTGAGGTAATGACGGCCTCTCCCCGCTCTATATACTCCTGTGTACTGACTGCTGAGGTAATGACGGCCTCTCCCTTCTCTATATACTGCTGTGTACTGACTGCTGAGGTAATGACGGCCTCTCTCTTCTCTATATACTGCTGTGTACTGACTGCTGAGGTAATGACGGCCTCTCCCCGCTCTATATACTGCTGTGTACTGACTGCTGAGGTAATGACGGCCTCTCCCCGCTCTATATACTCCTGTGTACTGACTGCTGAGGTAATGACGGCCTCTCCCTTCTCTATATACTGCTGTGTACTGACTGCTGAGGTAATGACGGCCTCTCCCCGCTCTATATACTCCTGTGTACTGACTGCTGAGGTAATGACGGCCTCTCCCTGCTCTATATACTCCTGTGTACTGACTGCTGAGGTAATGACGGCCTCTCCCTGCTCTATATACTCCTGTGTACTGACTGCTGAGGTAATGACGGCCTCTCCCTGCTCTATATACTCCTGTGTACTGACTGCTGAGGTAATGACGGCCTCTCCCTGCTCTATATACTCCTGTGTACTGACTGCTGAGGTAATGACGGCCTCTCCCTGCTCTATATACTCCTGTGTACTGACTGCTGAGGTAATGACGGCCTCTCCCTTCTCTATATACTGCTGTGTACTGACTGCTGAGGTAATGACGGCCTCTTCCCGCTCTATATACTGCTGTGTACTGACTGCTGAGGTAATGACGGCCTCTCCCCGCTCTATATACTCCTGTGTACTGACTGCTGAGGTAATGACGGCCTCTCCCTTCTTTATATACTGCTGTGTACTGACTGCTGAGGTAATGACGGCCTCTCTCTTCTCTATATACTGCTGTGTACTGACTGCTGAGGTAATGACGGCCTCTCCCCGCTCTATATACTGCTGTGTACTGACTGCTGAGGTAATGACGGCCTCTCCCCGCTCTATATACTCCTGTGTACTGACTGCTGAGGTAATGACGGCCTCTCCCTTCTCTATATACTGCTGTGTACTGACTGCTGAGGTAATGACGGCCTCTCCCCGCTCTATATACTGCTGTGTACTGACTGCTGAGGTAATGACGGCCTCTCCCCGCTCTATATACTCCTGTGTACTGACTGCTGAGGTAATGACGGCCTCTCCCTTCTCTATATACTGCTGTGTACTGACTGCTGAGGTAATGACGGCCTCTCCCTGCTCTATATACTGCTGTGTACTGACTGCTGAGGTAATGACGGCCTCTCCCTGCTCTATATACTGCTGTGTACTGACTGCTGAGGTAATGACGGCCTCTCCCTGCTCTATATACTCCTGTGTACTGACTGCTGTGAGGTAATGACGGCCTCTCCCTGCTCTATATACTCCTGTGTACTGACTGCTGAGGTAATGATGGCCTCTCCCTGCTCTATATACTCCTGGGTACTGACTGCTGAGGTAATGACGGCCTCTCCCTTCTCTATATACTGCTGTGTACTGACTGCTGAGGTAATGACGGCCTCTCCCTGCTCTATATACTGCTGTGTGCTGACTGCTGAGGTAATGACGGCCTCTCCTTGCTCTATATACTCCTGTGTACTGACTGCTGAGGTAATGACGGCCTCTCCCTGCTCTATATACTCCTGTGTACTGACTGCTGTGAGGTAATGACGGCCTCTCCCTGCTCTATATACTCCTGTGTACTGACTGCTGAGGTAATGACGGCCTCTCCCTTCTCTATATACTGCTGTGTACTGACTGCTGAGGTAATGACGGCCTCTCCCTGCTCTATATACTGCTGTGTACTGACTGCTGAGGTAATGACGGCCTCTCCCTGCTCTATATACTCCTGTGGACTGACTGCTGTGAGGTAATGACGGCCTCTCCCTGCTCTATATACTCCTGTGTACTGACTGCTGAGGTAATGATGGCCTCTCCCTGCTCTATATACTCCTGGGTACTGACTGCTGAGGTAATGACGGCCTCTCCCTTCTCTATATACTGCTGTGTACTGACTGCTGAGGTAATGACGGCCTCTCCCTGCTCTATATACTGCTGTGTGCTGACTGCTGAGGTAATGACGGCCTCTCCTTGCTCTATATACTCCTGTGTACTGACTGCTGAGGTAATGACGGCCTCTCCCTGCTCTATATACTCCTGTGTACTGACTGCTGTGAGGTAATGACGGCCTCTCCCTGCTCTATATACTCCTGTGTACTGACTGCTGAGGTAATGATGGCCTCTCCCTGCTCTATATACTCCTGGGTACTGACTGCTGAGGTAATGACGGCCTCTCCCTGCTCTATATACTGCTGTGTACTGACTGCTGAGGTAATGACGGCCTCTCCCTGCTCTATATACTGCTGTATACTGACTGCTGAGGTAATGACGGCCTCTCCTTGCTCTATATACTCCTGTGTACTGACTGCTGAGGTAATGACGGCCTCTCCTTGCTCTATATACTCCTGTGTACTGACTGCTGTGAGGTAATGACGGCCTCTCCCTGCTCTATATACTCCTGTGTACTGACTGCTGAGGTAATGACGGCCTCTCCCTGCTCTATATACTCCTGTGTACTGACTGCTGAGGTAATGACGGCCTCTCCCTGCTCTATATACTCCTGTGTACTGACTGCTGAGGTAATGACGGCCTCTCCCAGCTCTATATACTGCTGTGTACTGACTGCTGAGGTAATGACGGCCTCTCCCTGCTCTATATACTGCTGTGTACTGACTGCTGAGGTAATGACGGCCTCTCCCCGCTCTATATACTCCTGGGTACTGACTGCTGAGGTAATGACGGCCTCTCCCTGCTCTATATACTCCTGTGTACTGACTGCTGAGGTAATGACATTGGCATATATACAGCTTGGTCCTGACTCCTCGCTCTGCTCTCTGCCCCTCATTCTCCTCTCAGGTCAGTACTACATTGTATATATTTTGTCCTGCGGCAGCACAGATAGGTCGTTATCCCTACCTTTAATTCCAACTAGGATTGGCCCAGCTATGTAGCAATCAGACAGTTAATTAGCATAATCAATGGTATAAGAACCCCCTCCCCTTTCCACTATTTCCTTGTGTTTTTTGTCATCGTGGTCCACGGGGGTTTTTATTTTTCTTTACTACAATTTTTTTTTTTTTTTTTTTCTCCTTCTAATGTTCCCAGACTAGATCTGGGTTCTAAGATAGCGGTATTAACGCTCCTGGAGGCTCCTCTGAAGGCAGAGAGAGCTGCTGTAAGACTAGCATTGGGCTAGCTAGTGACTGGATAAGAAGATGCCGTGAGTACTGTAAGCTAATGCAGCTATAGCCGCCATTCGGGCTGAGGTCCGTCGTTACAGCGTTCATCAGCTCTCAGTGCTCATGTCCTGAGGGATCCAGGAGGATTAAGTAGCAGGAAACGATTGCAGCTGTACAGGCGCTTAGTGAGACGCTGAAACAGTACCTACTCCGGCTGGAAGGAATCACTGATGACGCAGGTATGTCGTGTCATGGTGGGTGGTGCATCCCTATGGCTGAGATTGCCCATTTAAACCTGCTGATAAGGGCTGACATGCTAGCCTGGCAATCTGGACCTTCAGCGTTCTAAGGTAAAATGCCCTCTTAAGGCTCTCCTGGTCTGTTTCCACCTTTGTTGATGTACTAAGAGAGTCATGAAGACAATGGCAAACAGGATTTTTGATATCAGGAGTTTTCAAGTTGGAGGTTGTTTGCAAAAAATTTTTCCTGCTTGGTGCAGCATCACCATAGACCCGTGGGTTCTGGATCTCATAGAGAGAGGTTATGTAATAGAAATTCTCCACAAACCAAAGGATTAATTTCTTCTGAACGAGCAAGAAATTCCTCACATTTTTTCTCTGATACAAGAATTTCTGTCAAAAAAAGCCGTAGAAGAAGTCCCAGAAGAGGAACAATGTTATGGAATTTATTCAAGAATTTTTCTGGATCGAAAGGTCGACGGTTCTTGAAGATTGATCATAGATCTCAGATCCCTGAATCATTACGTGAATATTCACTTCAAGATGGAAACAATAAGGACAGTTACAGCAGCCTTACAAAGGGGCCAAGTCCTAGCATCTTTGGACCTAAAAGAGGCAAATCTGCATGTTTCCATCCAATTTCTGATGATAGCAGTCAATCATTTAGGTTCAATCCATTATTGTCAATTCAAAGCACTTCCTTTTGGTATAACTTCCTCTCCAAGGGTTTTCACCAAAGGTGCAGTAGTAGCAGATTTGAGGTTGTAAGCATTTCAAGTAAAGAACGATTGGCTGATAGCCGCTCTATCTGCAAGCTCACCTCAAAGTAGTTATCACTTTTCTCAGAGAACTCCGTTTCCAGATAAACTGGGGAAAATCCGACTTACTTACAGAAACTACAACATTTTTTCTGGGCTTCATAATAAACACAGAGTTGCAAGTTCTCTTTCTGCCTCAAAAGACAATTCAAAAAATTCAAGCTGTCGTAAAAATTCTAATCAAATCTCCACTATCTACGATTCATCAAATCATGAAGACTTTGGGGTTGTTAGTAGCCTCGATAGATGCAGTACCTTGGGCTATGGCACACAGTCGGAGTCTCTAGAACAATATATGCGTTGTCATAGGAATGGAGATGAAAAGGATGCGTACAAAAATAAGTCTTGACCAAGCCACAAGAGAAGACTTGAAATGGTGACTCAACCAATACAACTTGAAAAAGGGGAAAAAAAGTTTTCAGTTCAAGGAGTAATAATAATACTACATTATATAGCGCCAACATATTCCGTAGCACTTTACAAATTGTAGGGTTCAAGTACAGACAAAAAGAGACATTACAGAGTAAAAGTCAATTCACACAATGGGACTGAGGGCCCTGCTCGAAAGAGCTTACAATCTCATTCATTATAACCACAGATGTGTCCCAGAGAGGTTGGGGTACTCATCAGCAAGCCTTATAGGCACAAGGCCAATGGGACAAATTGGACAGAAGCCATTCTTCAAATTTTAGAGAGATGAAAGTTGTCAGGTTGTCACTTTTGCATTTAAAACCATTGATCCAAGACAAATCTGTACTAATTCAGACAGACAACCAGGTAGTGGCCTATGAAGTGAACAAGCAGGTGGAACCCGAAGCAAGTTACTGATGACAGAATGCAAGAAGATTTTTTTTTTTTAATTTGCAGAGGCTGCCCTGCTGGATCGAAGAGTTCTGCATATAAAAGCATCGGATGACACTTAGAAGATGGAAATATTTGGGGTTTAGTTCCCACTCTGATGGTCTAACAGACAGATGGGGAATGCACAGTTGGATTTAATGGCAACTAGGAGCAATGCAAAATTTCCAGGGTTCTGTTCTCTGAATCCTCTAGATCATCTGTGGACATATCCTCCATGAGTTGGAGACACATGTTTCTGTACGTCTTTCCTCCAGTCCAGATTATCCAGAGACTTCTGTAAAAAATATTGAAGGAAGGTCCATCAGTGATAATAATAGCTCCACCTGGCCTCAGAGGGCTTAGTTTCCTCTATTATTGCAAATTTCGAACAATGAGCATTGGCCTCTTCCTCAGTATCCAGATCTGTTCATTCAGAAAGGTCTGTTCCATCCAGAGTTGAGCAAACTCCATCTTTCAGCCTGGTTTGTGAAGATTCGAGACCGAAGAATACAGGATTATCTACATCAGTGATTAATAATACTCTATTGACAGCCAATAAGGAGTCTACAAATAAGGTTTATTATAAAATATGGTCTAAACTCTCTTCCTGGCTCAGCCATTCAGAATTTCAGCAGAAATACCAAGTGTTCTACAATTTCTGCAAGATGACTTTCAAAAAGGCTTTAAATTCTAATACTCTTAAACTACACATGACAGCAATTAATACCATGACTGATGGAAAATTCTCTGGTCATCCTTTAGGGTCAAGGTTTTTCAAAGCCTGTCGGGGATGTATCTGTTGTTCTCAATGATCTGAAATCTCATCCTATCCACGATATTGGCCTGAAATGATTATCATGTAAGGTAACCTTTCTCGTAGCCATTACATCTACGAAAAGGCTGGGAGAACTACAGGCCTTATCTTCAAGAAGCCTGTACCTAAGAATTTTGCCCAATGTGGTTCTTCTGAGAACTTTGCCAAACTTCATACCTAAAGTTCCTTCTTTTCAGAATATCAATAAAGAATCCTTCTTACCAGTTTTCTATCTTCATCCTGAGAGAAGAACAGATTTGTTTCCACACCTTAGATCAGGGATCAACAACCCCCGGGACGTGTGCCAAAAGTGGCTCGCGAGGCTTATTTCCCTGGCATGGCAACGAAGTCCTCAACTAGCAGTTTCGATCGGACCAAACACGGCCGAATTTAAACTATTATTATACTCTGGGGTTCTCTTCAGACCCCCAGAGTATAATAAGTGGAGACTCAGGAGAAGTGATGAAACATGAAAAAAAACAATGTACTCACCATTCCTGCGCTCCGCAGCCCCTCTTTTCTCTTCGGGCGCTTCTGCCTGTAGTCAGCGACAGCTGATAGGGCTTCAGGGGTCACGTCTGGTGTTATTACGCATAATGACGCGACGTGACCCCTGAGACTCAATCAGCGGTCGCTGACTACAGGCAGAAGCGCCCGAAGGGAACAGAGGGGCTGCGGAGCGCAGGAATGGAGAGTACATTATTTTTTATGTTTGTCACCTCTCTTGGCTCTCCACTTATTATACTCTGGGGTCTGAAGAGACCTCACAGTATAATAATAGCCAGTGAGTGGCGACAATTGGAATATTATAAAAGTTGGAACAGAATACCGCGTGCAGGGGCCACTATGGGACATTATTCTGTATAACGGTGTGCTTTCTGTATTAAGGATGTGTTTGCACAGAAAACACAGGCATTTTTTTTTTGTGAACCATGTGAACACAGTTTTACATCAAAGTAAAAGTTCCAGTGGCCTAATATAGCAGCATCCAGATCCATAATGTGTATTCACCATAAGGTGCTGCTATACCGTTGCTCCTGGACACTTACATTTACCACTAATTGGGGACTGCACATGGACTTTCATTACTTCTACTCGGAAAGTACATGAGCGTCCCAGGAAATAGCAATAAACCCATCTGGTGGCAGCACTTCTGTGTTTTATGACTTTAGTTTTGGGTCGTCAGACATACAATTATTGACCGGCACTCCAAGTACCTCATCTTTTGATTTTTTTTAATTAAAAACGGCATGCCGAACAAAAAAAGGTTGCCTACCCCTGCCTTAGATGTTAAGAGAGCCATTCTGACCTACCTGGATAGAACCAAGAATTTCAGAAAAGAAGAAAATGTATTTGTACTCTTTTCAGGCACCAGGAAAGGGATGAAATCCTCTAAACACACATTGGATGGATCAAGTCCACCATAGTTGAAGCCTACAGATTACTAGATATCTCTGTCATCTACACCAAGGACACGTTGCACACGCTCCACAGCAGCCTCATGGGCTGAGGATACACAAGTCTCCATCCTGGATATCTGTACTGCTGCTTCCTGGAGATCTTCCTCCACCTTCACCAAGCATTATCGTCTGAACATCCACTCGGAGGGTCCAGCCTTTGGCACAGCAATACTTCATACGGTTTCTAAATGATGATTATTCCCCCTCCCCCTTAGGTAGCTAGCGAGTTTGCATCTGTGCTGCTGCAGGACCAATAAGAAATACAAAATTGGGTTTTACCTGAAATTTTGCTCTCTTTTGAGTACAAGACCATATCCGTCCAACATATGATTAAGAAAAAAATGTGTCCAGTAAAAACACAAGAAAAAAGTGAAATGCTAAGTAACTGTTTCATTGCTATCTAGGTGGGCCGGTCCTAGGAGGAATTAAAGGCGGGAGATACAGACCCATCTCTGCTGCCTTGGACTCAAAAAAAAAAAAAATATAGTCAAGATTGACAAGGTTAGAAATAATTATTTTTATTTGAAATAATAATTTTCTCCTTCAAACTTTGCTTTCATCACAGAATGCTCCATTTGCAGCAATTCCAGCCCTTTGGCATTCTAGCTGTTAATTTGCTGAGGTCATCTGGAGACATTTCCCGCCATGCTTCCAGAAGCCCCTCCCACAAGTTGGATTGGCTTGATGGGCACTTTTTGCGTACCGTACGGTCAATGGGGCTGAGATGTGGTGACTGCGCCGGCCCCTCCATTACAGATAGAATACCGGCTGCGGCTTCTTCCCTAAATAGTTCTTGCATAATTTGGAGGTGCTTTGGGTCATTGTCCTGTTGTAGGATGAAATTGGCTCCAATCAGGTGCTGTCCACAGGGTATGGCATGGCGGTGCATGGAGTGATCGACCTTCCTTATTCACAATCCCTTTTACCTTGTACAAATCTCCCACTTTACCAACCCCAGACCATCCCATTCCCTCCACCATGCTGACAGATGGCGTCAGGCGTCTTCCTGCATCTTCTCACTTTGTTCTTCTGTGTGATCCAAACACCTCAGACTTCGATTGTCTGTCCATAACACTTTTTTCCAATCTTCCTCTATCCAATGTCTGTTCTTTTGCCCATATGAATCTTTTCCTTTTATTAGCCAGTCTCAGATATGGCTTTTTCTTGGCCACCCTGAAGGCCAGCATCCCTGAGTCGCCTCTTCACTGTAGACGCTGACACTGGCGTTTTGCGGGTACTATTTAATGAAGCTGCCAGCTGAGGACCTGTGAGGCGTCGATTTCTCAGACTTGACACTCTAATGTACTTGTCTTGTTGCTCAGTTGTGCAGCACGGCCTCCCACTTCTCTTTCTACTCTGGTTAGAGCCTGTTTGTGCTGTCCTCTGAAGGGAGTAGTACACACCATTGTAGGAAATCTTCAGTTTCTTGGCAATTTCTCGCATGGAATAGCCTTCATTTCTAAGAACAAGAATAGATTGTCGAGTTTCACATGAAAGTTCTCTTTTTCTGGCCATTTTGAGAGTTTAATCGAACCAACAAATGTAATGCTCCAGATTCTCAACTAGCTCAAAGGAAAGTCAGTTTTATGGCTTCTCTAACCAGCAAAACTGTTTTCAGCTGTGCTAACATACTTGTACAAGGGTTTTCTAAACCTCCATTAGCCTTCTTACAGAGTCAGCAAACACAATGTACCAGTAGAGCACTGGAGTGATGGTCGCTGGAAATGGCCGCTATACACCTATGTAGATATTGCAGCTAGAATAGTCATTTACCACATTAACAATGTATAGAGTGGATTTCTGATTCATTTAATGTTATCTTCATTGAAAAAACTGTGTTTTTCTTTCAAAAATAAGGAAATTTCTAAGTGACCCTAAACTTTTGAACGGTAGTGTGTGTATATAATGTCAGGTATACAGCAGTATATACATGGCTCAGTCCTGACTCCTCGCTCCGCCCCTCATGCTACATTGTGTGTGTGTGTGTGTATATACAGTCATATGAAAAAGTTTGGGCACCCCTATTAATCTTAATCATTTTTAGTTCTAAATATTTGGGTGTTTGCAACAGCCATTTCAATTTGATATATCTAATAACTGATGGACACAGTAATATTTCAGGATTGAAATGAGGTTTATTGTACTAACAGAAAATGTGCAATATGCATTAAACCAAAATTTGACCGCTGCAAAAGTATGGGCACCTCAACAGAAAAGTGACATTAATATTTAATAGATCCTCCTTTTGCAAAAATAACAGCCTCTAGTCGCTTCCTGTAGCTTTTAATCAGTTCCTGGATCCTGGATGAAGGTATTTTTGACCATTCCTCTTTACAAAACAATTCCAGTTCAGTTAAGTTTGATGGTCGCCGAGCATGGACAGCCCGCTTCAAATTATCCCACAGATGTTCAATGATATTCAGGTCTGGGGACTGGGATGGCCATTCCAGAACATTGTAATTGTTCCTCTGCATGAATGCCTGAGTAGATTTGGAGCTGTGTTTTGGATCATTGTCTTGCTGAAATATCCATCCCCGGCGTAACTTCAAATTCGTCACTGATTCTTGTACATTATTCTCAAGAATCTGCTGATACTGAGTTGAATCCATGCGACCCTCAACTTTAACAAGATTCCTGGTGCCGGCATTGGCCACCCAGCCCCAAAGCATGATGGAACCTCCACCAAATTTTACAGTGGGTAGCAAGTGTTTTTCTTGGAATGCTGTGTTTTTTGGACGCCATGCATAACGCCTTTTTGTATGACCAAACAACTCAATCTTTGTTTCATCAGTCCACAGGACCTTCTTCCAAAATGAAGCTGGCTTGTCCAAATGTGCTTTTGCATACCTCAGGCGACTCTGTTTGTGGCGTGCTTTCAGAAACGGCTTCTTTCGCATCACTCTCCCATACAGCTTCTCCTTGTGCAAAGTGTGCTGTATTGTTGACCGATGCACAGTGACACCATCTGCAGCAAGATGATGCTGCAGCTCTTTGGAGGTGGTCTGTGGATTGTCCTTGACTGTTCTCACCATTCTTCTTCTCTGCCTTTCTGATATTTTTCTTGGCCTGCCACTTCTGGGCTTAACAAGAACTGTCCCTGTGGTCTTCCATTTCCTTACTATGTTTCTCACAGTGGAAACTGACAGGTTAAATCTCTGAGACAACTTTTTGTATCCTTCTCCTGAACAACTATGTTGAACAATCTTTGTTTTCAGATCATTTGAGAGTTGTTTTGAGGAGCCCATGATGCCACTCTTCAGAGGAGATTCAAATAGGAGAACAACTTGCAATTGGCCACCTTAAATACCTTTTCTCATGATTGGATACACCTGGCTATGAAGTTCAAAGCTCAGTGAGGTTACAAAACCAATTTTGTGCTTCAGTAAGTCAGTAAAAAGTAGTTAGGAGTATTCAAATCAATAAAATGATAAGGGTACCCAAATTTTTGCACCGGTCAAATTTTGGTTTAATGCATATTGCACATTTTCTGTTAGTACAATAAACCTCATTTCAATCCTGAAATATTACTGTGTCCATCAGTTATTAGATATATCAAATTGAAATGGCTGTTGCAAACACTCAAATATTTAGAACTAAAAATGATTAAGATTAATAGGGGTGCCCAAACTTTTTCATATGACTGTATATATATATATAATTAGGGTGACAATGCGTTCCATAGTAAAAATAAAAATTAGTTTTATTCAAGTTCTCACCCTGTATAATTGTTACAAATAATGATGTGTAATATCCTTTATAAGATGGTTTCTTTTGGTTGTGTTTAAATGGTGGCTCAATGTCGGCCTCTGAACATGTAATAGTCGTTATAATAAGATTTGGGTAGTTTGAATATTGAGCCCCGCCGCTCCTTGAAACTCTCTCAAATTTACTTATTTGTAATATGTAAAGAATATTTAATATTATTAGTTTATGTTACATTCCAGACAACATTCAGTATTAGGTAACCCTAATCTCTAACCCTTTACGCAGCAGCCGACATCACTCCCACTAGGTGGCTTTTACTGTCTATTTACATTTTTGCTTAAGATTCACTTTAATTTATAATAGTAATTTGCAAGTTTTGATGAGTGATATTAGGGTGATTTGCTGCAACGTATCAAAATTTATTTAAATGTTGGTTTATGGCTGCTATTTAGGCAGCCCACAAGTTTAGTCACCGTTGTAAGAAAAAATGGTGTCTTTGAATTGCAGCGTTCGAGGAATGTGGTTACTTGGAGGGACAGCAGACAGTATTACTGGTTGTAAGCTGTCGTCGAATTGGCAGGTGTTGGCCCGGTTTTATTTCCTGCACTGCACAGAATCGCAACCAACATGTACCAGTGCGGCCGACACAGCCAACGAAGTACTTCGGTTCTGGGAAAAAGTGAGAATCCTGACAAGGCAACAATACCAAGTGATCATTAAGGTGAAGAGTCATGCTTCACAGTAGGTATGGTGTTCTTTGGATACAACTCAGCATTCACTCTCCTCCAAACACCACGAGTTGTGTTTCTACCAAACACTTCTACTTTGGTTTCATCTGACCATATGACATTCTCCCAATACTCTTCTGGAACATCCAAATGCTCTCTAGCAAACTTCAGACGGGCCCGGATATGTACTGGCTTAAGCAGGGGGACACGTCTGGCACTGCAGGATCTGAGTCCCTGGCGGCGTAGTGTGTTACTGACGGTAGCCTTTGTTACGTTAGTCCCAGCTTTCTGCAGGTCACTCACTAGGTCCCCCCCGTGGGGTTCTGGGATTTTTGCTCACCGTTCTTGTGATCATTTTGACCCCACGGGGTGAGATCTTGCGTGGAGCCCCTGATGGAGGGAGATTATCAGTGGTCTTGTATGTCTTCCATTTTCTAATGGTGATTTCTTCACACCAAGCTGCTTGCCTATTGCAGATTCAGTCTTCCCAGCCTGGTGCAGGGCTACCATTTTGTTTCTGGTCCTTCCACAGCTCTTTGGTCTTCACCATAGTGGAGTTTGGAGTGTGACTGAGGTTGTGGACAGGAGTCTTTTATACTGATAACAATGTCACACAGGAGCCATTACTACAGGTAATGAGTGGAGGACAGAGGAGCCTCTTAAAGGAGAAGTTACAGGGCTGGGAGAGACAGAAATCTTGCTTGTTTGTAGGTGACCAAATACTTATTTTCCACCATAATTTGCAAATAAATTCTTAAAAAATCAGACAATGTGATTTTCTGGATTAGTTTTCTCATTTTGTCTCTCATAGTTGAGGTCTACCTATGATGACAATTACAGGCCGGCCTCATCTTTATAAGTGGGAGAACTTGCACAATTGGTGGCTGACTAAATACTTTTTTTTCCCCACTGTATATATCTTCTTTTTTTTTGAGTTGGAAGGGACCTCAAGGGCCATCGGGTCCAACCCCTGCGCGTGCAGGTTTTCCTAAATAATCCCAGCTATATGTTTATCCAGTTTCCACTATAGACGTATACAGCAGTATATACACAGCTCAGTCCTGACTCCTCATACTGCATTGTGTGTGTGTGTATATATATATATATATATATATAAAGTATACAGCAGTATATACACAGCTCAGTCCTGACTCCTCATACTGCATTGTGTGTGTGTATATATATATATATATATATATATATATATATATATATATATATATATAAAGTCACCCCATACAGCAGGTATATACACAGCTCAGTCCTGACTCCTCGCTCCTCATACTGTATTGTGTGTGTATATATATAAGTATATAGTAGTATATACACCGCTCAGGCTCTCCCGCTCCCTATAAGGCCTACATTTCCCATCATGCCCCCGGCTGATGACGTAACAGTCCCCGCCCTTCATGAAAACCCTCGGAGTCTCCGCCCCCCGTCGCCATTTTGCGCAGTGAGCGCCGGCTCGGTCCCGCTCATTGGTTCAGATTCCCCGGCCCGGTTGATCGCCCATACTGGGTTATACACCCGTCTACGAACGCCCGCTCTGCGCCCTTTAAGCCCCCGCGTATCCTTTTCCGTTCTTGAGCCGGATGGCGACGGATTGAGTGTGCGGAGCGGAGATCAGGACTGGACGAGAAGCCGCGCAGGTAAGTGCCAGACAAGATGGCGGCTGAGGGAATGAATGTACAGGGAATGTGAGGGAAAAAACCGCAGGGGGGTGAAATGTGTGTCACGTAGAAAACCGCAGGGATGTATAAAATGGAGGAGCATCTAATGTATAGAGGAGGAGGAGAGGGGCATCTAATGTATAGAGGAGGAGGAGAGGGGCATCTAATGTATAGAGGAGGAGGAGGAGAGGGGCATCTAATGTATAGAGGAGGAGGAGGAGAGGGGCATCTAATGTATAGAGGGAGGAGGAGAGGGGCATCTAATGTATAGAGGAGGAGGAGAGGGGCACAAGAAGGAGGGGAGGAGAGGGGCACAGAGAGGAGGAGAGGCAAAGAGGGGGGGGGGGGCCAAGAGAGGGGGGGGGGGCCTGTGAGGAGGAGAGGGGCATCTAATGTATAGAGGGGGGAGAGGGGCATCTAATGTATAGAGGAGGAGGAGGAGAGGGGCATCTAATGTATAGGGAGGAGGAGGAGGAGAGGGGCATCTAATGTATAGAGGAGGAGGAGGAGAGGGGCATCTAATGTATAGAGGAGGAGGAGGAGAGGGGCATCTAATGTATAGAGGAGGAGGAGGAGGGGCATCTAATGTATAGAGGAGGAGGAGGAGAGGGGCATCTAATGTATAGGGGGAGAGGGGCCTGAGGAGGAGAGGGGCATCTAATGTATAGAGGAGGAGGAGAGGGGCATCTAATGTATAGAGGAGGAGGAGAGGGGCATCTAATGTATAGAGGAGGAGGAGAGGGGCATCTAATGTATAGAGGAGGAGGAGGAGAGGGGCATCTAATGTATAGAGGAGGAGGAGGAGAGGGGCATCTAATGTATAGAGGAGGAGGAGGAGGAGAGGGGCATCTAATGTACAGGGAGGAGGAGAGGGGCATCTAATGTATAGAGGAGGAGGAGGAGAGGGGCATCTAGATGGGGGGGGGGGGCCAGGAGGAGGAGGAGGAGAGGGGCATCTAATGTATAGAGGAGGAGGAGGAGAGGGGCATCTAATGTATAGAGGGGCGCGAGGAGGAGAGGGGCATCTAATGTATATAGAGGAGGAGGAGGAGAGGGGCATCTAATGTATAGAGGAGGAGGAGGAGAGGGGCATCTAATGTACAGAGGAGGAGAGGGGCATCTAATGTATAGAGGAGGAGGAGAGGGGCATCTAATGTACGGAGATGGAGGAGGAGGAGAGGGGCATCTAATGTATAGAGGAGGAGGAGGAGAGGGGCATCTAATGTTATAGAGGAGGAGAGGGGCATCTAATGTATAGAGGAGGAGGAGGAGAGGGGCATCTAATGTATAGAGGAGGAGGAGGAGAGGGGCATGTAATGTATAGAGTGGAGGAGGAGGAGAGGGGCATCTAATGTATAGGGAGGAGGAGGAGAGGGGCATCTAATGTATAGAGGAGGAGGAGGAGAGGGGCATCTAATGTATAGAGGAGGAGGAGGAGAGGGGCATCTAATGTATAGAGGAGGAGGAGGAGAGGGGCATCTAATGTATGGAGGAGGAGGAGGAGAGGGGCATCTAATGTATGGAGGAGGAGGAGGAGAGGGGCATCTAATGTATGGAGGAGGAGAGGGGCATCTAATGTATGGGGGGAGGAGGAGAGGGGCATCTAATGTATGGAGGAGGAGGAGGAGAGGGGCATCTAATGTATAGAGGAGGAGGAGAGGGGCATCTAATGTATAGAGGAGGAGGAGGAGAGGGGCATCTAATGAACAGAGATGGAGGAGGAGAGGGGCATGTAATGTATATACAGTGCCTTGTAAAAGTCTTCACACCCCTTGACCTTTGTCACATTTTGTCACAACCACAAACTTCAATGTATTTCTTGAGATTTTCAGTGATAACAACACAAAGTATCAGATAATTGTGAAGTGGAAGGAAAATGATACAAGGTTATCAAATCTGTAATCCAATAAACATCTGACAGGTGTGACGTGCAAAAGTCTTCAGCCCCCTATAGCAATACTTTGTAGAGCTCCTTTGGCCACAATTCCTGCTCCGCGTCTTTTGGGCTCGGTCTCTTCCAGCTTTGCACATCTAGAGATGAGATTTCTGCCCCTTCTTCTTCTTCTTCTTTGCAGCCAGATTGGATGGAGCGTCTGTGATCAGTAATTCTCATGTCTTGCCACAGATGCTCAATGGGATTTGGGTCTGGACTGTGACTGGGCCATTCTAACACCGGAATATTCTATCATCTAAACCCTTTACTGGAGCTCGGGCTGGAGGTTTAGGGTCATTGTCTTGCTGGAATCTCCTTCCCAGTCTTGTCTTTTGCAGCCTCCAGTCTCAGGTTTTCTTCCAGGATTGGCCTGTATTTAGCTCCCTCCATCTTGCCATCCCCTCTGAGCAGCTTCCCTGTCCCCCCAGCATGATGCTGCCCCCTATGTGTCACAGTGGGGATGGCGGGGTGCTCAGGGGGATGAGCAGGGTTACTTTGTATTTAGGCCATAAAGTTCCCCTTTGGCCTCCTCTGAGCAGAGCTCCTTCTCTCACATGTTTGCGGTGTCCCCTATATGACTTGTGGCCATAAACTGCAGACGCCACTTCTTATGTCTTTCTTACAACAATGGTTTCCTTCTTGCCGCTCCTCCATATAGATTGGCAGATTTGTGGGGTGCGCAGTGACTTCTAGTTGTCCTGTGGACAGATTCTCCCTGTACCTGAGGATTTCTGCAGCTCCTCCACAGTGACCATGGACCTCTTGGCTGCTTCTCTGACCAGCGCTCTCCTTGCTCAGTGATCTGGTAGTTTAGGTGGACGGCCATGTCTTGGTAGGTTTGCAGTTGTAGAATACTCTTCCATTTTTGGATGTTGGGTTGAACAGCGCTCCTTGGGATGCTCAAAGCTTGGGATATGTTTTTATAACCTAACCCTGCTTTACACTTCTCCACAACGTTATCTGTGACCTGTCTGGTGAGTTCCTTGGTCTTCATGATGCTGTTTGTTCACTAGTGTTCTCTAACAAACCACTGAGGCCCTCACAGAACAGGTGTATTTATACTGAGACTGCATTACACACAGCCGGACTCTATTAACTCATTAATAGACCGGTGGCCTCGCTGTAGTGGCCGGCACAGGCCGGAGGCCTCGCTGTAGTGGCCGGCACAGGCCGGAGGCCTCGCTGTAGTGGCCGGCACAGGCCGGAGGCCTCGCTGTAGTGACCGGCACAGACCGGAGGCCTCGCTGTAGCGTCTAGACTGATAGATGAGCCTGGCCACCGCATTCAGAATATTCAGATGTTTTTGAGGTGGAGATGACATGAGCGTGCGAGTGATTGGATATGGGGAGTGAAGGAAAGGTCTGAGTCAGACATAACCCCGAGGCAGCGGGCATACTGCCTAGGAGTTATGGTAAGGCCGGAAACTGCAATGGAGATATCAGGGACAGATCTATTAGATGGTGGAAACAGCAGTAGTTCAGTCTGTGAGAGATTCAGTGTCAGATAGAGAGAAGACATGATATTAGAGACAGCAGAGAGACAGTCACTGGTGTTCTGTATTAGTGCATAGGTGATGTCACGGGATGACGTATATAATTGGGTGTCATCAGCATAAAGATGGTACCGGAAGCCAAATCTGGTGATGGTTTGTCCAATGGGGGCTGTGTAGAGGGAGAAGAGCAGGGGACCTAGGACCGAGCCCTGAGGAACCCCTATGGCAAGGGGAAGAAACAGAGCCCGCAAATGATACACAGAAAGTGCGGTCAGAGAGATAAGAGAGAACCAGGAGAGAGCGGTGTCTATGAGGCCAACAGAGCGGAGCATAGTGAGGAGGAGTTAATGGTCAAGAGTGTCAAATGCTGCTGAGAGATCTAGAAGAATAAGAAGAGAGAAGTCACTTTTGGATTTAGCCGTCAGGAGATCATTGGAGACTTTTGTGAGGGCCGTTTCAGTAGAGTGCAGAGTGCGTAAGCCAAATTGTAAGGAGTCAAGAAGAGAGTTAGCAGAAACATAGTGGATTAAATGAGAATAGACCAAGCGTTCCAAGATTTTAGAGATGAAGGGGAGTTTAGAGACAGGTCGGTAGTTAGCAGCACAGGACGGGTCAAGGGAGGATTTCTTCAGTAGCGGGGTTATGACAGCATGTTTGAAAGAGGATGGAAAAATTCCAGAAGAGAGAGAGGTTAAATATTTTAGTAAGGTAAGTTGTGACAGCAGGAGACAGAGACTGGAGAAGGTGTGAGGGGAAAGGGTCACTACTGCAGGTCGTAGGGCGAGAAGAAGAAAGTAGCTGAGAGACTTCTTCTGTAACAGGTTCAAAAGATGAGAATGAGCAGTCTGAAGTGTGGTAAGTGAGGGGGTCAGTGCCACCTGGGGATTTGGCAGTTATTTCCTGACGAATCTTATCAATTTTATCATGGAAATAAGAGGCCAGGTCATCTGTGCTAAGGTCTGTGAATGGCGTCTGCACCTTGGGAGTGAGTAAGGAGTGAAAAGTTTCAAATAGCCTTTTAGGGTTACAGGAGAGAGAAGAGATGAGAGCGGTGAAATAGTCTTGTTTGGCGAGGTGAAGGGCAGAATTATAGGTTTTAAGTATAAATTTGAAGTGGAGGAAGTCTGCAGGTGTACGTGATTTTCCACTTATTATACTCTGGGATCTGAAGAGACCCCACAGTATAATAATAGCTAGTGAGTGCCAAAAATTGGAATATTATAAAAGTTAGAATATTATACTGTGTGCAGGGGGCACTATGGTACATAATACCGTGTGCAGGGGCCACTATGGAGGATAATACCGTGTGCAGGGGCCACTATGGAGGATAATACCGTGTGCAGGGGCCACTATGGGGCATAATACCGTATGCAAGGGTCACTAGGGAGCATAATACTGTGTGCAGGGGCCACTATGAGACATAATACCGTGTACAGGGGCCACTATGGAGCATAATACCGTGTGCAGGGGCCGCTATGGGACAAAATACCGTGTACAGGGGCCGTTATGGGACATAATACAGTGTGCAGGGGCCACTATGGGGCATAATACTGTGTGCAGGGGCCACTATGAGACATAATACCGTGTACAGGGGCCACTATGGAGGATAATACCGTGTGCAGGGGCCGTTATGGGACATAATACCGTGTACAGGGGCCACTATGGAGCATAATACCGTGTGCAGGGGCCGCTATGGGACAAAATACCGTGTACAGGGGCCGTTATGGGACATAATACAGTGTGCAGGGGCCACTATGGGGCATAATACTGTGTGCAGGGGCCACTATGAGACATAATACCGTGTACAGGGGCCACTATGGAGGATAATACCGTGTGCAGGAGCCGTTATGGGACATAATACCGTGTACAGGGGCCACTATGGGACAAAATACCGTGTACAGGGGCCGTTATGGGACATAATACAGTGTGCAGGGGTCGCTATGGGACATAATACCGTGTGCAGGGGTCGTCAGACTTAGAATTATTGAGTGGCACTCCGAGTACCTCAACTTTGTCATGTGACAGATTCCCGGACTCTTCATGTTTCTTTATCTCCTCTCGGTGAGGCCGCCGCCATGTTTTTGGTGCTGACATTCGCTTCTCTCTTCGTTTTAGTGCATTAAGCAAGTCTGAAGGCCCAGGCTGGAGAGTCTGGCCCAGGATGAGGCAGCATCCCAGCATGCCCTGCAACAGCTCAGAGTCCCTTTACTGGAGTATCGAGAGAGAGAAGAGTCTGCTAGACGTGTCCCAATGGATCCCTGTTCTTCTCGGAGGCAGATGCCGGTGGGTGTTTCATATACAATACATTCCGAAAGTCTTCTGCCCCTTGATGATAGAGAAATGGTGCAGGGCCTGATGACTGATGTCCCGGACAAATTTTTTTATTTTTCCTTTTTTAAATAAATCTCCACATTGTCTTTCTGAGGTATTGAGCGAAGATTGGTGGAAACCAGAATTCCAGATTTTTTTTTATGTTGCTAGAAGACAGCATAACAAAATGCAAATAAATAAAAGTGGGTGTGTATATATGTGTGTAATCAATCTATCGATCAGACCTCCCAGTGATCATGTGACCCCAGCACACCCTGGTGTATATACACCACCCCTCTAATAACAGTACAGATTACATCTACATAATATAAAGTGTCAGACATGAGATGGTGTGTATGTCCTCGTACCCTATTTTCACAATGGTCCCTGCCACTCAGTAAGCTGCAGTACATGGATGTCACCTCTGGGCGTCCAGGTTACTCACCGCTCTCTTCTACAGGCATCGGACGTATTGACCGGCATCAATCCCCCCATGTCTCCAGACTCCAGCGGGGAGCTGTCTCCGTTTGACCTCTCGGGAGACCTAGGAGATTTATGCCCCGGCTCCCCTGCTGATGATGGACTGGATGGGAATCAACAAGACGGTTCAGCGGGACAGAAGTGGGACAATCACACAGAGATTGCAGAGCAAGCGAAACATGTGAGTAACCTGTCTAGGACTGAGCTCTCTCCCACATCCGTCACACCTTACCACTATGACTCCCTTTTCTTTTTTTTTTTTTCCTTTTCTTGAGCAGGAAGCTGAGATTGAGAATAGAATAGCAGAGCTCCGTAAGGAGGGCTTTTGGACTCCTCGCCGTCTGTCAAAGTTTCCAGAACCCACTCGTCCAAAAGTGCATTGGGACTATTTGTGTGAGGAGATGCAATGGCTGTCTGCAGACTTTGGCCAAGAGCGGCGCTGGAAGAGGGGCGTGGCCAGGAAGGTAAGTGATGAGGGGCCTCGTCAGGAAGAAGAGTGGCCTGGGGGAGTAGTGTCCTTGACCTATCTCCATGGGGTACAAGCAGCGCAACGCACTGATAAAACAGGTCCTTGCCTGGTTCTGTAGGCTTGGATTTGGTAGCTGGTGCTATAGAATTTCCTATCTGTTGGGACTATCCTTCATGGTGACAGTCACACAGAGAGGGACATGCATTGGAGACCACTTCTGATTAGGACATTTAGGGTTACCACATTACACTTCATAGTCCTGTGTGCCCCTCTGGGCCCCTGCTGCTGTCTTTGTATGTGGGGTGACTGCTGTCTCCTTCCCTGCTCCAGGTTCTTAAAGTAGTACTGGTGGTACTGCTGCCTCCTTCCCGTTCCTATAATAGTAGTCGTGGTGTTGGTGTCTTATTCTGGTTTCTATAGTGGTAGTAGTAATGGTGGTGGTGCTGCCTCCTTCCCGTTCCTAAAGTAGTAGTAGTGGTGATGTTGCTGCCATCTTTTTCCCATTCCTATAGTGGTGGTGGTGCTGCTGCTGCCCACTTCCCGTTCCTAAAGTAGTAGTAGTGGTGGTGTTGCTGCCATCTTTTTCCCATTCCTATAGTGGTGGTGGTGCTGCTGCTGCCCACTTCCCGTTCCTAAAGTAGTAGTAGTGGTGGTGTTGCCATCTCATTCTCGTTTCTATGGTAGTAGTGGTGGTGCTGCCTCCTTCCTGTTCCTATAGTAGTAGTAGTGGTGATGTTGCTGCCATCTTTTTCCCATTCCTATAGTGGTGGTGCTGCTGCCCACTTCCCGTTCATATAGTAGTAGTAGTAGTGGTGGTGGTGTTGCTGTCTCATTCTCGTTTCTATGGTAGTAGTAGTAGTACCAGTACCATTTCATTCTCGTTCCTATAGTAGCTGTGGTGCTGCTTCCTCCTTCCTGCTCCTATAGTAGTGGTGGTGGTGGTGTTGCTGTCTCATTCTCGTTTCTCTGGTAGTAGTAGTAGCTGTGGTGCCGCTTCCTCCTTCCTGTTCCTATAGTAGTAGTGGTGGTGGTGTTGCTGTCTCATTCTCGTTTCTATGGTAGTAGTAGTAGCAGTAGCAGTAGCGGTGTTGCCGTCTCATTCTCTGGGGTAGTAGTAGTAGTAGCTGTGGTGCTGCTTCCTCCTTCCTGTTCCTATAGTAGTAGTGGTGGTGGTGTTGCTGTCTCATTCTCGTTTCTATGGTAGTAGTAGTAGCAGTAGCAGTAGCGGTGTTGCCATCTCATTCTCGTTTCTATGGTAGTAGTAGTAGCTGTGATGCCGCTTCCTCCTTCCTGTTCCTATAGTAGTGGTGGTGGTGGTGTTGCCGTCTCATTCTCGTTTCTATGGTAGTAGTAGCAGTAGCAGTAGCGGTGTTGCCGTCTCATTCTCGTTTCTCTGGTAGTAGTGGTGGTGCTGCCTCCTTCCCGTTCCTATAGTAGTAGTGGTGGTGGTGTTGCAGTCTCATTCTCGTTTCTATGGTAGTAGTAGTAGCAGTAGCAGTAGCAGTAGCGGTGTTGCCGTCTCATTCTCGTTTCTCTGGTAGTAGTAGTAGTAGCTGTGGTGCTGCTTCCTCCTTCCTGTTCCTATAGTAGTGGTGGTGGTGGTGTTGCCGTCTCATTCTCGTTTCTCTGGTAGTAGTAGTAGTAGCTGTGGTGCTGCTTCCTCCTTCCTGTTCCTATAGTAGTAGTGGTGGTGGTGTTGCTGTCTCATTCTCGTTTCTATGGTAGTAGTAGTAGCAGTAGCAGTAGCGGTGTTGCCGTCTCATTCTCGTTTCTATGGTAGTAGTAGTAGCTGTGGTGCTGCTTCCTCCTTCCTGTTCCTATAGTAGTGGTGGTGGTGGTGTTGCCGTCTCATTCTCGTTTCTATGGTAGTAGTAGTAGTAGTAGCAGTAGCAGTAGCGGTGTTGCCGTCTCATTCTCGTTTCTCTGGTAGTAGTAGTAGCTGTGGTGCTGCTTCCTCCTTCCTGTTCCTATAGTAGCTGTGGTGCTGCTTCCTCCTTCCTGTTCCTATAGTAGTAGTAGTGGTGGTGGTGTTGCTGTCTCATTCTCGTTTCTATGGTAGTAGTAGCTGTGGTGCTGCTTCCTTCTTCCTGTTCCTATAGTGGTGTTGGTGCTGCCTCCTTCTTTGGTTGTCTGGTCTTTTATCTCTTCTGTTTATGTTCTGCAGGTTGTCAGAATGGTGGTCCGTCACCATGAGGAGTTGAAGCAGAAAGAGGAGCGGGCTCGGAGAGAAGAACAGGCCAAGCTCCGGCGCATTGCTACCTCCATTGCCAAGGAAGTGAGACAGTTCTGGAGTAACGTGGAGAAGGTGGGCGTCTTGTAGTCTGATTAGGAGTGCTCTTGTGCCGTCACTGTCGGCTTCTTGGTGCTAGAATGGCCACTGCCATCACCTGATAGATGTAGTCCGGGCTCAGCTGCTCTCTGTGTTTTAGGTGGTGCAGTTTAAGCAGCAGTCCCGTCTGGAGGAGAAAAGGAAAAAGGCTCTGGACCTGCAGCTGGACTTCATTGTGGGTCAGACAGAAAAATACTCCGACCTTCTGAGCCAGAGTCTAAGCGAAGCGATTCCAGTCAGCAAGACCAGCTCTTCATGTGTTGGGTCGTCTCAGGGAGGGTCACTGAGGACCAGTCCAGCCCCATCTGTCTGCCAGAAAGGTGAGCTCAGCGAGCGCTCCTCTATAAAGTTGTGAAGTGACCATGACGCACTGATAAAACAGGTCCCTGCCTGCCCCTCTAGGCTTGGATTTGGTAGCTGGTGCCATAGAAATTTCTCTAGTCGTGGCACAGTGTTCGATCTGGTGATACTGAGCCACGTGAAGAGGTACACTGATGGTGCCTTACTGGTGGGACGGCCTGCATGGTAATCCTGGGTAATTCTGTGCGCTCTGCTTTACAGCAGCAGCAGAAGGCGATGGTGACTTTCTTCCTCATGAGTCTGATAATGAAGAGGAGGATGATGAGGAAACCATTGAGATAGAGGAGCAGCAGGAGGGGAATGATGCTGAGGCTCATCGTCTGGAGCTGGAGTTGCTGAAGCAGGAGAGTGAACTTCCCCTGGATGAGCTGCTGCAGAACCTGCCCCTCGAGATCCTGAAGGATGACTCCCCCATGCCAGTATGTGTGCTCTGGGCATTGCTATAGGTGGTGGGTCGCCATACTTCTGTATAGGGAAATATTTAAGATTGCCCTACACTTTAAGATTCGGCTCTACATCATAGGTGGTCTTGGAGGAAAAGTAGAGACAACTCCTAAAATTGATGTCTTAAAGTGGTCGGAAATCCTGCTGTTCATGAGTTACCTTTAAAGGGTACCTTTTATCACCTCTAAGTCCATCTCTTTGCATCATTTACTAGCCCCTTCCATTGATTCTGGCACAGTTGGAGTTTCCTCTCTCGCTCCCACCGTTTCTGAGCAATCAATGCTGTTAGTTCTGGTGCCTGATATGCTTTTTAGTCTCTGTACTGTCAGGTGGGCGGTGTCAGGCAGGAGCAGGCAAGGGGGTGGAATTCAGTGTTCTGACACTGGCTGCCTGATTGGAGCTCTGAATCACACTCCTTGTCTGACGCCGCCCACCTGATAGTTTTGATCCTTTGATGCTATTTAAGCTAAATGCCCTTGTTACATAGTAATGGTGGGGGCGAGAGAGAAAATTCTAACCTTCCATGGTACTCCTCCTGGTCTCTGCCTGGCACTCCCTCTGTACATGTTGTGTCCCCTCTCCTCTGGCCACATGTCACTGTGTATGGTTGTGTCCCCCCTCCTCTGGCCACATGTCACTGTGTATGGTTGTGTCCCCCCTCCTCTGGCCACGTGTCACTGTGTATGGTTGTGTCCCCTCTCCTCTGGCCACATGTCACTGTGTATGGTTGTGTCCCCCCCCTCTCCTCTGGCCACATGTCACTGTGTATGGTTGTGTCCCCCCTCCTCTGGCCACATGTCACTGTGTATGGTTGTGTCCCCCCCTCTCCTCTGGCCACATGTCACTGTGTATGGTTGTGTCCCCCCCTCTCCTCTGGCCACATGTCACTGTGTATGGTTGTGTCCCCTCTCCTCTGGCCACATGTCACTGTGTATGGTTGTGTCCCCCCCCCCCTCCTCTGGCCACATGTCACTGTGTATGGTTGTGTCCCCCCTCTCCTCTGGCCACATGTCACTGTGTATGGTTGTGTCCCCCCCTTCTCTGGCCACGTGTCACTGTGTATGGTTGTGTCCCCCCCTCTCCTCTGGCCACATGTCACGGTGTATGGTTGTGTCCCCTCTCCTCTGGCCACATGTCACTGTGTATGGTTGTGTCCCCTCTCCTCTGGCCACATGTCACTGTGTATGGTTGTGTCCCCCCCCCTCTCCTGTGGCCACATGTCACTGTGTATGGTTGTGTCCCCCTCTCCTCTGGCCACATGTCACTGTGTATGGTTGTGTCCCCCTCTCCTCTGGCCACGTGTCACTGTGTATGGTTGTGTCCCCCCCTCTCCTCTGGCCACGTGTCACTGTGTATGGTTGTGTCCCCCCCCTCTGGCCACATGTCACTGTGTATGGTTGTGTCCCCCCCCTCCTCTGGCCACGTGTCACTGTATATGGTTGTGTCCCCCCCTCTCCTCTGGCCACATGTCACTGTGTATGGTTGTGTCCCCCCCTCCTCTGGCCACGTGTCACTGTGTTTGGTTGTGTCCCCCCCTCTCCTCTGGCCACATGTCACTGTGTATGATTGTGTCCCCCTCTCCTCTGGCCACATGTCACGGTGTATGGTTGTGTCCCCTCTCCTCTGGCCACATGTCACTGTGTATGGTTGTGTCCCCCTCTCTGGCCACGTGTCACTGTGTATGGTTGTGTCCCCCTCTCCTCTGGCCACATGTCACTGTGTATGGTTGTGTCCCCCTCTCCTCTGGCCACATGTCACAGTGTATGGTTGTGTCCCCCCTCCTCTGGCCACGTGTCACTGTGTATGGTTGTGTCCCCCCCTCCTCTGGCCACATGTCACTGTGTATGGTTGTGTCCCCCCCTCTCCTGTGGCCACATGTCACGGTGTATGGTTGTGTCCCCCTCTCCTCTGGCCACGTGTCACTGTGTATGGTTGTGTCCCCCTCTCCTCTGGCCACGTGTCACTGTGTATGGTTGTGCCCCCCCTCCTCTGGCCACATGTCACTGTGTATGGTTGTGTCCCCCCTCTCCTCTGGCCACGTGTCACGGTGTATGGTTGTGTCCCCCTCCTCTGGCCACATGTCACTGTGTATGGTTGTGTCCCCCCTCTCCTCTGGCCACATGTCACTGTGTATGGTTGTGTCCCCCCCTCTCCTGTGGCCACATGTCACGGTGTATGGTTGTGTCCCCCCCCTCTCCTCTGGCCACGTGTCACTGTGTATGGTTGTGTCCCCTCTCCTCTGGCCACATGTCACTGTGTATGGTTGTGTCCCCCTCCTCTGGCCACATGTCACGGTGTATGGTTGTGTCCCCTCTCCTCTGGCCACATGTCACTGTGTATGGTTGTGTCCCCCTCCTCTGGCCACATGTCACGGTGTATGGTTGTGTCCCCCTCTCCTGTGGCCACGTGTCACTGTGTATGGTTGTGTCCCCCCTCCTCTGGCCACATGTCACTGTGTATGATTTTGCCCCCTCTCCTCTGGCCACGTGTCACTGTGTATGGTTGTGTCCCCCCTCCTCTGGCCACATGTCACTGTGTATGGTTGTGTCCCCCCCCTCCTCTGGCCACATGTCACTGTGTATGGTTGTGTCCCCCCTCCTCTGGCCACGTGTCACTGTGTATGGTTGTGTCCCCCTCTCCTCTGGCCACATGTCACTGTGTATGGTTGTGTCCCCCTCTCCTCTGGCCACATGTCACAGTGTATGGTTGTGTCCCCCCTCCTCTGGCCACGTGTCACTGTGTATGGTTGTGTCCCCCCTCCTCTGGCCACATGTCACTGTGTATGGTTGTGTCCCCCCTCTCCTGTGGCCACATGTCACGGTGTATGGTTGTGTCCCCTCTCCTCTGGCCACGTGTCACTGTGTATGGTTGTGTCCCCTCTCCTCTGGCCACGTGTCACTGTGTATGGTTGTGCCCCCCCCTCCTCTGGCCACATGTCACTGTGTATGGTTGTGTCCCCCCCTCTCCTCTGGCCACGTGTCACGGTGTATGGTTGTGTCCCCCCTCCTCTGGCCACATGTCACTGTGTATGGTTGTGTCCCCCCTCTCCTCTGGCCACATGTCACTGTGTATGGTTGTGTCCCCCCCTCTCCTGTGGCCACATGTCACGGTGTATGGTTGTGTCCCCTCTCCTCTGGCCACGTGTCACTGTGTATGGTTGTGTCCCCCTCCTCTGGCCACATGTCACGGTGTATGGTTGTGTCCCCTCTCCTCTGGCCACATGTCACTGTGTATGGTTGTGTCCCCCTCCTCTGGCCACATGTCACGGTGTATGGTTGTGTCCCCCTCTCCTGTGGCCACGTGTCACTGTGTATGGTTGTGTCCCCCCTCCTCTGGCCACATGTCACTGTGTATGATTTTGCCCCCTCTCCTCTGGCCACGTGTCACTGTGTATGGTTGTGTCCCCCTCCTCTGGCCACATGTCACTGTGTATGGTTGTGTCCCCCCCCTCCTCTGGCCACATGTCACTGTGTATGGTTGTGTCCCCCCTCCTCTGGCCACGTGTCACTGTGTATGGTTGTGTCCCCCCTCTCCTCTGGCCACGTGTCACTGTGTATGGTTGTGTCCCCCCCCCCCCCTCTGGCCACATGTCACTGTGTATGATTGTGCCCCCTCTTCTCTGGCCACATGTCACTGTGTATGGTTGTGTCCCCTCTCCTCTGGCCACATGTCACTGTGTATGGTTGTGTCCCCCCTCTCCTCTGGCCACGTGTCACTGTGTATGGTTGTGTCCCCCCCCCCCTCTGGCCACATGTCACTGTGTATGGTTGTGTCCCCCTCTCCTCTGGCCGCATGTCACTGTGTATGGTTGTGTCCCCCCTCTCCTCTGGCCACATGTCACTGTGTATGGTTGTGTCCCCCTCTCCTCTGGCCACATGTCACTGTGTATGGTTGTGTCCCCCCCCTCTGGCCACATGTCACTGTGTATGGTTGTGTCCCCCTCTCCTCTGGCCGCATGTCACTGTGTATGGTTGTGTCCCCTCTCCTGTGGCCACGTGTCACTGTGTATGGTTGTGTCCCCTCTCCTCTGGCCACGTGTCACTGTGTATGGTTGTGTCCCCCCCTCTCCTGTGGCCACATGTCACTGTGTATGGTTGTGTCCCCCTCCTCTGGCCACATGTCACTGTGTATGGTTGTGTCCCCTCTCCTCTGGCCACATGTCACTGTGTATGGTTGTGTCCCCTCTTCTCTGGCCACGTGTCACTGTGTATGGTTGTGTCCCCCTTCTCTGGCCACGTGTCACTGTGTATGGTTGTGTCCTCCCCTCCTCTGGCCACATGTCACTGTGTATGATTGTGCCCCCTCTTCTCTGGCCACGTGTCACTGTGTATGGTTGTGTCCCCCTCTCCTCTGGCCACGTGTCACTGTGTATGATTGTGCCCCCTCTTCTCTGGCCACATGTCACTGTGTATGATTGTGCCCCCTCTTCTCTGGCCACGTGTCACTGTGTATGGTTGTGTCCCCCCTCCTCTGGCCACATGTCACTGTGTATGATTGTGCCCCCTCTTCTCTGGCCACATGTCACTGTGTATGGTTGTGTCCCCCTCTCCTGTGGCCACGTGTCACGGTGTTTGTGCACGCCCCCTCTTCTCTGGCCACGTGTCACGGTGTGTGCGCCCCCTCTCCTCTGGTGCTGCGCTGTGCCCCCTGCTTATTTAGCAGCTTGTACAGTGTGTGGCCTCAACTTCCCGACCTTTTCTTTTTATTATTAGGATCCTGTTTCCAGTGAAGAAGACACGGAGGAGGAGGAGGTGGGGGTAGAGGAGGAAGATGATGAGTTCACAGCCAATGAGGATGATGGTGAGTGCAGCCATTGTACTGATCCACCCATTCCCCTCACTGAGGGACCGCTACACCTCCGCCTTGTGTAATTATATTTAGGACCTTTCCCCTATATACAACATTTAAAGCTGGTATTTGTATTGTTTAATGCTGCTCCTGGTGGGCTCCCGGGCCTCAGTCTGCAGTGCGATAGCTCCGGTCTTCTATACAGATCCCCCAGTGATGTCATATTTGGCTGCAGTGGTGACCTCTTCACAAATGGCCTGTGATTGGCTGCTGCAGTCACCGGGATCCTGTAAACTGAATACGGGACCTGCTGATAGGAATGGGGAACCAGGGAGCAGTGAATAATCCCTCAGCAGCGCTATTAAATAATAAGAATCTCGCCCTTCGGACATCCCTTTAATACTTTAAATTATTTCTTATTTGTTTTTGACCGGTGTGGTCGGTGTCCTCTCATTACTTGCCGCACTGCCAGCTTGCTACGGATTGATCCTGTATACCAGTATTTCTAAAAGTTTTCAAGCCAAGTACCCTCTTGTGAAAAATGTTCCAACCTACTACTCCCAATGGATGCCGTGGTGTCTTATCATGTGACAGATCCAGCTCCCGATCTCAAGTGGGAAAGAAAAACTGGCGCACGTTATGTGCGAAGCAAATAGTTTAGCTTGTGGGGGCCCCGGTGGTGGGCGCGCACTAACAGTTCTGAGGGTCTATAAGGTTGGAAACAGCTTTTCACTCATTATATCCTAGATCAAAAGCAATTTGTCTATTGACTCCCCCGGGCCCTGACCTGTTGGCGGCCTCGGCTTGCCAGTTTGGGTGTCACTAGTCCTCCAGGAGCCTCAGAATTTGAGCGCTCACTAGATCTGCCACTTCCAGAGCATTGGTTCCCTGCCGTGCCGTTTACCCCCTGAGAAGCACTGTTGTATACCATGATGTGACTTGTTCTATATGTATTGGGGCTATCCTGCTATATCTGTCATTCCTATAAATACTGAGCATAGCTCTGACTGGACATTGTCTGATGTGTGCAGCTGAGGATGAGGAGGACACCATTGCAGCAGAGGAAGAGATGGCAGGACAGCAAGATCACGCCGCGGAGCTCTCCCAGCTGGCGAGAGAAGGTAGGTGGGAAAAGACGACATTCAGAGCCCCTCCCCCACTAGAGGAGCAGAGCACTGCAGAAAACCCGCACAGCCCCCGTCACCTGTGTCTCTGCCCCTCGTATTTAAAATAAAGAATCCAAATGTGTTTCCCCTTTACCTGCTTTACTGGTCTCCTCCTCCTCTGGGGATATGGCTGTGTAACATTTGTTAAGGACGTCTCTTTCAGACCAAGTAACTGTAATTTCCACAGGGGAGATGTCCTTGGATGAACTTTTGCTGAAATACTCTGTGCTGCCATCAGAGCAAGAAAGCAATAGTCAGAGTGAGCCTGACAGTGCGGGACATGCAGAGGACTATGGTGAGTGGTCCTGGAAGGGGGGGGGGGAGGATTTTTGGCACGCGTCTGAAGGTCGGCTCACCAGGCTTTTCTTTCTTAGATTCCTCCGGTTGTGACTCCTCAGATGATGAATCTGAAGGGGTGGAGTTTCTAGTCAAAGAAGATGAGAACAAGGACCCTGGCAGTGACCACCGGCACCACGAGCCCCCCGAGCCCAAGAAGGAAATCACTGATATTGCAGCCACTGCTGAATCTCTGCAGCCAAAGGGATACACACTGGCCACCACTCAGGTAGCGCCCCCTGTCTCCTGGCTTACCACTGTGCTGCTAGAAGTGGCCACATATAATGGAGCTTTGATGTGATTAGGGGGGCTGGATCTGGCATGTTGTGTTCCCGATTTATTCTGCAAGCTAAATATTTATAGAATTTCTGTTAAATCCGATTTCTCCGGTTTTTGCTGTTTTTTTTTCTTTCTGGGCTCCTCAGACATGTGTGTAGGGTCACTGGCAGTTTCCTCGTGGCTGTGACGTGTAGTCGCCTTCTCTTCCAGGTGAAGACTGCGGTTCCGTTCTTACTGCGGGGGGATCTGCGAGAATACCAGCACATCGGCCTGGAGTGGCTGGTGACCATGTATGAGAAGAAGCTGAATGGCATTCTGGCAGACGAGATGGGGCTCGGGAAGACCATTCAAACCATCTCGCTCCTGGCTCATCTGGCCTGTGAACGCAGTAAGTGTGGGGCAGCATTGTGGTGGTCCTGCACTCCATCATCCAGCAGAGCTACATCTTCTCTTGTGTCTTCTAGGTAACTGGGGCCCTCATCTGATTATTGTTCCCACCAGCGTCATTCTAAATTGGGAGATGGAACTGAAACGTTGGTGTCCCAGCTTTAAAATACTTACGTACTATGGCTCCCAGAAAGAACGAAAACTGAAGAGACAGGTGGGCGGCTCGCTGGCTGGTGGTGGGCAGCTCGCTGGCGGTGGCTGGCTGGTGGTGGGCGGCTCGCTGGCGGAGGCTGGCTGGTGGTGGGCGGCTTGCTGGTGGTGGACGGCTCGGTGGCAGGCAGCTGGCTGGTGGTGGGCGGCTCGGTGGCGGGCAGCTCGCTGGCAGTGGCTAGCTGGTGGTGGATAGCTCGCTGGCAGTGGCTAGCTGGTGGTGGATAGCTCGCTGGCAGTGGCTGGTTGGTGGTGGGCAGCTCACTGGTGGTGGATGGCTCGGTGGCTTGCTTGTGGCGGGCAGCTCGCTGGCAGTGGCTGGTTGGTGGTGGGCGGCTCGCTGGCAGTGGTTGGGGGGCGACTCGCTGGCAGTGGCTGGTGGTGGGTGGCTGGTTGGTGGTGGGCGGCTCGTTGGTGGCTGGTGGTGGGCGGCTCGTTGGTGGCTGGTGGTGGGCGGCTCGGTGGCTGGTGGTGGGCGGCTTGCTGCAGTGGCTGGTGGTGGACGGTTCGGGGGCTGGCTTGTGGCTGGTTGGTGGTGGGCAGCTCGCTGGCAGTGGTTGGTGGTGGGCGACTCGCTGGTGGTGGGCAACTCGCTGGCTGGTGCATGGCTCGCTGGCAGTGGCTGGTTGGTGGGCGGCTCACTGGTAGTGGCTGGCTGGTTGGTGGTGGGCGGCTCACTGGCAGTGGCTGGTTGGTGGTGGGCGGCTCACTCGCAGTGGCTTTTTGGTTGGTGGTGGGCGGCTCACTGGTAGTGGCTGGCTGGTTGGTGGTGGGCGGCTCGGTGGCGGGCAGCTCGCTGGCAGTGGCTAGCTGGTGGTGGATAGCTCGCTGGCAGTGGCTGGTTGGTGGTGGGCGGCTCGCTGGCAGTGTTTGGGGGGCGACTCGCTGGCAGTGGCAGGCTGGTGAGTGGCTGGTTGGTGGTGGGCGGCTCGTTGGTGGCTGGTGGTGGGCGGCTCGGTGGCTGGCTGGTGGTGGGCGGCTCGCTGACGGTGGCTGGTGGTGGACGGTTCGGTGGCTGGCTTGTGGCGGGTAGCTCGCTGGCAGTGGCTGGTTGGTGGTGGGCGACTCGCTGGCAGTGGCTGGTGGTGGGCAACTCGCTGGCTGGTGCATGGCTCGCTGGCAGTGGCTGGTTGGTGGGCAGGTTGCTGGCGGTGGCTGGCTGGTGGTGGGCGGCTCGCTGACGGAGGCTGGCTGGTGGTGGGCGGCTCGCTGGCGGAGGCTGGCTGGTGGTGGGCGGCTCGCTGGTGGTGGACGGCTTGGTGGCGGGCAGCTGGCTGGTGGTGGGCGGCTCGGTTGCGGGCAGCTCGCTGGCAGTGGCTAGCTGGTGGTGGATAGCTCTCTGGCAGTGGCTGGTTGGTGGTGGGCGGCTCACTGGCGGTGGCTGGTGGTGGATGGCTCGGTGGCTTGCTTGTGGCGGGCAGCTCGCTGGCAGTGGCTGGTTGGTGGTGGGCGGCTCGCTGGCAGTGGTTGGGGGGCGACCCGCTGGCAGTGGCTGGCTGGTGGTGGGTGGCTGGTTGGTGGTGGGCAGCTCGTTGGTGGCTGGTGGTGGGCGGCTCGTTGGTGGCTGGTGGTGGGCGGCTCGGTGGCTGGCTGGTGGTGGGCGGCTCGGTGGCTGGCTGGTGGTGGGCGGCTCGCTGGCGGTGGCTGGTGGTGGACGGTTCGGTGGCTGGCTTGTGGCTGGTTGGTGGTGGGCAGCTCGCTGGCAGTGGCTGGTGTTGGGCAGCTCGCTGACGCTGGCTGATTGGTGTTGGGCGACTTCCTGGAAGTGGCTGGTGGTGGACGGCTCGGTGGCTGGCTTGTGGTGGGCGGCTCCCTGGCGGTGGCTGGCTGTTGATGGGTGGCTCCCGCTCCTGCTGCCATACTTACCTCCCTTGTTTGTTTCTTCCTATAGGGATGGACAAAATCCAACGCTTTTCATGTGTGCATCACCTCTTACAAGCTGGTTCTACAAGACCACCAGGCCTTCCGCAGAAAGAACTGGAAGTATCTTATTCTGGACGAAGCTCAGAACATCAAGAACTTTAAATCTCAGCGCTGGCAGAGTCTCCTGAACTTCAACAGGTGAGATGAGTGTGAACAGGGTGTTAGGCGTCTAGCAGAGCTGCTGTGTCTTGTTCTGAGATTGCTCTTCTCCCCAGTCAGAGACGGCTGCTTCTCACCGGGACGCCGCTGCAGAACTCTCTGATGGAGCTGTGGTCACTCATGCATTTCCTGATGCCGCATGTCTTCCAGTCTCACCGGGAGTTTAAGGAATGGTTCTCTAATCCCTTGACTGGCATGATTGAAGGAAGTCAGGAGTACAACGAGGGGCTAGTGCGCCGACTGCACAAGGTTTGGAAGCCGCTAGAGCCAACATTTGGGTTTCCTTGATTTCGGCACTTCACGCTGAGCTTTTTTCCTCCTTGTCCGCAGGTGTTACGGCCATTCCTCCTCCGCAGGATTAAGCAGGATGTGGAGAAGCAGATGCCCAAAAAATACGAGCATGTAATTTATTGCCGCTTGTCCAAGCGTCAGCGCTTCCTGTATGATGACTTTATGTCACAAGCAGCGTAAGTAATGGGGCGGGAGGACTCTGCTGACTTGTTGCCCTCCCACTCCTCTGTTGTGTGACCTCCAGAGGTAAACCTGCCATTCACAGTGCCCATTCTCTTTCTGAAGGACACGGGAGACTCTGGCCAGCGGCCACTTCATGAGCGTCATTAATATCCTCATGCAGCTGCGCAAGGTGTGTAATCACCCCAATCTGTTTGACCCTCGTCCGATCCACTCGCCCTTCATAACTAGCGGCATCTGCTATACAGTTCCTTCCTTGGTTCTTCATGCTCTGCAGCGCCACCCACTTGAGGCAGGTACAGGGCCTATCGGAGGGGGGACTGATGTCATAGTATATACATGGAGAGTTTTGGGGGCTACAATGGTGTCTCTTCCTCTGTATCCCCAGCATATAGACATGGCATTGTTTGACCTCATTAACATGGAGGGGCATGTAAGTCGATATGAGCGAGATGTTTTCCTGCCCCGGTACAAGCAGTCACGCTCCCTGATCCAAGAGATTACAGAATCGCCAGAGCCGCCTCCTAGACCTCGACCGCTCAAGATGAAGGTGAACAGGTGTGTTTCGCTCATGGCCGTTACCTACATCATATGTTTCGTCTCTCTTGTGGTTGGCTGACCTGTCTCTCTTGCCTCCAGAATGCTGCAGCCTGTGAAGCCAGATCCACGCTCTGTAGTCATAGTTAACAATTCTCGGCCGGTTCAGAAGTCTCCGAATGTGCTCCCCTCCTCCACTCCCCAACCAGCAGCTCCTCTATTAAGTAATTGTCCTCTACCTGCTCCAGCTATGGCTACGCTGAAGGGTGAGAGTGAGGCGTTGTGCACATGTTGCCTAGATTCGCTATCTTGCGCTGTTTTACTGACCTTCGTCGTTTCGTGTTTACAGCTCCACTCCCCGTCCAGTCCAGTCCAGCTACGTCTGTGACTGCAGTATCGAACGGGGCAGGAAAGTCTGTTCCAGTGCAGAACAGTGCCCAGCCAGTGTGCAGCACCCCCCAGAGGCTTATACTAACCCCTGACATGCAGGCACGCTTGCCTTGTGAGTAGCTGGAGTACAGCCTGGCTTGTAGGTCGCGCTTTCTTGTCGCCCATGTAATGCTTGACTTGTTTGTTTGTTAGCTGGAGAAGTAATAAGCCTGGCCCAGTTGGCATCTCTTGGTGGACGTCCCCTACAAAGTCAGTCTGTCACAAAGCCGCTCACTCTGCAGCTGCAGGGCGCCAAACTCACATTAAGTGGGGCTCCTGTGCGGCCTGTGGGAGTGGGTCAGCCTCGGCCCATGCAGGGTAAGCTTACAGATGTGTTTGCTGCTGTCCCCAATCTGTCTTGTTGTTCTGCCAGTTGCTGACTTTGTTGTGGTGTCACAGGTAACGTGCTTCACCTTGTTTCTTCTGGTGGACAACATCATCTGCTTAGCCAGCCGGCCCAGCTTGCTCTTATCCAGGCATTGGCCCAGCAGTCAGTGTCGCCCACTCCATCGGTGCCTCAGTTGGTGCAGAATAACACTCAGACCCAGCTTGGTGTCCAGGCGGTGTCGGTGCAGTCTCTCCAGCATACACTGCTGAACAGTGCAAACCTTCCAGCAGCTTCTCCTGGGCAAGGTGAGTGTTTGCTGAGATGAGACGTGACCACGCCAGCCCCCAGCAATATGCTGTACTCCAGGTGCGAGACCGCATTTCTTTGTTGTTTCTTAGCAGCTGCCCCAGGTGTGGTGAAGATTGTGGTAAGGCAGTCTACCAGAGAGATTCCGGCATCTACCCAGCGCCATCCGGTGGCTCCACCTGTACGCCCTCTTCTCAGAGTTGTCCCTGGTCCATCTGCCGAACAGTCTGCTGCCCGAGAGGGAAGTGGAGAGCAGCGAGCAGGTATGTACTGAGCGTAGAGACCACCTTGTGTCCTGTCTACATAGAGCTGAAGCCTGACTCGGGTTTGTGTTTTCCTGCAGCTCCAGTGGTGTCCACCTCCACCCTGACTCTAGCAACCAGCCCTCTGCTGATGATGTCCAGCCCCACAGTGGCCGCAAGGCTCCCCTCTCCCAATCCTGCTCCACCTAGTATAGAGGAGTCCCTGGGCCCCCCTGTGTCTGGTGTGGCCCTACGGCTTCTGACTACTTCTACAGCTATGCAGCTGACAAATCACCACTCTCCTCCTCTGAGACACACACAAAGCCCTGCTCTTCCCAACTGCTCTCCTGCTCCCACTCAGAACTCCATTGCTAACTGCACCAACGCACAACCCACATGTCCAGATATCACCATTTGCCCTGCCACCTCAAAACCAGGGCACAATCCAGATAGCAGTGGTGGTACCCTAGAAGTGCCATCTGTAACGAATGGTAATGGTGTCCAGGTGTCTGCACCCACCACATCCGCAGATAGCGCCCTCTATGTGAACCTCATCCCAAACCCTCCTTCTCCTCCTCCGGCCCCCAGCATCCCCAAGATGGCCACTGCCACCCCTACATACAACCTGAGTTTAGTGCCTGCCCTTCTAGCAAACTCTTCCCCCAGCAGTGTGTCCAGCCCTTATCCTATCCCGGCTCGTTTCCTCACCAGCCCATTATCTCTACTAACTCTCTCCCCTCTACAGTCAAGCAGCAGCGGGGCCACCCCTGTCCTTTACACTCCGCCGCCCAGTGCCAGCACCTTCCCTGCAGCCTCCGTACTGGCAGCACCGGTGTCATTTACAGCTCCTCTGCCCGTCTCCACCGCAGCCCAGAGTTCATTGTGTGAGACTCTACGGACAGCGGTGTCTACTCCATCACCTATAAATTCTATATCAGGGCCTGGTAATCTATCCACTACAGCAGGCTCCCCGGTCCCCCTGTTGCCTGCCCCGACACCTGCACAATCACCAGCCCCCTTACCTGTGCTTTCTGCCCCGGCTCCTGCAGCAGCCCCCTTACCTGTAATTTCTGCTCCAGCTCCTGCCACCCTTTTAACAGCCACGGCTTCTCTAATTGAGGCTCCTGGTAACCAGTCTCTTATGCTGTCCTCAGATTCTGCCCCTGTGCCTCTGCTAGATGCCACTGCATCGGATTCATTGGCACCTCTAGTACTTAACACATCTCTTAAGTTGCCCTCAGTAGCTCCCTCTCCCATGCCCTTGTTGTCTGCCTCTGGCACAGTCCCCCTCTTGACAAGTGCCAAGGTGCCCATCCCTCTCATTAATGTTCCGTCTGCCCCGTCCACCTCACTGTCCCAGTCTTCACGTGTGCTCTCAGTTGCTCAGGCGTCTCCCCTTCCTTTGTTGGCCACTGCTGGATCCTCGTGTGAGCCGGTCTCCTCACATTCCATATTGATACCTGCCCCTATAGCCCTGGCATCATTGCGGCATTCTGCGCCTGTCACCTCGCTAACGTTCACCACCTCGGGGTCTGTCAGTTCGGTAGCTTCATCTGCACTTTCTTCCACTCAGGTGCCTGCTGTGGTGACAAAATTAACGACTTTGCCCTCTGTCCCCACTGATGCCCAGGTCCCGTTGCCAGCTGAAGCCCAGGCTTTTTTGCCCCCTACACCAACCGATGCCCAGGTCAATGTGGTTCCTGCTCTGGAGCCCACGGATGTGTCATCTGTACAGCCAGTCCTTTCAGGCTTATCGCCCTCTCCCCTGCCTTGTTTGTCTCTCAGGATTCCAGCTCCACAACCTTCTTTACCAGTGTCCACCCAGTCCCCTTCAATGCCAGCGTCTGCCCCAGCGCCCATGCCCTCCCTGCCAGCTTCTACCCCTGTTCCATTGCCTCTGTTGTCCGCCTCCACGCCAGCTCCTCTGTCATCGCTGCCGGCATCTTCCTTAGATCCAGCCTCATTGTTACTGGTGCCTGCTCCGGCCCATGACTTGTCTGCTATTTCGACTTGTGCTCCACCTGCAGACTCAGCCTCCAGCTCACTGCTGCCCCCTCCGCCAGCCAGCCAACCCCTGGTGCTCTCTTTTTCTGCTCCGCTGACGTTGACTGCTTCCTCTCCTTCATTAGGGGTTTCTGCCCACTCTCACATTCCTCTGCCTACTGCCCCGGGGCTTAGTGTCCAGTCATCGGCAGCCTCCCTGCACCCCACTGTTACACCTAGGCCTGTCCCATTGGCTTCCCCTGTGGTGCCTCTGTCTGGAGCAGACGCTAGAGTTCCCCCCTGTGCCCCCGCCACAGCCGCTCCTGTCTCTGCAGACATTAAGCCCACACTTTCTGGTCATGTCAGTATCCCTCTGCCTAGCAGTACACAAGAGCCATGTTTGTCCCTGTCTGTAGCTGACCCGCCAGCAGTTGGTGTGACCTTAGGCTCAGTTGCAGAGTCTGACAGCACAATGGAAGGAGATGCCCTGCGGCCATTACACAACGCTGTGGTATCATCATGTGTCAGACCCAGGCGTCAGCTGCCACCTCCCCCTCGGTCACCATTCTACTTGGTAAGTACTACCTTGCCTATTCCAAATTGGAGAGGGGGCATCATGACACAGATGGAATTATGTATCATTAATGGTGGTGGTTTCTGGACAGGAACCGTTAGAGGAACGACGAAGGAAACAGAAATTGGAACGACTGGAAAGGATCTTTCATGTGAATGAGAGCAGAAGCAGCCTGGCTCCGGTCTATGGGACCGAGGTGCTCCAGTTCTGCAGTGTGCAGCGCACCAGCCAGCAGACCGATGCTATAAGGAGGTGCATCCTCACTGCAGACCAGCGCCTGGAGCAGCTGGCTCCCATCATTGAGAGGTGGGCTGCAGGCTGCATTATGGGAGCTGCTGTATACAGCCGGCCAGGGCGTGTTCCTTATCTGTGTTTTTCTTGTAGGTTTATATTTGCTATGCCTCCTGTGGAGGCGCCACAGATTACTCTCCACACCTCTCACCCGCCACCCTCTTCAGTCCTGGAAGAGTCGCTCTTCAAAGATACATTGTCCCAAGAGCTGACCCCACACACCCGCTGCCTTCATCGTATCATCGCCAATATGCGGACCCAGTTCCCTGATCTTCGCCTCATACAGTATGACTGCGGTAAGCGTGCACTGGTCATGTGACTGTAATAATATGGCAGATTTTGTGCACTTGCATATCCCTTAAAATTAATGGCTTTCGTGTCTAAATGACCATGTCTCTGTATGAACCTATCTTCATCCTGATCACACAATACAGTGGCTTGCAAAAGTCTTCATACCCCTTCAACTTTGTCACATTTTGTCACCTTACAACCACAAAGTTAACCCCTTCTCACCGGAGGAATTTTTCGATTTTCATTTTTGACTCCCCCCAACCGCCTCCTCCTTCCTAACCCCATAGCTTCTTTATTTTTCCGCTCTCAGAGCCATATGAGGTCTTAATGTTTGCAGGACAAATTGTTCTTTATGATGCTGCCATTTATTATTCTGTACAATGTGCTGGGAAGCTGAAAAGAAATTCTGAATGGTTGTGACACCCGTGGACGGGATGTTTAGGGCGTCTTTTTTTCTGGGGCCAGTTGTACCTTTAAGTCATACCATTTTGGAGAATGTCTAAGGCTTTGATCACTTTGATCAGTTCAATTTTTATCAGAGGCGAAACAGTGAAAAAAACGGCGGTTCAGCACTTTTGATTTTTTTTTTCCCGCTACAGCGTTTACGGGAAAATTATTTTTATAGATTTGTAGACTGGGCTCTTCGAACACAGGGATACCTAATGTGTATGAGTTTCACAGTATTTAAGTACTTTTATATGTGTTCTAGGGAAAAGGGGGATTTGAACTTTTAATTTTATTTATTTATTTATTTTGCATTTATTAGATTCCCTAGGGGTCTTGAACCCCAGGGGGTCTGATCACTAATGCAATGCATTACAACTGCATAGAGCGGCCTGCAATAGAAACTAATGAAAGACAGGCCTGGGAGTCTTCACAAAGCTCCCGACTGTCATAGTAAGGGGTGCCGGTGATCCCCAGCAAAATGGCGGGAGGGGTTAATGCCCGCGATCAGAGTGGGCACTGAACGTGGGCATTAGCGCCGGGTCTCGGCTGTATAAAACATATTTAAACTCCCGACATCTGCTGTACTATTACAGCGGATGTCGGGAATGGGTTAAATGTATTTTATTGGGATTCTCAGTAATAACCAACACAAAGTATCAGATAATTGTGAAGTGGAAAGAAAATGATACAAGGTTATCAAATCTGTAATCCAATAAAAATCTAACAAGTGTGACGTGCAAAAATATTTAGCCCTTGTACTCTGATACCCCTAAATAAAATCCAGTGCGCACGGGAGCGGAGCTTGGCCAATAACACAGCAAATATAGAGATCGGAGGCACAGAACGGTCTTGTAACTTAAGCTAAAGCTGCAGCACTTTCCTCTGTTTGTCTCCTGCAGAAAACCAAGTGGAAACCACATGGACCATTATAGTCTATGGGGTCCGTGGGTTTCCCAGGCAAACCGCTTTATGTGTATAGGTTTCCGTTCCGGGGTCCCCAAGTGGACTCCATGAATGGAAACCTGAACGCAGATGTGAACCAATTAACTGTTTAATAGAACTGTAAAATTTTACTGCCATTAATGTTATAACCATTAAAGTTGTGGAGAAGTGTAAAGCAGGGTTAGGTTATAAAAACATATCCCAAGCTTTGAGCATCCCAAGGAGCGCTGCTCAATCCATCATCCAAAAATGGAAGAGTATTCTACAACTGCAAACCTACCAAGACATGGCCGTCCACCTAAACTACCAGATCACTGAGCAAGGAGAACACTGGTCAGAGAAGCAGCCAAGAGGTCCATGGTCGCTGCAGAAATCCTCAGGTACAGGGAGAATCTGTCCACAGGACAACTAGAAGTCACTGCGCACCCCACAAATCTGCCAATCTATATGGAGGAGCGGCAAGAAGGAAACCATTGTTGTAAGAAAGACATAAGAAGTGGCGTCTGCAGTTTATGGCCACAAGTCATATAGGGGACACTGCAAACATGTGGGAGAAGGTGCTCTGCTCAGAGGAGGCCAAAGGGGAACTTTATGGCCTAAATACAAAGTAACCCTGCTCATCCCCCTGAGCACCCCGTCATCCCCACTGTGACACATAGGGGGCAGCATCATGCTGGGGGGACAGGGAAGCTGCTCAGAGGGGATGGCAAGATGGAGGGAGCTAAATACAGGCCAATCCTGGAAGAAAACCTGAGACTGGAGTCTGCAAAAGACAAGACTGGGAAGGAGATTCCAGCAAGACAATGACCCTAAACCTCCAGCCCGAGCTCCAGGGGAAGGTTTAGATGACAGAATATTCCGGGGTTAGAAAGGCCCAGTCACAGTCCAGACCCAAATCCCATTGAGCGTCTGTGGCAAGACATGGAAATCGCTGCTCACAGACGCTCCATCCAATCTGGCTGCAAAGAAGAAGAAGAAGGGGCAGAAATCTCATCTCTAGATGTGCAAAGCTGGAAGAGACCGAGCCCAAAAGACGCGGAGCAGGAATTGTGGCCAAAGGAGCTCTACAAAGTATTGCTATAGGGGGCTGAAGACTTTTGCACGTCACACCTGTCAGATGTTTATTGGATTACAGATTTGATAACCTTGTATCATTTCCTTCCACTTCACAATTATCTGATACTTTGTGTTGTTATCACTGAAAATCTCAAGAAAATACACTGAAGTTTGTGGTTGTGACAAAATGTGACAAAGGTCAAGGGGTGTGAAGACTTTTACAAGGCACTTCTGTTCTGTAGACATCACTTCCCAGCAGTTGTCTCCTTACCATAGTCAGGATTACAGGGAAGGTAAAACCTTTATCATAAAGCTGGAGGACGAAAATGGGATCCATCGCCAACAGTGGGCGATAGTCAACCATGCCATGTCCTGTGCACAGGCCACAGGGGATGCTCACTAACCTCTCCCATAAAAGTCAGTCATGCAAGGACACAGCTCTCCTCCCCCCCCCCCCCGTACACTATGACCTCTATATAGGTCACAGAGCATGCCCACAACACTGTGCTGTAGGAGTCTATAGGTTGTGGTTACAGCCCCCGCTGTACAAGTCAGAGCTTGTTTATTACACTGTCTCATATGCAGTTAAGAAAACCAGATGTCAGTACCAAGTTATATAATATATAGTAACCCTTTCCCTGCCAGCCACGTATTTATACGTCCTCCCAGGGTGGCACTTCTGTATCCAAGCACGTATCTAATATGTCCTTACTTCTAATGCCGATATTCATTTTAAAGATGATACCGAGATATTTATGATAGCTCTTATAGTTCTAGAGCGAGGATTTCTGTCCATGTTATCCCCTCTCCTATCAATCACAGAGCATACTGTACTGTCGCATAGAGGGATAATGTAATACCCCTCTGAGTCTAATCGCTGGGGTATTCTTATATAATACCCCCCTGAGCCTAATCACTGATGTATTCTTATATAATACCCCTCTGAGCCTAATCCCAGGGGTATTCTTATATAATACCCCCTGAGCCTAATCGCTGGGGTATTCTTATATAATACTCCTCTGAGCCTAATCCCAGGGGTATTCTTATATAATACCCCTCTGAGCCTAATCGCTGGGGTATTCTTATATAATACCCCCTGAGCCTAATCGCTGGGGTATTCTTATATAATACCCCTCTGAGCCTAATCGCTGGGGTATTCTTATATAATACTCCTCTGAGCCTAATCCCAGGGGTATTCTTATATAATACTCCTCTGAGCCTAATCCCAGGGGTATTCTTATATAATACCCCCTGAGCCTAATCGCTGGGGTATTCTTATGTAATACCCCTCTGAGCCTAATCACTGGTGTATTCTTATATAATACCCCCTGAGCCTAATCGCTGGGGTATTCTTATATAATACCCCCTGAGCCTAATCGCTGGGGTATTCTTATATAATACCCCTCTGAGCCTAATCGCTGGTGTATTCTTATATAATACTCCTCTGAGCCTAATCGCTGGTGTATTCTTATATAATACCCCCTGAGCCTAATCGCTGGGGTATTCTTATATAATACCCCCTGAGCCTAATCGCTGGGGTATTCTTATATAATACCCCTCTGAGCCTAATCGCTGGGGTATTCTTATATAATATCCCCCTGAGCCTAATCGCTGGTGTATTCTTATATAATACTCCTCTGAGCCTAATCGCTGGGGTATTCTTATATAATACTCCCTGAGCCTAATCGCTGGGGTATTCTTATATAATACTCCTCTGAGCCTAATCGCTGGGGTATTCTTAGGTAATACTCCTCTGGGGCGGGAGGCCTAATCACAGGGGTATTCTTATATAATACCCCTCTGAGCCTAATCGCTGGGGTATTCTTAGGTAATACCCCTCTGAGCCTAATCACTGGTGTATTCTTATATAATACCCCCCTGGGGCCCCCGGGCCTAATCGCTGGGGTATTCTTATATAATACCCCTCTGAGCCTAATCACTGGGTTATTCTTAGGTAATACCCCTCTGAGCCTAATCACTGGGGTATTCTTAGGTAATACCCCTCTGAGCCTAATCGCTGGGGTATTCTTAGGTAATACCCCTCTAAGCCTAATCACTGGGGTATTCTTAGGTAATACCCCTCTGAGCCTAATCGCTGGGGTATTCTTATATAATACTCCTCTGAGCCTAATCGCTGGGGTATTCTTATATAATACTCCCTGAGCCTAATCGCTGGGGTATTCTTATATAATACCCCTCTGAGCCTAATCGCTGGGGTATTCTTATATAATACTCCTCTGAGCCTAATCGCTGGGGTATTCTTATATAATACTCCTCTGAGCCTAATCGCTGGGGTATTCTTATATAATACCCCCTGAGCCTAATCGCTGGTGTATTCTTATATAATACCCCTCTGAGCCTAATCGCTGGGGTATTCTTATATAATACCCCTCTGAGCCTAATCGCTGGGGTATTCTTATATAATACTCCTCTGAGCCCCTAATCGCTGGTGTATTCTTATATAATACCCCTCTGAGCCTAATCGCTGGGGTATTCTTATATAATATCCCCCTGAGCCTAATCGCTGGGGTATTCTTATATAATACCCCCTGAGCCTAATCGCTGGTGTATTCTTATATAATACCCCTCTGAGCCTAATCGCTGGGGTATTCTTATATAATACCCCTCTGAGCCTAATCGCTGGGGTATTCTTATATAATACTCCCTGAGCCTAATCGCTGGGGTATTCTTATGTAATACCCCTCTGAGCCTAATCGCTGGGGTATTCTTATATAATACTCCCTGAGCCTAATCGCTGGGGTATTCTTATATAATACTCCCTGAGCCTAATCGCTGGGGTATTCTTATATAATACTCCTCTGAGCACGTGGGCGCCCCCCCGCCTAATCGCTGGGGTATTTTTATATAATACCCCTCTGAGCCTAATCGCTGGGGTATTCTTAGGTAATACCCCCTGCCTAATCGCTGGGGTATCTAATAATACCCCCCTGAGCCTAATCACTGGTGTATTCTTATATAATACCCCTCTGAGCCTAATCGCTGGGGTATTCTTATATAATACTCCCTGAGCCTAATCGCTGGGGTATTCTTATATAATACCCCCCTGAGCCAGGGGGGGGGGCTATTCTTATATAATATCCCTCTGAGCCTAATCGCTGGGGTATTCTTATATAATACCCCTCTGGCCCCACGCGGGGCCCCTCTGAGCCTAATCGCTGGGGTATTCTTATATAATACCCCCTGAGCCTAATCGCTGGGGTATTCTTATATAATACCCCTCTGAGCCTAATCGCTGGGGTATTCTTATATAATACTCCTCTGAGCCTAATCGCTGGGGTATTCTTATGTAATACCCCTCTGAGCCTAATCGCTGGGGTATTCTTATATAATACTCCCTGAGCCTAATCGCTGGGGTATTCTTATATAATACTCCTCTGAGCCTAATCACTGGGGTATTCTTATATAATACTCCTCTGAGCCTAATCCCAGGGGTATTTTTATATAATACCCCTCTGAGCCTAATCGCTGGGGTATTCTTATATAATACTCCTCTGAGCCTAATCACTGGTGTATTCTTATGTAATACCCCTCTGAGCCTAATCGCTCGGGTATTCTTATATAATACTCCTCTGAGCCTAATCGCTGGTGTATTCTTATATAATACCCCTCTGAGCCTAATCGCTGGGGTATTCTTATATAATACCCCCTGAGCCTATTTACATTTACTTTAGAAAAGTGACATTTTTGGGAGAGTTTTTCCTATTTTAATTTGATCATTCAGTGTTAAAGAAGGATCCTGATATTGAATGCTGTGGTTTGCAGGAAAGCTACAGACCTTGGATCACCTTCTGCGTCAGCTGAAATCTGGCGGCCATCGTGTTCTCTTATTCACTCAGATGACGCGTATGTTGGATGTCCTGGAGCAGTTCTTAAATTATCATGGACATATTTATCTGCGTCTTGACGGATCAACACGTGTAGAGCAGAGACAGGTAAGCCGGCCATAAGTGGTCTATGGGACTTGGACATAGCGGCAACTGGCAGTCACTGTAGTAGTTGTCACTGTAGTAGCGTGCCGATCTGTGGTGGTCGTCACTGTAGTAGCGTGCCGATGCTGTGGTTGTTGTCACTGTAGTAGCGTGCCAATCTGTGGTGGTCGTCACTGTAGTAGCGTGCCGATGCTGTGGTGGTCGTCACTGTACAGTCATGGCCAAAAGTTTTGAGAATGATACAAATATTAATTTTTACAAAGTCTACTGCTTCAGTTTTTCTAATGGCAATTTGCATATACTCCAGAATGTTATAAAGAGTGATCAGCTTAACAGCAATTACTTGCAAAGTCAATATTTGCCTAGAAAATGAACCTTATCCCCCAAAACACATTTCAACATCATTGCAGCCCTGCCTTAAAAGGACCACCTAACATCGTTTCAGTGATTGCTCCATTAACACAGGTGTGGGTGTTGATGAGGACAGGGCTGGAGATCAATCTGTCATGATTAAGTAAGAATGACACCACTGGACACTTTAAAAGGAGGCTGGTGCTTGCCATCATTGTTTCTCTTCTGTTAACCATGGTTATCTCTAAAGAAACACGTGCAGTCATCATTGCACTGCACAAAAATGGCCTAACTGGGAAGAGTATTGCAGCTAGAAAGATTGCACCTCAGTCAACAATCTATCGCATCATCAAGAACTTCAAGGAGAGAGGTTCCATTGGTGCCAAAAAGGCTCCAGGGCGCCCAAGAAAGACCAGCAAGCGGCAGGACCGTCTCTTAAAAGTGTTTCAGCTGCGGGATGGGGCTACCAGCAGTGCAGAGCTTGCTGAGGAATGGCAGCAGGCAGGTGTGAGTGCATCTGCACGCACTGTGAGGCGGAGACTCTTGGAGCAAGGCCTGGTCTCAAGGAGGGCAGCAAAGAAGCCACTTCTCTCCAGAAAAAACATCAGGGACAGACTGATATTCTGCAAAAGGTACAGGGAGTGGACTGCTGAGGACTGGGGGAAAGTCATTTTCTCTGATGAATCCCCTTTTCCATTGTTTGGAACATCTGGAAAACAGCTTATTCGGATAAGAAGAGATGAGCGCTACCACCAGTCTTGTCTCATGCCAACTGTAAAGCATCCTGAAACCATTCATGTGTGGGGTTGCTTCTCAGCCAAGGGAATGGGCTCTCTCACAGTCTTGCCATGAATAAAGAATGGTACCAGAATGTCCTCCAAGAGCAACTTCTCCCAACCGTCCAAGAGCAGTTTGGCGCTCAACAATGCCTTTTCCAGCATGATGGAGCACCTTGCCATAAAGCAAAGGTGATAACTAAATGGCTCAGGGAACAAAACATAGAGATTTTGGGTCCATGGCCTGGAAACTCCCCAGATCTTAATCCCATTGAGAACTTGTGGTCAATCATCAAGAGACGGGTGGACAAACAAAAACCAACAAATTCAGACAAAATGAAAGCATTGATTCTGCAAGAATGGACTGCTATCAGTCAGGATTTGGTCCAGAAGTTGATTGAGAGCATGCCAGGGAGAATTGCAGAGGTCCTGAAGAAGAAGGGTCAACACTGCAAATATTGACTTGCTGCATTAACTCATTCTAACTGTCAGTATAAGCTTCTGTTACTCATAATATGAATGCAATTCTATTTCTGTATGTGATAAAAACATCTGACAAACACACATAAAAACCAGAGGGCAGCAGATCATGTGAAAATACAATATTTGTGTCATTCTCAAAACTTTTGGCCATGACTGTAGTAGCGTGCCGATCTGTGGTGGTCGTCACTGTAGTAGCGTGCCGATGCTGTGGTGTTAGTCACTGTAGTAGCGTGTCGATGCTGTGGTTGTTAGTCACTGTAGTAGCGTGCCGATGCTGTGGTGGTCGTCACTGTAGTAGCGTGCCAATGCTGTGGTGGTCGTCACTGTAGTAGCGTGCCGATGCTGTGGTTGTGGTCACTGTAGTAGCGTGCCGATGCTGTGGTGGTCGTCACTGTAGTAGCGTGCCGATGCTGTGGTGTTAGTCACTGTAGTAGCGTGCCGATGCTGTGGTGGTCGTCACTGTAGTAGCGTGCCGATGCTGTGGTGGTCGTCACTGGGTGGAGGTGGCGTGCCGATGCTGTGGTGGTCGTCACTGTAGTAGCGTGCCGATGCTGTGGTGGTCGTCACTGTTGTAGCGTGCCGATGCTGTGGCGGTCGTCACTGTAGTAGCGTGCCGATGCTGTGGCGGTCGTCACTGTAGTAGCGTGCCGATGCTGTGGCGGTCGTCACTGTAGTAGCGTGCCGATGCTGTGGCGGTCGTCACTGTAGTAGCGTGCCGATGCTGTGGTTGTTGTCACTGTAGTAGCGTGCCGATGCTGTGGCGGTCGTCACTGTAGTAGCGTGCCGATGCTGTGGTTGTTGTCACTGTAGTAGCGTGCCGATGCTGTGGTGGTCATCACTGTTGTAGCGTGCCGATACTGTGGTGGTCGTCACTGTAGTAGCGTGCCGATGCTGTGGTGGTCGTCACTGTAGTAGCGTGCCGATGCTGTGGTGGTCGTCACTGTAGTAGCGTGCCGATGCTGTGGTGTTAGTCACTGTAGTAGCGTGCCGATGCTGTGGTGGTCGTCACTGTAGTAGCGTGCTGATGCTGTGGTTGTTGTCACTGTAGTAGCGTGCCGATGCTGTGGTGGTCGTCACTGTAGTAGCGTGCCGATGCTGTGGTGGTCGTCACTGTAGTAGCGTGCTGATGCTGTGGTTGTTGTCACTGTAGTAGCGTGCCGATGCTGTGGGGGCGTCACTGTTGTAGCGTGCCGATGCTGTGGCGGTCGTCACTGTAGTAGCGTGCCGATGCTGTGGTGGTCGTCACTGTAGTAGCGTGCCGATGCTGTGGTGGTTGTCACTGTAGTAGTGTGCCGATGCTGTGGTGGTCGTCACTGTAGTAGCGTGCCGATGCTGTGGTGGTCGTCACTGTAGTAGCGTGCCGATGCTGTGGTGGTCGTCACTGTAGTAGCGTGCCGATGCTGTGGTGGTCGTCACTGTAGTAGCGTGGCGATGCTGTGGTGGTCGTCACTGTAGTAGCGTGCCGATGCTGTGGAGGTCGTCACTGTAGTAGCGTGGCGATGCTGTGGTGGTCGTCACTGTAGTAGCGTGCCGATGCTGTGGTGGTCGTCACTGTTGTAGTGTGCCGATGCTGTGGTGGTCGTCACTGTAGTAGCGTGCCGATGCTGTGGTGGTTGTCACTGTAGTAGCGTGCCGATGCTGTGGTGGTCGTCACTGTAGTAGCGTGCCGATGCTGTGGCGGTCGTCACTGTAGTAGCGTGCCGATGCTGTGGTGGTCGTCACTGTAGTAGCGTACCGATGCTGTGGTGTTAGTCACTGTAGTAGCGTGCCGATGCTGTGGTGGTCGTCACTGTAGTAGCGTGCTGATGCTGTGGTTGTTGTCACTGTAGTAGCGTGCCGATGCTGTGGTTGTTGTCACTGTAGTAGCGTGCCGATGCTGTGGTGGTCGTCACTGTTGTAGCGTGCCGATGCTGTGGTGGTCGTCACTGTAGTAGCGTGCCGATGCTGTGGCGGTCGTCACTGTAGTAGCGTGCCGATGCTGTGGCGGTCGTCACTGTAGTAGCGTGCCGATGCTGTGGTGGTCGTCACTGTAGTAGCGTGCCGATGCTGTGGTGTTAGTCACTGTAGTAGCGTGCCGATGCTGTGGTGGTCGTCACTGTAGTAGCGTGCTGATGCTGTGGTTGTTGTCACTGTAGTAGCGTGCCGATGCTGTGGTGGTCGTCACTGTAGTAGCGTGCCGATGCTGTGGTGGTCGTCACTGTAGTAGCGTGCTGATGCTGTGGTTGTTGTCACTGTAGTAGCGTGCCGATGCTGTGGGGGTCGTCACTGTTGTAGCGTGCCGATGCTGTGGCGGTCGTCACTGTAGTAGCGTGCCGATGCTGTGGTGGTCGTCACTGTAGTAGCGTGCCGATGCTGTGGTTGTCACTGTAGTAGTGTGCCGATGCTGTGGTGGTCGTCACTGTAGTAGCGTGCCGATGCTGTGGTGGTCGTCACTGTAGTAGCGTGCCGATGCTGTGGTGGTCGTCACTGTAGTAGTGTGCCGATGCTGTGGTGGTCGTCACTGTAGTAGCGTGCCGATGCTGTGGCGGTCGTCACTGTAGTAGCGTGCCGATGCTGTGGTGGTCGTCACTGTAGTAGCGTGCCGATGCTGTGGTGCTCGTCACTGTAGTAGCGTGCCGATGCTGTGGTGGTCGTCACTGTAGTAGCGTGGCGATGCTGTGGTGGTCGTCACAGTAGTAGTTTTCCGGCGATGTGTCCTCATTCCTCTTCTTTGTCGTTGCCAGGTGCTGATGGAACGGTTTAACATGGACAAGCGCATTTTCTGCTTTATTCTTTCTACGCGCAGTGGAGGGGTCGGTGTGAACCTGACGGGGGCTGATACAGTTATCTTCTATGACAGTGACTGGAATCCCACAATGGACGCCCAGGCTCAGGACCGTTGTCACCGCATTGGGCAGACGCGGGACGTGCACATTTATAGGTGGGTCTCTCCACGTCCCTTTCCTGCTCTGTTACTGCTGTTGATCTGCAGTGGCCTCTACATCCTTCTGTCTCCCATTGTTGCAGGCTGGTCAGTGAGCGAACTGTGGAAGAAAACATTCTGAAGAAAGCCCAGCAAAAGCGCCTGTTGGGAGACATGGCCATCGAGGGTGGGAATTTCACGACCGCTTACTTCAAACAGGTTACACACAGTCCTTCCTGCTTTCCTCTCTTCTGTCATGGCTCCTGGCTGTGGCTTGTATATACATGCAGCATAAGCTTGGCTCAGAAGCTTACATTGCCATCTTTCTCTTGTTTCAGCAAACTATTAGGGAGCTGTTTGATATGGAAGATACACCACGCAAGGAGAATGAAGTCCGCAATATATCCCCAGACCATAGCGCAGAAGACGGGGCAACATCTCGACAAGCCCATATACTGGAACAGGTAAAGACGACTACTACAGACTGCTGCTCCGTCTCCTCCATCCTGTATGTCAGAGGTCTGCTCGCTGACTCTTTATGGATTGGAGTTGTTGGGTGAGCCTCTGGATGTTGGATATATGGCAGAGCAGATCAGGTGCCCATGTTTAACATGCTCATGACTTAGGGACTTTGGGGGCTTGTGTTTCTGCTTCCTGTATATTATGTTCCTGGCATCCAGAGCAGGTCTCACGCCATGCGCACTGTGTCGTCTTGTAGGCGCTGTGCGGTGCAGAGGACGAGGAGGACACCCTGGCTGCCTCTCTGGTCCGAGCTGAGCAGGTTGCAGATCTTGCAGAGTTTAATGAAAATGTTCCTTTGGAGCCAGAGGAAGAGGAGCAGAGCCGTGCAGAGCAGGAGATATCTGCCTTAGTAGAACAGGTAACCCTGCAAGTGACGGCACAGAAATGAAGAATTTGTGTCAAGTAATGAGTATTAATACATGGACGTCATGTACCCCACAGCTTACACCTATTGAGAGGTATGCCATGTACTATCTGGAGGCTTCCATAGAAGAAGTCAGTAAGGAGGAGCTGAAACAGGCAGAGGTTAGTGACTGCTGCACGTCTCCACCTCACTGGCCAACGGCAACGTCTCATAATCTTTCCCAACATTCTAATAGGGTCTCTTCTTTCTCCTCAGGAGCAGGTAGAAGCCGCCCGTAAAGACCTTTTCCTTGCTAAAGATGAGATGGGATTGATGACGGAAGATAGATGGGATGAAGACACCAGGAGAAGTCGTAAAGTCAAGACTCCGGTTCCCACCAAACCCACGGAACGTGTTGGGGTTCGCATGAGTGAAAGACTAAGAGGAAGCAAACCAAGTGAAAGTTTAGACCACACAGAGAGCCCAACCGTACCAGACCCTGAACCGTCTTCACAGGCGGAGGTTATGCATGACAGTCCATCCCCCACCCAGAACAATCAAGCTACTCCAGAGCCAGACAAGACCTGTCCTGCAGCAGAGACCACGGTCAGCCACTCTCCTACAGCAGACCTACCATCTATGGCATTGCCTCCTCGTGCTTTGTGTGCGATTGATACTGAACCTGTGAAGGAAGATGCTGAGGTTTTTGTGATGGAAAATGTAGCAGATGGAGGTGCTGGAATAGGCATCCCTGCGAATGCGGTGCAAGGCAACCCAATGAGTGCAGTTACAGATGCTGTGCCAGACAGCCCTGTGAGTGCCGTACCAGATGCTTGTGCTGAGCCAGGCAGCCCTATGAGTGCTGTAGCAGATGCAGGTGCTGTGCCAGGCAGCCCTGTGAGTGCCGGTGCCAGTGCTGTGCCAGGCAGCCCCATAAGTGCCGTGCCAGGCAGCCCTGTGGGCGCTGTACCAGAAGAACCTGCACCACCCCGCACTCCTCGCCGGAAAGTATTTGCAGACTCTGAGATTACACTTGCTGGGGCTACAGCGGCCTCGCCTACTGCAAAAGTGCTGAGGAGACTGCCGGGACGTCTTGTTACTGTGGTACAAGAGCGGGTGCCCACTCCACGCCGCCAAAACAAAGGGAGGGGGTACCAGACCATCACTGAAACAGAAGGTCAAAGTCCTAACATGCCTGGTCCTCAAAGCCCTTCCCATGATCGCTTACCTGAAGAGACTTCTGAGGCAGGAAGCCCTCCACCAAAGCGCAAGAGAGGGAGGCCCCCCAAAACAAGAACAGATATGTCTCCAACCTATGTTCCTGTTGATGTGCTGCTTTTCAACTCTTCTCACCACGTTTCACATGACCTTGGTATTGCTCCTCAAGGAGCTACATCTGTGGTCGCCCAGACACCTGGGAGTCCAAATTTTTGCTTTAAGGTAAACTCTGAGGGTGAAAGTGGATCTCCTATTGAGAAAAGAAAGAGAGGCCGCCCACCTAAAAGACGTGACGTGTCCCCTATCGTTGCCTCCCTTACATCTCCCAAAAGACTCGAAGCACCTCCCCATGTTGCATTACTGACATCCTCCCGAATGCGTGAAGAGCCCTCATTTGCTCCTCTGTTGTCCTTGAAACAGTGGCAAGAGCCCGCTGATGTGACTTCATTGGTATCTCCTCACAGGGATTCTGCACCTGAGGTCCAGGTGTTAGACACGAAACAAGCAAAATGCTCTTCGGTCCATGCCCATGGTAAATCTGATCACTCACAGAACGAGTCTTTGTCTGGTCCCTCTGCTGATTCCACCATTCCCAGTGTATCTTCCAACATTCCCGTGGTGCCCCCTGAGGGTGCAAGCAGCAGTGGTGTTGAAGAACCTCTGTCTCCACCAAAGCGTAAACGTGGCCGCCCACCCAAGTCTCGTCCTATACCCAAGGTAAACTCCAGCCCCACATTGGACAGTTCTCCAGAAAGGTCCCCCAGTCCTCAAGTTACAAGGACTTTTCTACAGAGACAATGCAAACCACTTAAGGCGGAAATCCTGTACACAAAGGAGCAGAATTCTTCCCTTGCAGATACTGAAGACTCCTCTGAGGAGGAGGTCACTGTAAGGACCCCTCTGACACGTAGTGCCAGGACTAGACTACAGACCACAAGCCAGACGCCTCCTGCCGCCTTACAGATCTCTGCGGTATCTTCCAAATCCCCCCGTGGACATTTCCCTCGTGCTGCTCCTGTTGATGAAAGACCTACTACTAAAAAGCGGAAGCCTCCTAGCGTGAGGTCTCCCAGCCCATCTTCTTCCTCTCCACATGGCAGTTCCGGTGAGGGGAGGAAGCGTCTTTGTCCCCCTGCAGAGCGTGTTCTGCGCAGCTCCCTTACCGCCAACCCTGCCAGTAACACTCGGTCGTCACGTTCCCCTCTCCTTAATTCTCCCAATAGCCACAGAGGCAGAAAAGCCAAAACGTGAGTCACTAGGTCCAGAAGTGGCCAATGTGTTTTCTTTGGTGAGAAGCCTCCTTGGCAGATAGCTTGGGGAAAAGGAGGAATCCCCAATGATTGACACCCCCCTTCCCCCCATTTGTTTTGGGGCTGGCAGAGTGTTGGCTGTGTAACTGCAGTCCTGGTACTGAGAATCACAATCTATGCAAGAGGATGGGATGGACATTGCAGGAGGATCAGGCACTACGTTCTCACCAGAGTTGTCAGGCCCTGTAGTATTAGGTGTCACTGGGGGGGGATCTGGGCATGTCACGGGCACTCACAGCCTCCGGGCTCTGGACTTGTTTCTACAGAAGTTCCTGTATTTCTTTGAAAATAAAGTGTTGAGTTAAGTGCGTTGTGTGTGACAAGGCCCCTCTGTCCCGGGGATTGGATGGTGCCCGATTCTTGTTAAAGGGAATCTATCATGAGCTCAGTCTGGTCTGATTCCAAAACTGGCAATGCACATAAAATTCTATATTTTTGTCTGTTGTAACATTGGAATAAAGTTGTTGATAGTGTTGTCTTCCTGTCCCTAATGTCCTTGGTGCCGCCTTCGCTCAGAGCTCTCATTAGGCGCTGTATGACGACAGACATGGCTTGTGTTGACTTACCAGACTGAAGAATGGGAACGGAGAGGAAAGTTGAGGACGTCCGAGCGCAAAATGTCATCTGCTCTTCTGCGGATTGCTGGCGTAACATCATGGCTGGACCTGAGCTGAGCATTGCCTGCTTGTAGTGGCAGGAGGCGCATGCTTTCCTTCATGATAGATTCCCTTTTCCCGCCATATTGTATTATTTAGCAGTATGACGTGGTCCTCTGTCATCTCAGTCCTGATATGTACTTGTACTCTAAGGTTGCTTCACACTATAAGGTTAGGCCAGACCCAGATCTCCATAATCGTGTTGTATTATAGCATCAGATTTCTGCCCACGATAACTGAAGCTCTCAATCTTAGTGCAGCGTGAATAGCAGATAAGATCTCAAGGAAATGGAGGGCAATGAGGTCACAAGCCAAGGATGGTGATTTTTCTTGATGGTGAGGTCACAGTCTATGTAACTGGGCAGTCTATGGATGGCAATGACTCAGGACCATGAGGTCATAGTATGTAGCTGGGCTATCTATGGATGGTGGTGTCTCGGGTAGGACAGTGAGGTCATAGTATGTAGCTGGGCTATCTATGAATGGTGGTGTCTCGGGTAGGACTGAGGTCACACAGGCTATGTAACTGGGCAGTCTATGGATGGCAATTACTCGGGACCATGAGGTCATAGTATGTAGCTGGGCTATCTATGGATGGTGGTGTCTCGGGTAGGACAGTGAGGTCATAGTATGTAGCTGGGCTATCTATGGATGGTGGTGTCTCGGGTAGGACAGTGAGGTCATAGTACAGTCATGGCCAAAAGTTTTGAGAATGATACAAATATTAATTTTTACAAAGTCTACTGCTTCAGTTTTTCTAATGGCAATTTGCATATACTCCAGAATGTTATAAAGAGTGATCAGCTTAACAGCAATTACTTGCAAAGTCAATATTTGCCTAGAAAATGAACCTTATCCCCCAAAACACATTTCAACATCATTGCAGCCCTGCCTTAAAAGGACCACCTAACATCGTTTCAGTGATTGCTCCATTAACACAGGTGTGGGTGTTGATGAGGACAGGGCTGGAGATCAATCTGTCATGATTAAGTAAGAATGACACCACTGGACACTTTAAAAGGAGGCTGGTGCTTGCCATCATTGTTTCTCTTCTGTTAACCATGGTTATCTCTAAAGAAACACGTGCAGTCATCATTGCACTGCACAAAAATGGCCTAACTGGGAAGAGTATTGCAGCTAGAAAGATTGCACCTCAGTCAACAATCTATCGCATCATCAAGAACTTCAAGGAGAGAGGTTCCATTGGTGCCAAAAAGGCTCCAGGGCGCCCAAGAAAGACCAGCAAGCGGCAGGACCGTCTCTTAAAAGTGTTTCAGCTGCGGGATCGGGCTACCAGCAATGCAGAGCTTGCTGAGGAATGGCAGCAGGCAGGTGTGAGTGCATCTGCACGCACTGTGAGGTGGAGACTCTTGGAGCAAGGCCTGGTCTCAAGGAGGGCAGCAAAGAAGCCACTTCTCTCCAGAAAAAACATCAGGGACAGACTGATATTCTGCAAAAGGTACAGGGAGTGGACTGCTGAGGACTGGGGGAAAGTCATTTTCTCTGATGAATCCCCTTTTCCATTGTTTGGAACATCTGGAAAACCGCTTATTCGGAGAAGAAGAGGTGAGCGCTACCACCAGTCTTGTCTCATGCCAACTGTAAAGCATCCTGAAAGCATTCATGTGTGGGGTTGCTTCTCAGCCAAGGGAATCGGCTCTCTCACAGTCTTGCCTAAAAACACAGCCATGAATAAAGAATGGTACCAGAATGTCCTCCAAGAGCAACTTCTCCCAACCGTCCCAGAGCAGTTTGGCGCTCAACAATGCCTTTTCCAGCATGATGGAGCACCTTGCCATAAAGCAAAGGTGATAACTAAATGGCTCAGGGAACAAAACATAGAGATTTTGGGTCCATGGCCTGGAAACTCCCCAGATCTTAATCCCATTGAGAACTTGTGGTCAATCATCAAGAGACGGTTGGACAAACAAAAACCAACAAATTCAGACAAAATGAAAGCATTGATTCTGCAAGAATGGACTGCTATCAGTCAGGATTTGGTCCAGAAGTTGATTGAGAGCATGCCAGGGAGAATTGCAGAGGTCCTGAAGAAGAAGGGTCAACACTGCAAATATTGACTTGCTGCATTAACTCATTCTAACTGTCAATATAAGCTTCTGTTACTCATAATATGAATGCAATTCTATTTCTGTATGTGATAAAAACATCTGACAAACACACATAAAAACCAGAGGGCAGCAGATCATGTGAAAATATAATATTTGTGTCATTCTCAAAACTTTTGGCCATGACTGTATGTAGCTGGGCTATCTATGGATGGTGGTGTCCCGGGTAGGACAGTGAGGTCACATAGGCTATGTAGCTGGGCAGTCTGTGAATGGTGATGTCTCAGGACTGTGAGGTCAAAGTCATGGCCCTAAAACAATGTCATGTTACGGCTGAGGATACACCGATATTGTGGCCATGACTTCTGATGTGCAGCACATACACTTATGAAAATGAATGCCTTTTCAACCCATTTAAAGAGGACCTTTCACGTCCTCATGTATATGCTGTTTTACATACTGCTAGAAAGCTGACAGTGCACTGAATTCAGCGTACTGTTGGCTTTCCTGTTATGTGCCCTTAGGCTGGAGCTATCGGTGGTCTTAGTTTGACCGTCCACCATCAGAAGGGCGTTCCTGACAGTCTAGTTGGGCTGCGAGGAACGTCCCCCCTGACTGTGCTCTTCCATAGCCCTGTACTTGGGGGTGTTCCTCACAGCTCAGCGTCATCACTGGCATGTAAGGAATGCCCCCTCTGATACTACAGGGCTATGGACGCGTTCAGTCAGGAGAGGACGTTCCTCACAGCCCAGCTAGACTGTCAAGAACGCCCTTCTGACAGTGGGCTGAGACCGGTAACTGCACAGATATCTCCATTCCCGGGGCACATAATGGAAAGCCAACAGTACGCTGAATTCTAGTGGTATATAAAACCGCATGTGCCTGAGGACATGAAAGGTCCTCTAAGTGCTTTACTTTATTGCATGTCTTACCCTTTCTCCTGTACCCAAAGCTTCGGTAACTGGCAGTGCATTAGTCGTGTATGAACTTTCTTTTAGTCGAGGAGCTTTGCTTTTGTAATCCACCTTGGTGAGTAAGTGGAGTAAGATTGATGGGGTCTGAAACTAACCTTTATTCATTGGAAATGAGTAGTAAGGGTTGAGGTTTCTTCCAGAGCACAGTTGGCCATATATGTGCGGACTGAAGTAGGAGACCTAGGCTGAATCCCGATGTGTGTGTAGGGGGTGGAAGTACAAGGGGCCGGCTCGAGAGGAGATTTTGATCACTGAACGAGCTCTTTGTGGTTTAGTGCTACATTCTCTATATCTTCTGCCCTAACTGTGTACGTGCTGTTGTGGGGAAGCTAGAAAGGGTCTCCAGAAAAGGAAGGGATGCCCTTTGTTCTAAGATGATAAAGTGAAGCAGTCAGGAAGATGAAATAATTTGTGGGGGGTGGAGAATTTCAGGGCTGTGGAGTCGGTACGCCAAAGCCCCGACTCCTCAATTTCCCCTGACTCCGACTCCACCAAAATAGGCACCGACTCCGACTCCACAGCCCTGGACTGCTAAACCTTATAGGTTCACTCAGAACTCAGTCCCATCATTATATGAGGAATAGAACAGACCTTTACAGGATTTCATCATTTTCAACATTTCATCATTTTCCCAAATTCTTATGAAAATATATTCAGCACATACTGCATTGTACGACTAACTGTACCAATTTATTATATATTTTGGGAGTCGGAGTCGGTCCATTTTATACCGACTCCACCAAAATAGGCACCGACTCCACGACTCCGACTCCACAGCCCTGAGATGTTATATAGCAGCCATCATGGACTGTATGGGAAGTCACAACAGCATGTTCCAGAAAACCACCTTGTCATCACCGTTACCTTCTAGATGACTGATGTATATTGGCCTCCCCTGCCTGTAGTTCAGCTTCTGATCAGCATCTATCTTTTTTTGTTATAGATTTCACCCAGCTTTCCTTCCTCTTTGCTGTGCTCTTAATCACATGGACAATCTGTGTCCTCTGTAGGCAGCGTGCTTGGGCTCCCTTCTATAATTTTCAGAAGCCATCACTAACACTCACGGCAAAACCAAGCTAAGTAACCCTTTCCCATTCAATCAGGTTTAGCTTAGAGCAGATACTCTGTTAGACGCCCTCTTATTATACGCTAGACCAGGGGTAGGCAACCTTTTTTGTTCGGCGTGCCGATTTTAATTATAAAGTCAAAGATGAGGTACACGGAGTGTCGGTCAATAATTGTAAGTCTGACGACCCCTAAACTAAAGTCATATACCACAAACCATAACACAGAAGTGCTGCCACCACATGCGTTTACTGCTATTTCCTGGGACGCTCCTGTATTTTTCAATTAGAAGCAGTGAAAGTCCATGTGCAGCCCCCAATTAGTGGTAAATGTGTCCAGGAGCACCGTATGGCGGCACCCTCAGGGTGGTAACACATTATGTATCTGGATGCAGATATAGTCTTAGGCCACTGGAACTTTTACTTCAATATAAAACTGCGTTCACATGGTGCATTTTTACACAAAAAAAAGCCTGTTTTTTTCTGTGCAAAAACACATCCTTAATGCAGAAAACACACCGTTATACAGAATAATGTCCCATAGCGGCCCCTGCACACGGTATTATGTCCCATAGCGGCCCCTGCACAAGGTATTATATCCCATAGTGGCCTCTGCACACAGTATTATGTCACATAGTGGCCCCTGCACACGGTATTATGTCCCATAGCGGCCCCTGCACAAGGTATTATATCCCATAACAGCCTCTGCACACCGTATTATGTCACATAGAGGCCCCTGCACACGGTATTAGGTCCCATAGCGGCCCCTGCACACGGTATTACGTCACATAGCGGCCCCTGCACAAGGTATTATATTCCATAACAGCCTCTGCACACGGTATTATGTCACATAGTGGCCCCTGCACACGGTATTAGGTCACATAGTGGCCCCTGCACACAGTATTAGGTCCCATAGCGGCCCCTGCACACGGTATTATATCCCATAACAGCCCCTGCACACAGTATTATGTCACATAGCAGCCCCTGCACACGGTATTATGTCCCATAGCGGCCCCTGCACAAGGTATTATATCCCATAACAGCCTCTGCACACCGTATTATGTCACATAGAGGCCCCTGCACACGGTATTAGGTCCCATAGCGGCCCCTGCACGCGGTATTATGTCCCATAGCGGCCCCTGCACACGGTATTAGGTCACATAGTGGCCCCTGTACACGGTATTAGGTCACATAGCAGCCCCTGCACACGGTATTATGTCCCATAGCGGCCCCTGCACAAGGTATTATATCCCATAACAGCCTCTGCACACCGTATTATGTCACATAGAGGCCCCTGCACACGGTATTAGGTCCCATAGCGGCCCCTGCACACGGTATTATGTCCCATAGCGGCCCCTGCACACGGTATTAGGTCACATAGCGGTCCCTGCACACGGTATTAGGTCACATAGTGGCCCCTCTACACGGTATTAGGTCCCATAGCGGTCCCTGCACACGGTATTAGGTCACATAGCGTTCCCTGCACACGGTATTATGTCCCATAGCGGCCCCTGCACAAGGTATTATATCCCATAACAGCCTCTGCACACAATATTATGTCACATAGTGGCCCCTGCACACGGTATTATGCCCCATAGCGGCCCCTGCACAAGGTATTATATCCCATAACAGCCTCTGCACACCGTATTATGTCACATAGAGGCCCCTGCACACGGTATTAGGTCCCATAGCGGCCCCTGCACACAGTATTATGTCCCATAGAGGCCCCTGCACACGGTATTACGTCACATAGCGGCCCCTGCACAAGGTGTATTATATTCCATAACAGCCTCTGCACACGGTATTAGGTCACATAGCAGCCCCTGCACACGGTATTAGGTCACATAGCAGCCCCTGCACACGGTATTATGTCCCATAGCGGCCCCTGCACAAGGTATTATATCCCATAACAGCCTCTGCACACCGTATTATGTCACATAGAGGCCCCTGCACACGGTATTAGGTCCCATAGCGGCCCCTGCACACAGTATTACGTCACATAGCGGCCCCTGCACAAGGTGTATTATATTCCATAACAGCCTCTGCACACGGTATTATGTCACATAGTGGCCCCTGCACACAGTATTATGTCATATAGTGGCACCTGCACACGGTATTATGTCACATAGTGGCCCCTGCACACGGTATTATGTCACATAGTGGCCCCTGCACATGGTATTAGGTCCCATAGCGGCCCCTGCATACGGTATTATGTCCCATAGCGGTCCCTGCACACGGTATTAGGTCGCATAGCGGTCCCTGCACACGGTATTAGGTCGCATAGCGGTCCCTGCACACGGTATTATGTCCCATAGCGGCCCCTGCACACGGTATTATGTCCCATAGTGGCCCCTGCACACGGTATTATGTCCCATAGCGGTCCCTGCACACGGTATTAGGTCACATAGCGGTCCCTGCACACGGTATTAGGTCACATAGCGGTCCCTGCACACGGTATTAGGTCACATAGTGGTCCCTGCACACGGTATTAGGTCACATAGCGGTCCCTGCACACGGTATTAGGTCACATAGTGGTCCCTGCACACGGTATTAGGTCACATAGCGGTCCCTGCACACGGTATTAGGTCACATAGCGGTCCCTGCACACGGTATTAGGTCACATAGCGGTCCCTGCACACGGTATTAGGTCACATAGCGGTCCCTGCACACGGTATTAGGTCACATAGCGGTCCCTGCACACGGTATTAGGTCACATAGCGGTCCCTGCACACGGTATTAGGTCACATAGCGGTCCCTGCACACGGTATTAGGTCACATAGCGGTCCCTGCACACGGTATTAGGTCACATAGCGGTCCCTGCACACGGTATTAGGTCACATAGCGGTCCCTGCACACGGTATTAGGTCACATAGCGGTCCATGCACACGGTATTAGGTCACATAGCGGTCCCTGCACACGGTATTAGGTCACATAGCGGTCCCTGCACACGGTATTAGGTCACATAGCGGTCCCTGCACACGGTATTAGGTCACATAGCGGTCCCTGCACACGGTATTATGTCCCATAGCGGTCCCTGCACACGGTATTAGGTCACATAGTGGTCCATGCACACGGTATTAGGTCACATAGTGGCCCCTGCACACGGTATTAGGTCACATAGCGGTCCCTGCACACGGTATTAGGTCACATAGCGGTCCCTGCACACGGTATTAGGTCACATAGCGGTCCCTGCACACGGTATTAGGTCACATAGCGGTCCCTGCACACGGTATTAGGTCACATAGCGGTCCATGCACACGGTATTAGGTCACATAGCGGTCCCTGCACACGGTATTAGGTCACATAGCGGTCCCTGCACGCGGTATTAGGTCACATAGCGGTCCCTGCACACGGTATTAGGTCACATAGCGGTCCCTGCACACGGTATTATGTCCCATAGCGGTCCCTGCACACGGTATTAGGTCACATAGTGGTCCCTGCACACGGTATTAGGTCACATAGTGGTCCATGCACACGGTATTAGGTCACATAGTGGCCCCTGCACACGGTATTAGGTCACATAGCGGTCCCTGCACACGGTATTAGGTCACATAGCGGTCCCTGCACACGGTATTAGGTCACATAGCGGTCCCTGCACACGGTATTATGTTCCATAGCGGTCCCTGCACACGGTATTAGGTCACATAGCGGTCCATGCACACGGTATTAGGTCACATAGTGGTCCATGCACACGGTATTAGGTCACATAGTGGTCCATGCACACGGTATTAGGTCACATAGTGGTCCATGCACACGGTATTAGGTCACATAGTAGTCCATGCACACGGTATTAGGTCACATAGTGGTCCATGCACACGGTATTATGTCCTATAGTTCTCTTCAGACCCCCGAGTATAATAAGTGCAGGACCAAGAGAGGTGACAAACATAAAAAAAACAATGTATTCACCATGCCTGCGCTCCGCAGCCGCTGTGTTCTTTTCGGCGCTTCTGCCTGTAGTCAGCGACCGTAGATTGAGTCTCTGGGGTCACGTCGCGTCATTATGCGTAATGATGTCAGACGCAGACGTGACCTCTGAGGCCCTGTCAGCTGACGGAAGCGCCTGCAGATCGCAACAGCTGCCGCGTAGCGCAGGGAGCAAGGAGAGTATCATTGTTTTTTATGTTTCATCACTTCTGAAGAGACCTCACAGTATAATAATAGCAGTTTCGTTTCGGCCGTGTTTGGTACGATCGAATCTGCTGGGTGAGGACTCCGCTGCCGTGCCAGGGAAATAAGCCTCGCGAGCCACTCTTGACATGCGTGCCAAGGGTTGCCGACCCCTGCGCTAGACCTACATACAAGTCCTTTCATTACCAACTACGGACATCTTAATAATTCAAGAGAAACCTTCCTTTCTAGAAGAAACTGGAAACGTGTACCCTAACCCTACTGCCATGCCTATACCAGTTCCTGCTGGATCATCTCAAGGTTTCTGGGTGTCAGAGGGTTTGGAGGCAGGGGAAATAAACTCCATGGCCCATTGTATTGATAGGCCATTTAGAAAGGTAAGCCGATCCAGACGAGGTAAAACAATGGAGTTTGATGTTTTTGGTGGCCACAACTTGGTGGCAGACCCTACTTCCCCCAGATGTGATGAAACACTTGGGGACTGAGACTTCACTCCCCTGGGAGAAGAGAGTTCCTACTGGGCCAGTCTGCTGTATGATTGACCTCTTATATCGACAGCAGTCAGTGATTCCCGGTTCTTATTGGCCTAGTTAATATTTTTCTGCATTCCCTTAGAAGCAGCCGACTTCTGGTTCTGGTTCCTTCAGATAAAATACTGTGGGAGAGCTAGGGCAGATGGAAATCCTGGAGGGCTAGTTTGATGGCTCTCTAATTCTTGTAGGTTGGAGGAAACTTTGCTTTTTAGTCAGGGACTATAATTACTAGAGTACTGAGGTGAGTGTCCCATCCCAATGAGGTGGTGTCAGTCATGATGACCATTGGAGCTCAAGAAAGAAAAGACCTCCCTGCTCTTTTAATCATTGAATTAAGTCCCTCTTTGTTAGTGGAGTTCTCCTTTAAAAGAGAGTCTAAGGCTGGGGGGTGTCTGCACCACTGGGATGTCTTCTCTAGATAAAGATAATAATTCTAGAACCCTCATAGTGGTCCAAACTGTGACTTGTTATACCTTACACTGCACTGCATGAACAATTCTCTTCATACCATGGACTGAGCAATCCTGCCTTATACCTTACACCATAGTGTACCGAACACAACACGGGTCAAGCTGTCCTCATACCGGACACAACACAGGCCGGGCTGTCCTCATACATGACACAACACGGGTCGGGCTGTCCTCATGCAGACACAGCACAGGCCAGGCTGTCCTCATACCGGACACAACACGGGTCGGGCTGTCCTCATACCGGACACAACACGGGCCAAGCTGTCCTCATACCGGACACAACACGGCCAAGCTGTCCTCATACCGGACACAACATGGGTCAAGCTGTCCTCATACCGGACACAACACAGGCCGGGCTGTCCTCATACATGATACAGAACAGGCCAGGCTGTCCTCATACCGGACACAACATGGGCCAAGCTGTCCTCATACCGGACACAACACAGGCCGGGCTGTCCTCATACATGACACAACACGGGCCAAGCTGTCCTCATACCGGACACAACACAGCCAAGCTGTCCTCATACGGGACACAACATGGGCCGAGCTGTCCTCATACCGGACACAACACGGGCCAAGCTGTCCTCATACCGGACACAACACGGGCCAAGCTGTCCTCATACCGGACACAACACAGCCAAGCTGTCCTCATACCGGACACAACACGGGCCAAGCTGTCCTCATACTGGACACAACACGGGTCAAGCTGTCCTCATACTGGACACAACACAGGCCGGGCTGTCCTCATACATGACACAACACGGGCCAAGCTGTCCTCATACCGGACACAACACAGGCCAAGCTGTCCTCATACGGGACACAACATGGGCTGGGCTGTCCTCATACGTGACACAACACGGGCCGAGCTGTCCTCATACCGGACACAACACGGGCCAAGCTGTCCTCATACCGGACACAACACGGGCCAAGCTGTCCTCATACCGGACACAACACGGGCCAAGCTGTCCTCATACCGGACACAACACGGGCCAAGCTGTCCTCATACCGGACACAACACGGGCCAAGCTGTCCTCATACGGGACACAACATGGGCTGGGCTGTCCTCATACATGACACAACACGGGCCAAGCTATCCTCATACCGGACACAACACGGGCCAAACTGTCCTCATACCGGACACAACACGGCCAAGCTGTCCTCATACCGGACACAACACGGGTCAAGCTGTCCTCATACCAGACACAACACAGGCCGGGCTGTCCTCATACATTACACAGAACAGGCCGGGCTGTCCTCATACCGGACACAACACGGACCAAGCTGTCCTCATACTGGACACAACACGGGTCAAGCTGTCCTCATACCAGACACAACACAGGCCGGGCTGTCCTCATACATGACACAACACGGGCCAAGCTGTCCTCATACATGACACAACACGGGCCAAGCTGTCCTCATACCGGACACAACACGGGCCAAGCTGTCCTCATACCGGACACAACACAGCCAAGCTGTCCTCATACCGGACACAACACGGGCCAAGCTGTCCTCATACTGGACACAACACGGGCTGGGCTGTCCTCATACGTGACACAACATGGGCCGAGCTGTCCTCATACTGGACACAACACGGGCCAAGCTGTCCTCATACCGGACACAACACGGCCAAGCTGTCCTCATACCGGACACAACACGGCCAAGCTATCCTCATACCGGACACAACACGGACCGAGCTGTCCTCACACCAGACACAACACGGGCCGGGCTGTCCTCATACCGGACACAACACGGGCCAAGCTGTCCTCATAGCGGACACAACACGGGCCAAGCTGTCCTCATACTGGACACAACACGGGCCAAGCTGTCCTCATAGCGGACACAACACGGGCCAAGCTGTCCTCATACCGGACACAACATGGGCCGGGCTGTCCTCATACCAGACACAACACAGGCCGGGCTGTCCTCATACCGGACACAACACAGCCAAGCTGTCCTCATACCGGACACAACACGGGCCAAGCTGTCCTCATACGTGACACAACACGGGCCAAGCTGTCCTCATACCGGACACAACATGGGCCAAGCTGTCCTCATACATGACACAACACGGGCCGGGCTGTCTTCCATCCACATACCTTACACTACATGGACTGAGCATTACTCCACCATACCTTACACCACACACATCATCATAATATTTGGGCATATTCCCCTCTTCTACCTGCTTTTGTTTGGGGGTCTAGTTCCTGAGGCAGCATCTGATATTTCTTTGTGTATTCCTGTACCATCTGCCCTAGTTGTACATTCAGTATATCATACAGTATATCCCCTCCCTGTTATTCACACGGCACCCTCCGGGCGACGCACTAATAACACCATAGTACACGGAGCCGAGCAGGGGCCGGGCCGGGAGAGTGGAATGTGGTTTCATTCCAGGCAGTGTGAGTCACAATGAGAATCCCCACGCCTTGCACAGGTATGTCATACCTGTCTCATTGAGTCACTGTCTGCAGTGTATAACACCGCACACAGCTCCCCGGCGCACAGCATATAGATACCAGGAGTATATAGAGCATTGACCACCAAGACCTGGAAAAACCTGACGGCACCCTGCAGGATGAGAGAACATGACTGAGCTGCAGCAGCTGAAGGTACGGGGGCACCGATGGGAGGAAGAGCACCAGGTATAATCCCAGCTCAGTCAGGTTTGCTATATACTATACACGTACAGAGGGTGACTTACAGTGTACGCCTTGTCCTCACACACAAGGAGGCTGTAGCTTTTGGTCTTGCCCAGGAAACCACAGGCTTTATATCAGAGGGGACAGAGGCTAAATGTCAGGTCCCTATTTCAAGAGGACTTGGGCAGCAGCGATGGGATGGTTGGGGGAGCCAGTGGAGGTAAGTGGGCACTGCTGGCTCTTGGTCGGTGGGTGGACTGAGAACAGGGGCTTCCGCTCAGCATGTAGAGAGCCATGAAAGCAGCTGGGGTTTGGTTAATATGTGAGCAGACGGAATAACGTAACACAGGCAGGTCAGAACAGAAGGGGTCGAAGAAATCTCAACATGAAGGGAGTTTATTGAAGATAAATATTTGATACCAGACAGGTCAATTATATCACAGGGTTATACCAAAATGGGTATGGCTGACGTCTCATCCTGTAGAATTTATCAATGATAATCTGCAAAGTGTAAAGCAAGAGAAGAATGAAAATCTGGGGACTGGATGTGTAAAATAAAGGCTGGGGGTGCAAGTGATTCTATACTGTAATGTCACTGCAGATAAGACATTTAATGCCATAAAGGTGTCACCAAATAGGAAAAAGATGGTCCTCAAAGGGGTTAAACAGGATTATTCTTCATTAGTGTGAGAAGCTGCTTGTGTCCATGGTGGAACCTTCTCTGTTCAGAGTCTATTCAGAAATCACATCTGTCTAAGAGGAAAGATCACAAATATCGCAGAGATTGTGCGGCGGCCATTATGTGTCTGCCGGAGGATTCTGGGGGTACTTACGGTCAGTCACAGGAATACATAGGAGAGACGCTCCCCAGATGTTGTGTATATATATATATATATATATATATATATATATATATATATATGTATATGTAGATCTTATCTGCTATTACTACTGTACAGTCATGAGAAAAACAAAGTGCGCCCTCTTTAAATTCTCTGCTTTTACATATCAGGGCATAAATAATAAAAAAAAAACATAAGAAGATCTTAAAATTTAGTAAATCCAACCTCAGATGGAGAACATCACAGATAATATTGACTATGAAGGCAGCACAAACCACAGAGGACGCCCATAAGGCAGCCGTGCAGATGTGATGGTCGAGGAGAGCCGGGGCAGATTTTATCATCTGCTGAGCGTGGACTGGAGAGATTTCTTACCTTCACTGGACCCTTCAAAGGAACACTGTAATTCCTAAAGGGCTGAATCTTATGATGTGAATCCAATATTCTTCCTGTATCAGTTCCTCCCGGTTTTCTAGATCTCTGCTTGCTGTCATTCATTTTACTTGCTCACAGTGGATAAAAAGCAGTCCATAGTCATGTGATGTACGGTCCATGGTCATGTGATGTGCGGTCCATGGTCATGTGATGTGCGGTCCATGGTCATGTGATGTGCGGTCCATGGTCATGTTACAGACACACAGGTGCACAGCTCATTACCAGGAACATATCTGATTATTGTGCTATGAGTATAACAAGCTGTGCACCTGTGTCCAACGCATGACCATGGACCGCACATCACATGACTATGGACCGTACCTCACATGATTATGGACCGTACCTCACATGATTATGGACTCCCTGGTAGATCAGGATTCTAGATACCTTTATCTCATATGCGAAATATATGGAGCAGTGTATACCATAGGCAACCTGTATGCACTCAACTCCCATCAGGTCTCGTTTCTCCTCTCTGGCCTAGCCGCCCTCCAGCCTTGTGTGGCGACTTTAACCTCCCTATGAACCCTCTGATACCTCAGCGGGTAGGTCACAGATCCCCTACAGTGTCCTGAACAAAGTATGCAACCTCTTGTAATCTATGCTTCTATGTGACGCGTTGCGGATTCTCCATCCAGCTGATAAGGACTTTTCTTTCATCTCCCATGCCGACAATTCCTATAGTAGAAATGACTACATATTCCTATCCCATTCTCTCCTCTCTCAAGTGACTGCGGCTAGAATTGATGTGGCCTTCCTTTCTGACCATTCCCGTTTCCTGTTCTATCCGTTTTCTGCCTCCTGGTCCGCACCTGGAGACTGAAAGAGTCGCTTTTGCTGGATGCTCAATGCTTGGCAGATCTCAAACTCTCTATCTCTAATTTTGTGCAGGACCACTCCTGTGACATCACTGCCCCGCTGACGCAGTGGGAAGCCTTGAAATGTGTGCTTTGTGGGGTGCTGATGAAACATGGAGCGCGACTTAAGAGGGAATCTGGCTTGAAATTTCACTCACTCCTCCGGGAGCTAGCCACTCTGGATGCACAACATAAGCAGACCCTCCAGCAGACTACGCTAACCTCTCTGACGGCAAAGCCTCAGGAAATACGATCCCTGCGTGAGCACAGGCAACAGCAGCTCCGTCAACTGGGTAAGCGCTCTTTTTTTGAATGGGGTAATAAGGCGGGTCGTCTTCTGGCCCGTGTGGTGAGGGAGCGATGTGTTGCTTCTCATATTATGGCCATTAAGGGCCCCTCGGGCACCACTTCCCACCTCACTGCGGATATTGCTGCGGCATTCCGTAATTATTATGACTCCCTCTATAACCTGCCTTCCCACACACCGTTAATCCTGTACCTGACCCACCACTCACTCTTCCCCAGTATATAGCCAACACAGCCCTCCCCTCGCTTGGGTCCGAGGACGCTGCTCTTCTTGAGTCGCCGTTCTTGGCCCAAGAGCTAGAAATGGGTATCTCGTCCTTGCTGGGGGGTAAGAGTCCTGGCTCGGATGGCTTCACGGCCCGGTTCTATAAGGTTCTGCATCCTGAAATAGCGCCTCTCTTGTTGAAATCCTTCAGTTCTATCTCACATGACACTCCCTTTCCGCCATCCTTCCTACATGCACATATCACGGTTATCCCTAAAGAGGGTAAGGACTATTTGCTCTGCCCTAGTTACAGGCTGATTTCTCTCATCAACACTGATGTGAAGCTCTATGCCAAGTTGATAGCCAATCGCCTGAGCCCACACATAGAGGACTTTGCACACCTGGATCAGGTGGGGTTCATCCCTCCTAGGGAGGCTCGGGATAATACGCTGAAGGTCTGCTCCACGATCCACCACGCTCAGCGCTCTCGGATTCCTATTATGCTGCTCTCGTTGGACGCAGAGTAGGCCTTTGATAGACTGGACTGGAGGTTTCTGGAGGCCACGCTTACAAAGATAGGTCTTGGTCCCACTATGCTCACTCGTATCCGCTCTCTCTATAACTTTCCTCGCGTGCAAATACGAGTGAATGGCACACTTTCTTCCCCTCTCACTATTCATAATGGTACCCGGAAAGGCTGTCCCCTATCCCCGCTGCTATACGCACTGGTGATGGAGCATTTGCTGGTGGCCATTAGGAATAATCCAGATATCCAAGGTCTCCGTGTCCATGATCTGCTTTTGAAAATCTCAGCATTTGCAGGTGATGTTCTGCTCTTTGTCACCCAGCCACTTACGATTATCCCTTCCATCCTCCATGAAATTGGCACTTATGGTTACGTTAGTAATTATAAAATTAATCTGTCCAAAAGCACCGCCCTCAATGTCTCACTACCTACGCCTTTATTCAGTAATCTCTGATCCACCTTCCCCTTCACATGGTCCCCAAAAGCCATAAAGTACCTGGGTGTGCAGCTCCCCAATAACCTATCTGACACATACTCATTAAATTTCCTCCCAATTTTGAGCACTCTCCAGACTGTTCTTGCTCGTTGGGATACCAAGGGTTTCTCTTGGCTAGGTCGTATTGCTGAATATGAATGTACTCCCCTGCCTCCTCTATCTCTTCCAAACTGTTCCCATAATCTTGCCTAAACATTTCTTTACCACAGTCCTGAAAGCCTTTACGAGGTTTATCTGGGCGTCAAAGCCCCCACGAATTGCTAAAAGTACCCTAGTTAGGCCTAAAAGGGAAGGGGGTTTGGCAATCTGAGATTGCTCTGGATACTTCCTGGCTGCATTTATGACTCGCATTCTTGATTGGCACCATTCTGCACGTTCTAAGCTCTGGGTTGCCCTGGAGGAGTCGCTGAGCCCTCTCCCTCTCACTGCTCTTCCATGGCTACATAAACAACTATGGTCAGACAGTACAGCTCATGTACTCCCCTATGTCAGGCACCAGATTCTCAGGTCTTGTCAACTCTATGGTGCTGTGCGGAGACTCTTCTGTAATGATGGCCCTATGACACCTATCTCGGGCAACCCAGACTTCCCTGCCGCTCTCCACTCCTCTTTCCTCTCCCATTCCGTGGGTCAACCCACCCTTAGATTCCATAGGGTTTTGTCGACTTCCTCCCTCCTCCCACGCTCTGAGCTGCTCGCCCTGACCCTGCACCCCAACTCTGTTGCCTCTCATTGGCAGTATGCTCAGCTTTCCCATTTCTATACTGCTCTTAAGATGTCTCACAACCTCCACAGGACATTATTGCCTTTTGAACGCTTGTGCCTCTCATCTCGTGCTCCAACTCATACTGTCTCCCTCATTTATGGCATGCTCATGGAGGATTCCTCCAACAGTCTACCGGCATTCACGAGTACTTGGGAAAGGGAATTGGGCTTTCCAGGCATGTCACATGTTCTCCATATCTTGCAAAGCACAGGAGACGAACTACAAGATCCTCTCTGTCCTTCATGAGATTTACCCCTTCACTTTGGACCGCTGCTGGAGATGTAATGTTGACTGGGGCACAATGGCGCATGTCTGGTGGGGATGTACACTCCTACGCCCCATTTGGTTGGGTGTCCGTTGTGTTATTCAGACGGTCACTGGCATTGCCTTGGAAGATGACCCTGCCCCTTTGATCCTCTCTATCTTCCCACGTAAGTTCCAGAAGCATACCCGCAGGCTTTTAGGTTTCCTACTAGTAGTGGCGAGATCCGTTATTTCTAGGCTGTGGAAATCTACGACTCCCCCTTCTCTATTGTCTTGGCTTCAGGAGATCCTAAGCATATGCAGTATGGAGAATTTGCTCACATAGCTGAAAAAAGACGACAGTGCCCACCAGCAAACGTGGCTCCTGTGGAACCATTTCTACTACTCTGCTGAATTTCAGTCTACCTTTCCTTCTGTGTCCTCTTGCTTTCTCATTGTACCCCCCTTCTTTTGCTACTATTCTTTTTCCCTTCTTACATGACATTAGGTTTGTTTACTATGGTTTTTGTTTTTGAACTAATTGTTTGGCCCTGCTGTGACAGAATTTTTGTTTCCCTCCTCCCCCTATATTCCGTCCCTGTTCCTTATGTGCCATTTCTTGTTTTTCTTAACCTCCCCGACACCCTCCGAACCTTCCCTTTACCTTGTATGCACATTATTGTTGATTTCTTGTTTGATTTGTTCTTTGTATTGTAACAAAAAATTCAATAAAATTCTTAATGATAAAAAACCCATCTTGTAGGAATTTAAGAACTGCAGTGCAGAAGGGGTAGATATGGAGTTCTGTCTACATCAAACTTTAAAACTTTCCAAATTCTGCATAGGCTTTGCTAGTTGATGGTCTTTTTAGGAGAGAAGGGTTTGTATAACGTCATCTGAAAGGTCTGGGTAGCTAGTAATTCCCTCTCAACCTCATGGGGTCTGGTGATGGAAGCCCCTTTGGGACATGAGATCCTGAGGCAGGAATTCTCTCCCTATTCATTCTTCAAGAGGTCTAACAACAGATGGAATCGTGTCCTCCTCAGCCAGAATGGAACCGAAACAATAGCTGGAACTTGATCCTATTTGATACTTGTGGATTAATGGTATTGGGGAAAGGCATAAATAAACTCGTGATTACAAGTGATTTAGAGGCCGACTAGCACTGTTGGATGATTGAGGTGATTGAGAGATGCAAACCTCCTGGTCCTGTTGTGGAGAGAAGTGGACTCCATCTGGTGACTAGGATCAGCAAAATATTGGGATTGAGGCTCCACTTCCCGGGAACAAGGTGTTCCTGCTCAGCCAATCTGTAGGCTGATTTAATTCCCCCTTGAAGTTAAATACAAAGAGCAAACGCATGTTCCTCTCTGCCCAGATGATCTCTCTGTATTCTCACAATAGAAGTGGATTTTAGGTGCCTGTTTATGCACACCATACAAAGATCTTGAGAGATCAATGTGGATGTATGGGGGTAGGGCACCTGCTTTCCTTCTATACATTCCTTCATCATGTGCCTATCATCTTCCCCTTTTCCAGTTTTCCCATGAATATTCAGTTTGACATCACTGACCACACTATCCCACTTCTGACAGCAAATGTACATTGTAAGAACAAGAATTCCGCACACCACTGATTTAAAGGGGTTGTCCGGGCTAAACTAAAAATTTAACACTAAGCTAAACCTTCTCCCCGGCCTAACTTCTAATTTACTCCCTTATATTTAAATATACATTTTTAAAAAATTTTTTTTCTAATTTCCCAGTGACGTTCCGTTTCCCTGTTTCTGGAAACAAAACGTCACCAATTACTCCCCTCACACCTCTCTGACCCCATCATACTTACTTACCTGTCTTTATCTCCTCTTCTGCTGGGCACGAAGCGTCACTTCCTTCAGGGGAGCCGGAGCCTGCACAATAGAGCAATCCGGGTCTATTGCGCAAATGCCAGCAGAAGTGAATAGGAGAAGCAGCGGGCCTCCCTCGCATGTGCAATATAACGGCTCTATTGCACAGGCGTGGGCAGAAGTCAAGCGAAGAGGAGACAGCGGCACAGAAGAAAATGATTTCCAAGACAAGAAGACAGGTAAGTATGATGGGGTGGGGGATTGGGGGACTGAGTTAGTTAGGTAGGTAGGGCTAGTAGTCATCGTTCTAGCTAGGGAAACAGGGAGGGGGTTTGAGAGAGGGACGGGGATGGAGTGAGAGGGGGATCTGAGTGAACAGCAATTCATTACGGTAGTTGTAGGCTAAGATAGCAGGAAAACAATGTAAACAAATGCATAGGATGCCCAGAGCTCCCAGAGAAGCCCAGGAATCACTCAAAACACTGCTAAAGGTATTTGGGTGCACTTATTAACCCATTAATAGCTCTAAAAGACCTTTTAAAAAAAAATAAAAAATTTGCCGGAAAACCCCTTTAAGAGATGCCCCAATATATAGAGGAAATTCAAAGATGGTATTGAACCTGTGAAATATAAATAGTCACTGAACTTCAGGTCAGGTCTTTTTCTAACGTATAAGATAAACATATTCTAGAGCTCCAGAGCAGCAAACTGCCAAAACCACTGCTTTATAGCGCATCATGTTATAATGAGTCAAGGACATCTGATTCTCGCCCTAGTTGCTCCTTAGCTCCTATGGACGCAGTAATGGTGGACTTCATTTCTCACACATACTGCTTCTGCATTTTTCTCTGTTTTTTGTTGAATAATGACATGGTAGAATCTGCTGTGTGTTGTTGTTCATCTGAGGTTGGATTTACTTAATTTTCAGGCTCTTTAAGGACCAGACTTTTTTTTTTATTATGTTCTGATGGGCTGAGTCTCTCTCATGACTGTACAATGGCTAGCGCTCCAAGCTTTTACTTTATGTTTCCGTATGTTCATTCACTATAGACATCGCAGCATTTCCTGTGATATAAATGACCTGCCTGCTATTGAATATTTTACTGCGATAAATTCATTTCATGTTGACATTACACACTATTGGACCATACTGGCCCTTCACTGACATCCCACCATACTAACAGAGGGGTGGCCAATGCTACATTGCACTGAATGTAAGAGGGTGCCCTCACCTGATCACACACATCAACACTCTGGCTGGAGAGCGCTGCACACATAACAAGACTTCCATATCTTCCCATCTAAGATTCAGCCAATATCAGATGACCAGAAGCTTCAAAATGGAGCGGCAGAAGAGGAAATACTTGTCTTGGTCAGTGCCCCCGCACAGCCATCAAAAGCTCCAGGTGTTCAGCAGAAAAGAAGGAATCATTCTGGATATTTCCCATCCTGCAGTCTACGAAGATTGGCCATAATGAGTATTGTGTGCGGATTCTCCTGTGTTGGGATCAAAGCTTTAATACTAGCTCTGCAGGTACAAACTGTTCTGTCCTCTCTCCACTGACCCCCAATGTGGTCTCCTCTCTCCACTGACCCCCTATGTACCGTCCTCTCTCCACTGACCCCCTATGTACCGTCCTCTCTCCTTTGTCCTCCCTTTGTACCATCTTTGCTCCACTGACCCCCTATGTACCGTCCTCTCTCCTCTGTCCTCCCTTTGTACCATTTTTGCTCCACTGACCCCCAATGTGGTCTCCTCTCTCCACTGACCCCCTATGTACCGTCCTCTCTCCTCTGTCCTCCCTTTGTACCATTTTTGCTCCACTGACCCCCAATGTGAGCTCCTCTCTCCACTGACCCCCTATGTACTGTCCTCTCTCCTCTGTCCTCCCTTTGTACCATTTTTGCTCTACTGACCCCATGTGGTCTCCTCTCTCCTCTGACTCTCTATGTTTTATCGTCTCTCCACTGACCCCCAATGTGGTCTCCTCTCTCCACTGACCCCCTATGTACCGTCCTCTCTCCTCTGTCCTCCCTTTGTACCATCTTTGCTCCACTGACCCCATGTGGTCTCCTCTCTCCACTGACCCCCTATGTACCGTCCTCTCTCCTCTGTCCTCCCTTTGTACCATTTTTGCTCCACTGACCCCCAATGTGAGCTCCTCTCTCCACTGACCCCCTATGTACTGTCCTCTCTCCTCTGTCCTCCCTTTGTACCATTTTTGCTCTACTGACCCCATGTGGTCTCCTCTCTCCTCTGACTCTCTATGTTTTATCCTCTCTCCACTGACCCCCAATGTGGTCTCCTCTCTCCACTGACCCCCTATGTACCGTCCTCTCTCCTCTGTCCTCCCTTTGTACCATCTTTGCTCCACTGACCCCATGTGGTCTCCTCTCTCCACTGACCCCCTATGTACCGTCCTCTCTCCACTGACCCCCCATTGTCCCATCCTCTCTCCACTGACCCCATGTGGTCTCCTCTCTCCACTGACCCCCTATGTACCGTCCTCTCTCCACTGACCCCCCATTGTCCCATCCTCTCTCCACTGACCACATTTGCTCCTCTCTCCACTGATCCCCTATGTACCGTCCTCTCTCCTCTGTCCTCCCTTTGTACCATTTTTGCTCCACTGACCCCCAATGTGATCTCCTCTCTCCACTGACCCCCTATGTACCGTCCTCTCTCCTCTGTCCTCCCTTTGTACCATCTTTGCTCCACTGACCCCCAATGTGATCTCCTCTCTCCACTGATCCCCTATGTACCGTCCTCTCTCCTTTGTCCTCCCTTTGTACCATCTTTGCTCTACTGACCCCCTATGTACCGTCCTCTCTCCTCTGTCCTCCCTTTGTACCATTTTTGCTCCACTGACCCCCAATGTGAGCTCCTCTCTCCACTGACCCCCTATGTACTGTCCTCTCTCCTCTGTCCTCCCTTTGTACCATTTTGCTCTACTGACCCCATTTGTTTTCCTCTCTCCTCTCTCTCTTTGTTTTTCCCTCTCCACTGACCCCATGTGGTCTCCTCTCTCCACTGACCCCCTATGTACCGTCCTCTCTCCACTGACCCCCCATTGTCCCATCCTCTCTCCACTGACCCCATGTGGTCTCCTCTCTCCACTGACCCCCTATCCCGTGACCGCCTCCTCTCTCCACTGACCCCCCATTGTCCCATCCTCTCTCCACTGACCACATTTGCTCCTCTCTCCACTGACCCCTCCCCTATGTACCGTCCTCTCTCCTCTGTCCTCCCTTTGTACCATTTTTGCTCCACTGACCCCCAATGTGATCTCCTCTCTCCACTGACCCCCTATGTACCGTCCTCTCTCCTCTGTCCTCCCTTTGTACCATCTTTGCTCCACTGACCCCCAATGTGATCTCCTCTCTCCACTGACCCCCTATGTACCGTCCTCTCTCCTTTGTCCTCCCTTTGTACCATCTTTGCTCCATTGACCCCCTATGTACCGTCCTCTCTCCTCTGTCCTCCCTTTGTACCATTTTTGCTCCACTGACCCCCAATGTGAGCTCCTCTCTCCACTGACCCCCTATGTACCGTCCTCTCTCCTCTGTCCTCCCTTTGTACCATTTTTGCTCCACTGACCCCCAATGTGAGCTCCTCTCTCCACTGACCCCCTATGTACTGTCCTCTCTCCTCTGTCCTCCCTTTGTACCATTTTTGCTCTACTGACCCCATGTGGTCTCCTCTCTCCTCTGACTCTCTATGTTTTATCCTCTCTCCACTGACCCCCAATGTGGTCTCCTCTCTCCACTGACCCCCTATGTACCGTCCTCTCTCCTCTGTCCTCCCTTTGTACCATCTTTGCTCCACTGACCCCATGTGGTCTCCTCTCTCCACTGACCCCCTATGTACCGTCCTCTCTCCTCTGTCCTCCCTTTGTACCATTTTTGCTCCACTGACCCCCAATGTGAGCTCCTCTCTCCACTGACCCCCTATGTACTGTCCTCTCTCCTCTGTCCTCCCTTTGTACCATTTTTGCTCTACTGACCCCATGTGGTCTCCTCTCTCCTCTGACTCTCTATGTTTTATCCTCTCTCCACTGACCCCCAATGTGGTCTCCTCTCTCCACTGACCCCCTATGTACCGTCCTCTCTCCTCTGTCCTCCCTTTGTACCATCTTTGCTCCACTGACCCCATGTGGTCTCCTCTCTCCACTGACCCCCTATGTACCGTCCTCTCTCCACTGACCCCCCACTGTCCCATCCTCTCTCCACTGACCCCATGTGGTCTCCTCTCTCCACTGACCCCCTATGTACCGTCCTCTCTCCACTGACCCCCCATTGTCCCATCCTCTCTCCACTGACCACATTTGCTCCTCTCTCCACTGATCCCCTATGTACCGTCCTCTCTCCTCTGTCCTCCCTTTGTACCATTTTTGCTCCACTGACCCCCAATGTGATCTCCTCTCTCCACTGACCCCCTATGTACCGTCCTCTCTCCTCTGTCCTCCCTTTGTACCATCTTTGCTCCACTGACCCCCAATGTGATCTCCTCTCTCCACTGATCCCCTATGTACCGTCCTCTCTCCTTTGTCCTCCCTTTGTACCATCTTTGCTCTACTGACCCCCTATGTACCGTCCTCTCTCCTCTGTCCTCCCTTTGTACCATTTTTGCTCCACTGACCCCCAATGTGAGCTCCTCTCTCCACTGACCCCCTATGTACTGTCCTCTCTCCTCTGTCCTCCCTTTGTACCATTTTTGCTCTACTGACCCCATGTGGTCTCCTCTCTCCTCTGACTCTCTATGTTTTATCCCCTCTCCACTGACCCCCAATGTGGTCTCCTCTCTCCACTTACCCCCAATGTACCATCCTCTCTCCTCTGTCCTCCCTTTGTACCATCCTCTCTCCACTGACCCCCAATGTGATCTCCTCTCTCCACTGACCCCCTATGTACCATCCTCTCTCCTCTGTCCTCCCTTTGTACCATTTTTGCTCCCCTGACCCCAATGTGGTCTCCTCTCTCCACTGACCCCCTATGTACCGTCCTCTCTCCTTTGTCCTCCCTTTGTACCATCTTTGCTCCACTGACCCCATGTGGTCTCCTCTCTCCACTGACCCCCTATGTACCATCCTCTCTCCTCTGTCCTCCCTTTGTACCATCTTTGCTCCACTGACCCCATGTGGTCTCCTCTCTCCACTGACCCCCTATGTACCGTCCTCTCTCCTCTGTCCTCCCTTTGTACCATTTTTGCTCCACTGACCCCATGTGGTCTCCTCTCTCCACTGACCCCCTGTTTTGTCCTCTCTCCACTGACCCCCCATTGTCCCATCCTCTCTCCATTGACCACATTTGCTCCTCTCTCCACTGATCTCTATGTAGTTTCCTCCACTCTCTGTCCTTCTTGCACCAACCCCTGAACTGACATCAGTTATTACTTCCCCTGCTGCTCCTTGTCCACTCTTTTCTGACCCTTCTGATCTTTTCTCTCACAGGCAGAGCAGGAACGTGACCAGGAAACAAAGTCGACCCTCTCTCGCCGCTCTCGGAGATTCTCTGTCCTGAGTATCCTGCTGTTTGTGGGTGCGCTGCTGTCCCTGCCCTTCCTTCTGGTTCTCATATCATACCTGATGACACTGATTGAGTGATATCATCAGAGGGCGGGTCTAAGCAGTGTAACTACTGGATCCAGGGACTGATTAATGGAAGATAGAAGTACTGGAAGGTCCCCTTGGCAATCTGCACCCCAATATCTGTATAAAGATGCTGTATATATATATATATAGTGTGTGTGTGTGTGTGTGTGTGTGTGTGTAGGACATTTTATACTAATGTATAATAAAGCAACCGAAACTGAGAAAAGTGTCTCAAGAGCAAAGGAGCGGTCCCTGCAGCCCAGGTTCGGTCACTGCGACTCCAAACACTGGGGTGAAGGCTGGAAGATGAAAGACCAGCAAAGAATATATACAGTATACGAGAGTATGGCGAGATCGCTCCCCACTGTCCATTACCTGACATACTGGTCGTGTCAGGGTGGCGGCTCCAGTATCCCAGGAGCAGTGTGTGTGTAGGAGTGCTGTATGAGACTGCATGTTAGTCAGGAGTGAAGTATTTTACATGGGACTGCATGTTGGAGGGGATTAAACAGAGGGAGACACAAAAAAGCACCAATTTTGGCAATTTTATTTGTTGGAATCTAAACCATCTAATAAGAAAGTATAAAGACACATAGAATTGTGTTACAGAAGACTTTCATGTCCTCTTAGTTGTGCAGCATTATATACAGCTAGATAGCTGACATTCCCTGAATTCAGCGCACTGTCAGCATTCCCGGTATGCGTCCCGGCGCTGGAGATACACAAAATTGGGTCTTACCTGAAATTTTGCTTTCTTTGAGTTCAAGGCCGCAGAGATGGGTCTGTAGCCCCGCCTTCTTTCCTTTTAGGGCCGGCCCACATACATAGCAATGAAACAGTTAATTAGCATAATTGATGGTATAAGAGCCCCTCCCCTCCTCCTTTTCACTATTTCCTTGTGTTTTTACTGGACACGTTTTTTTCTTAATCATACGTTGGACAGGTACGTTGTGCTGTCTTGTACTCAAAGAGAGCAAAATTTCAGGTAAATTTCAGGTAAGACACAATTTTGCAGCACAGATGGGACCTCGCTAGCTACCTAAGGGGGGAGATCATCATTTGGAAACCGTATGAAGTATTGCTGTGCCAAAGGCTGGACCCTCCGAGTGGATGTTCAGACAATAATGCTTGATGAAGGTGGAGGAAGATCTCCAGGAAGCAGCAGTACAGATATCCAGGATGGAGACTTGTGTATCCTCAGCCCATGAGGCTGCTGTGGAGTGTGTGCAACGTGTCCTTGGTGAAGGTGGGGGAAGATCTCCAGGAAGCGGCAGTACAGATATCCAGAATGGAGACTTGTGTATCCTCAGCCCATGAGGCTGCTGTGGAGCGTGTACAACGTGTCCTTGGTGAAGGTGGGGGAAGATCTCCAGGAAGCGGCAGTACAGATATCCAGAATGGAGACTTGTGTATCCTCAGCCCATGAGGCTGCTGTGGAGCGTGTACAACATGTCCTTGGTGAAGGTGGAGGAAGATCTCCAGGATGTGGCAGTACAGATATCCAGGATGGAGACTTGTGTATCCTCAGCCCATTAGGCTGCTGTGGAGCGTGTACAACGTGTCCTTGGTGAAGGTGGGGGAAGATCTCCAGGAAGCGGCAGTACAGATATCCAGAATGGAGACTTGTGTATCCTCAGCCCATGAGGCTGCTGTGGAGCGTGTACAACATGTCCTTGGTGAAGGTGGAGGAAGATCTCCAGGATGTGGCAGTACAGATATCCAGAATGGAGACTTGTGTATCCTCAGCCCATGAGGCTGCTGTGGAGCGTGTACAACGTGTCCTTGGTGAAGGTGGGGGAAGATCTCCAGGTCAGAACGGCTTTCTTAACATCTAAGGTGTGGACACAAATCTGTTCTTCCATCCAGGGCCGGTTTTAGACAAAGTGTGGCGCTGGGCAAAATTAAAAGTGGTGCCCCAAATGCTGACATACTAATAACATGGTACCTCTCCATCAAATATAAATAATACAGACAATGAGGAACCAAAAAGTTCCAAACCGCCACCCACCACTTCATTGACATCTGGCTTTAAAGGACTATTACAAAGTGAATCCTCCAATGAGGCGGATTTTGATGATTCACTGTACAACACCCCATTATCTCTCACCCAAATAGATCCATTAGAACCCCAGAATTTCAAAAACATCAGGAATCTTTTTTAGGCCTACCATCCACTTTAACCCCCATAAGTTCGTATCATACAAAGGAGGCACCTCTATACAACAAGATTTCGGACTACTACAGCCCCCTAGGCCTAAAGAGAAAGATCAGGGAAAATCTATCTCCTGGCCACACAACTTCAAAAAAAAGAATAGCCAATCCCAGTCCAAGTCCAAAAAAGAACAAAATATAAGTAGTTGTGTTTTCCATCTATCTGACTATAAGTTATCCTCAGCCGAGTCTATTATCTAAGGATTTATCACTTTGCACTAATCAAGACTTAAATGACTTCTTCATTGATCTAAATGCTTTTATTCATAAACTTACACTTACAAGACATTTTAATATGATGTCTAGAACTCACCCTAAAGGTAATAAAGATATATACAGTATATATATAAAGATGGCAATATAACTAAACACAAAAAGGTCAGCACTGGAACAATTGAACCTCTGGTTACAAACTTAAAACCCAAATCTTCTTTTTACCCCCTACATCACAAAGGGAGTAACCTCGAAACATTTTATTCACTTGTAGCAACTGCTTCAGGAAACTTCCAATGAAACACTCACATACAAATAACCGTACGCTTGAAGAAAAACAAGCCATAAAAACCTTAGTAGCCAATGAGAATATTGTCATAAGAAACGTCGACAAAGGCGGAGGGGTTGTAGGGGTAATGGCACAAACCAAAACTACCTATATAAAGGAAGCTTTAAATATCCTTTCTGACAATAAGTACTACACGGAGTTATCTCATGACCCTTCAAAACCCAGGTAATTGGTTATCATCAAGGAAGCCTTTGATCCTGGCATCATCACTAAAAAAGAAAATGCATTTGTATTTGTGAACAATCCCACATTGTCTCTATTCTACCACTTACCAAAAATTCCCCGGCAGATTGATTATATTGGGAATGAATTCTATCATGAGAAACCTGTCACAGTACATAGATAGTCATCTCCAACAGTTCGTAGTAAAATTACCTTCCTACTTGAAAGATTCTACCAGTTACAGTGACATAATCACATATCTGGGCTACCTTGGATGTATCATCTCTGTACAGTCACATCCCTCAAGAAAAAGGTTTAATGGCAGTTTCTACGGTACTTAAAGCCAATAATAAAAAGAATTTCTGATTAAAGGCATTGAGTTTATTTTAGAACACAACACAAGAAAGGTCTATCTCCAAACACATGGCACAGCGATGGGTACAAGATCTGCGCCCAGCTATGCCAACATCTATATGGGCTGCTTTGAGGATCTTTATATTTATAAAAGCCATCCTTGGACAGAGTGCATCATATACTATAAAAGGTATATTGATCCACCGAATCCTTCAATGAATTCACTAGCTATCTTAGTAATGATTGGTACAACAAACACAAAAGCAATAGAGGAATTCGATCTGTGCCTGATGAATGATGGAAATAATATCTATACTAAAACCACTTCAAACAAGTAGATTGTAACAGTCTTCTTGACTTCATAAGTCTACATCACAAAAAATGGAAGTAGACTGTTCTATATGGACACTTTCCGAGAATACGTAGAAACTGCTCCAGAGATATAGATCACTGTTTACAAAGCAAAATTCTAACGCAGAGGTTTCAAGAAAAAAACTGCCCAGCAGAAAGCGAAGATCCTGACACAGAAGGGCCCGAGTAACCCATCGAACTATAATCTTATCACAACATATAATGGGGCATATACAAAAACACAGACTATTCTCAGAAAACACTGGACAATTTTATAGAATGACCAGTTTCTAAAGAACAGTATACCTGACAAAATTCGATTTGGCAACTTCGCTGAATTTCGCGATATGATTCTATTCGATCCGAATTAATTTGCGGTGAATAAACAGCTATTTCCTGTCTGCAGAGAGCCGGGGTCAGCGGCAAAATGGCAGAAACCCTTGGATGCCGCGGTCATGTCTCGCTCTCTCTCTCTTCAGCACGGACAACTTTTATTCATATGGATGGATCTGTTAACAAGTCAAGACGCGCCTACCCAATCACATAACTAGAGAATATCATGTGACCATCTGATGTCACAAAGGTCCTTACTAAATATTCGTTACCGCAAAGCATCAGGAATTCCGGATTCCATGTGAATTGAATATTTCCTTAAATTCGGATCGAATTCCATTTCTGAAGCTTCGATTCGCTCATCACTAGTTATGACAATTAAGAAAGGCAGCTATAAATGTAGTCATTAGAGACAAGCAAAATTTTAAAAAATTCGATTCAGTTGATTTGCCGAATTTTCCATAACGATTCGATCCGAATTAATTTGCGGCGAATCGTATTAACCCTTTCTCGACATCCACCCTAATAGTAAGGCGCTGCCGGGAAGGACTTCCCGCAAACCACAGCGGAAGCATGGTGCGCACGCAGAAACTATGTGCTCACCCTGCTTTGCGGGTGTCAGCCATATGTAACGACTGACACTTTCCTCTAACACCCCCGGTTGGAGCTGAGCTCCGATTGCGGGTGTTAACCCCTGAGATGCCGTGGTCAAACATATCCCCCCGGTCACATCTATAGAGTCCAGCCATGTCTATAGAGAATCCCCCGGTCACATCTATAGAGTCTAGCCATGTCTATAGAGAATCCCCCGGTCACATCTATAGAGTCCAGCCATGTCTATAGAGAATCACCCCGTCACATCTATAGAGTCCAGCCATGTCTATAGAGAATCACCCGGTCACATCTATAGAGTCCAGCCATGTCTATAGAGACTCACCCGATCACATCTATAGAGTCCAGCCATGTCTATAGAGAATCCCCCGGTCACATCTATAGAGTCCAGCCGTGTCTATAGAGAATCCCCCGGTCACATCTATAGAGTCCAGCCGTGTCTATAGAGAATCCCCCGGTCACATCTATAGAGTCCAGCCATGTCTATAGAGAATCCCCCGGTCACATCTATAGAGTCCAGCCGTGTCTATAGAGAATCCCCCGGTCACATCTATAGAGTCCAGCCGTGTCTATAGAGAATCCCCCGGTCACATCTATAGAGTCCAGCCGTGTCTATAGAGAATCCCCCGGTCACATCTATAGAGTCCAGCCATGTCTATAGAGAATCCCCCGGTCACATCTATAGAGTCCAGCCATGTCTATAGAGAATCCCCCGGTCACATCTATAGAGTCCAGCCATGTCTATAGAGAATCCCCCGGTCACATCTATAGAGTCCAGCCATGTCTATAGAGAATCCCCCGGTCACATCTATAGAGTCCAGCCATGTCTATAGAGAATCCCCCGGTCACATCTATAGAGTCCAGCCATGTCTATAGAGAATCCCCCGGTCACATCTTTAGAGACCAGCCATATCTATAGAGAATTCCCCGGTCACATCTATAGAGTCCAGCCATGTGTATAGAGAATCCCCCGGTCACATCTATAGAGTCCAGCCATGTCTATAGAGAATCCCCCGGTCACATCTTTAGAGACCAGCCATGTCTATAGAGAATCCCCCGGTCACATCTATAGAGTCCAGCCATGTCTATAGAGAATCCCCCGGTCACATCTTTAGAGACCAGCCATGTCTATAGAGAATCCCCCGGTCACATCTATAGAGTTCCTCCATCTTGTTAGTGAGACTTCTGGTGTTACTATACATACATTTCATGGATTTATCATTATCCCTACTCTTCCACTGCCTACTGACTGTTCTAACCCCACCCCCTGCTCCACCCCCAGTTACATTATTTAGCCCTCTTTCCATTTCTACGCTATCTTGCCCTCTACATCTGTTACCCTCCCCCTCACTAGTGTACTGTCCAGTATGGAGTTGTTCTTAGTAGGTCACCTCAGTAGTGTACTGTCTAGTATGGAGTTGTTCTTGGTAGGTCACCTCACTAATGTACTGTCTAGTATGGAGTTGTTCTTGGTAGGTCACCTCACTAGTGTACTGTCTAGTATGGCGTTGTTCTTGGTAGGTCACCTCACTAGTGTACTGTCCAGTATGGAGTTGTTCTCGGTAGGTCACCTCATTAATATACGGTGTAATATGATATTGTTCTTGGTAGGTCACCTCACTAGTGTGTGGCCCAGTATGGAGTTGTTCTTGGTAGGTCACCTCACTAATATACAGTGTAATATGATATTGTTTTTGGTAGGTCACCTCAGTAGTGTACTGTCTAGTATGGAGTTGTTCTTGGTTGGTCACCTCACTAGTGTACTGTCTAGTATGGAGTTGTTCTTGGTAGGTCACCTCCAGGACGGTTGGTTGTTCTTGGTAGGTCACCTCACTAGTGCACTGTCTAGTATGGAGTTGTTCTTGGTAGGTCACCTCACTAGTGTACTGTCCAGTATGGAGTTGTTCTTGGTAGGTCACCTCACTAGTGTATAGCCCAGTATGGAGTTATTCTTGGTAGGTCACCTCACTAATATACGGTGTAATATGATATTGTTTTTGGTAGGTCACCTCACTAGTGCACTGTCTAGTATGGAGTTGTTCTTGGTAGGTCACTTCACTAGTGTACTGTCTAGTATGGAGTTGTTCTTGGTAGGTCACCTCACTAATGTACTGTCTAGTATGGAGTTGTTCTTGGTAGGTCACCTCACTAGTGTACTGTCTAGTATGGAGTTGTTCTTGGTAGGTCACCTCACTAGTGTACTGTCTAGTATGGAGTTGTTCTTGGTAGGTCACCTCACTAGTGTACTGTCTAGTATGCAGTTGTTCTTGGTAGGTCGCCTCACTAATGTACTGTCTAGTATGGCGTTGTTCTTGGTAGGTCACCTCACTAATGTACTGTCTAGTATGGAGTTGTTCTTAGTAGGTCACCTCTCTACTGTACTGTCTAGTATGGCGTTGTTCTTGGTAGGTCACCTCACTAGTGTACTGTCCAGTATGGAGTTGTTCTCGGTAGGTAACCTCATTAATATACGGTGTAATATGATATTGTTCTTGGTAGGTCACCTCACTAGTGTGTGGCCCAGTATGGAGTTGTTCTTGGTAGGTCACCTCACTAATATACGGTGTAATATGATATTGTTTTGGTAGGTCACCTCACTAGTGCACTGTCTAGTATGGAGTTGTTCTTGGTAGGTCACCTCACTAGTGTACTGTCTAGTATGGAGTTGTTCTTGGTAGGTCACCTCACTAGTGTACTGTCTAGTATGGAGTTGTTCTTGGTAGGTCACCTCACTAGTGTACTGTCTAGTATGGAGTTGTTCTTGGTAGGTCGCCTCACTAATGTACTGTCTAGTATGGCGTTGTTCTTGGTAGGTCACCTCACTAATGTACTGTCTAGTATGGAGTTGTTCTTGGTAGGTCACCTCACTAGTGTACTGTCTAGTATGGCGTTGTTCTTGGTAGGTCACCTCACTAATGTACTGTCTAGTATGGAGTTGTTCTTGGTAGGTCACCTCACTAGTGTACTGTCTAGTATGGAGTTGTTCTTGGTAGGTCACCTCACTAGTGTACTGTCTAGTATGGAGTTGTTCTTGGTAGGTCACCTCACTAGTGTACTGTCTAGTTTGGAGTTGTTCTTGGTAGGTCACCTCACTAGTGTGCTGTCTAGTATGGAGTTATTCTTAGTAAGTCACCTCACTAGTGTGTGGCCCAGTATAGAGTTGTTCTTGGTAGGTCAACTCACTAGTGTACTGTCTAATATGGAGTTGTTCTTGGTAGGTCACCTCACTAGTGTACTGTCTAGTATGGAGTTGTTCTTGGTAGGTCACCTCACTAGTGTGCTGTCTAGTATGGAGTTGTTCTTGGTAGGTCACCTCACTAGTGTACTGTCTAGTATGAAGTTGTTCTTGGTAGGTCACCTCACTAGTGTACTGTCTAGTATGGAGTTGTTCTTAGTAGGTCACCTCACTAGTGTACTGTCTAGTATGGAGTTGTTCTTGGTAGGTCACCTCACTAGTGTACTGTCTAGTATGGAGTTGTTCTTAGTAGGTCACCTCACTAATGTACTGTCTAGTATGGAGTTGTTCTTAGTAGGTCACCTCACTAGTGTATGGTCCAGTATGGAGTTGTTCTTGGTAGGTCACCTCACTAGTGTATGGTCCAGTATGGAGTTGTTCTTAGTAGGTCACCTCAGTAGTGTACTGTCTAGTATGGAGTTGTTCTTGGTAGGTCACCTCACTAGTGTACTGTCTAGTATGGAGTTGTTCTTAGTAGGTCACCTCACTAGTGTACTGTCTAGTATGGAGTTGTTCTTGGTAGGTCACCTCACTAGTGTGCTGTCTAGTATGGAGTTGTTCTTAGTAGGCCACCTCACTAGTGTACTGTCTAGTATGGAGTTGTTCTTGGTAGGTCACCTCACTAGTGTGCTGTCTAGTATGGAGTTATTCTTAGTAAGTCACCTCACTAGTGTGTGGCCCAGTATAGAGTTGTTCTTGGTAGGTCACCTCACTAGTGTATGGTCCAGTATGGAGTTGTTCTTAGTAGGTCACCTCAGTAGTGTACTGTCTAGTATGGAGTTGTTCTTGGTAGGTCACCTCACTAGTGTACTGTCTAGTATGGAGTTGTTCTTGGTAGGTCATCTCACTAGTGTACTGTCTAGTATGGAGTTGTTCTTGGTAGGTCACCTCACTAGTGTACTGTGTAGTATGGAGTTGTTCTTGGTAGGTCACCTCACTAGTGTACTGTCTAGTATGGAGTTGTTCTTGGTAGGTCACCTCACTAGTGTACTGTCTAGTATGGAGTTGTTCTTGGTAGGTCACCTCACTAGTGTACTGTCTAGTATGGAGTTGTTCTTGGTAGGTCACCTCACTAGTGTACTGTCTAGTATGGAGTTGTTCTTGGTAGGTCACCTCACTAGTGTACTGTCTAGTATGGAGTTGTTCTTGGTAGGTCACCTCACTAGTGTACTGTCTAGTATGGAGTTGTTCTTGGTAGGTCACCTCACTAGTGTACTGTCTAGTATGGAGTTGTTCTTGGTAGGTCACCTCACTAGTGTACTGTCTAGTATGGAGTTGTTCTTGGTAGGTCACCTCACTAGTGTACTGTCTAGTATGGAGTTGTTCTTGGTAGGTCACCTCACTAGTGTACTGTCTAGTATGGAGTTGTTCTTGGTAGGTCACCTCACTAGTGTACTGTCTAGTATGGAGTTGTTCTTGGTAGGTCACCTCACTAGTGTGTGGCCCAGTATGGAGTTGTTCTTGGTTGGTCACCTCACTAATGTACTGTCTAGTATGGAGTTGTTCTTGGTAGGCCACCTCACCAGTGTACTGTCTAGTATGGAGTTGTTCTTGGTAGGTCACCTCACTAGTGTACTGTCTAGTATGGAGTTGTTCTTGGTAGGTCAACTCACTAGTGTACTGTCTAGTATGGAGTTGTTCTTAGTAGGTCACCTCACTAGTGTACTGTCTAGTATGGAGTTGTTCTTGGTAGGTCACCTCACTAATGTACTGTCTAGTATGGAGTTGTTCTTGGTAGGTCAACTCACTAGTGTACTGTGTAGTATGGAGTTGTTCTTGGTAGGTCAACTCACTAGTGTACTGTCTAGTATGGAGTTGTTCTTAGTAGGTCACCTCACTAGTGTACTGTCTAGTATGGAGTTGTTCTTAGTAGGTCACCTCACTAGTGTACTGTCTAGTATGGAGTTGTTCTTAGTAGGTCACCTCACTAGTGTACTGTCTAGTATGGAGTTTTTAGGAATAAAGGATGCGTCTAATCTGAATATGATTCTGTCGTCCAGGATTTTTAAATAAAGCTCTCTTATAGATAAAGAGTGGATCTCCCCTACTCTTCTAGCAGATGTTATTGCCACTAGGAAGATAGTCTTTAGAGTTAGGAATTTTAGATCTAAAAAGAGTCCATTGGCTCAAATGGGGGAGAAACTCCAGCCTTCAGGACCATGTTTAAGTCCCTGGGTGCTACAGACTTCTTGAGCGATGGCCTTAATCTAGAGATAGCCTGGATAAGCCTCTTTACCCATCTGTGCCCCACTAATTAGGTGTCATAGAAGCAACTTAGCGCTGTTATTTGCTTTCAGAGTACTAGGTTTTGCTATATTTGGGGAGAAGAAATCTGGAGTATCTGGGTGATGCCAAGAAGAGAATTTTTTTTTCCAGATTTTCTTGTAGATGGCAGAGGTTACTTTCTTATAGCTTTTCTTGAGTGTGGAGTTGACTTCATCTGATAACCCCTTTTGTTTTGGGATGGTCCTTACAGGGTCCATACTGTTAACTTCAATTAGCTTAGATGCAGAAAGGGACCCTAAGACAACAGGTTTGATCTTAAGCGAAGAGGAACTGGGTCTTCCAGGGCCAATTGTCTCAAAACTGGAAACCAGGTCCTTTAGGGCCAACAAGGATCAATTTTAATTTTTCTCTGAGTAGATTTTTCAACACTAAGGGTATCAGTGATAATGAGGGAAAGCACGTGCTAGCTCTATGCCCCAATCTTGAGGTAGGGCATCAATTGTAACTGCTTGACTTTCTTTGTTAATGGAGAAGAAGTGATTTACTTTGGTATTTTCTGTTGAAGTAAAGAGATCTATCTCCGGAATTCCCCATATGTCAGTCAGCTTGAGAAAAACCTCTTTGTTCAGGGACCACTATTAGAGAAGGGACATTCATCTCTGCCCATCTCAATATCACTGTAGCTAGGGCTTTGAAGGAGACTGTGTCTGGTTCCTCCTTGATGTTGAAAAAAAGACTGATGTGATATTGTCGGACATCACCTTCAAGTGGGTTCCATTTAGAAGATGTGGCGACTTTTCAGAGTTTCCAAGACTGCTCTTAACAACCTGTAGTTTGAGCATAGGTTCTGGATGTGAGACGGCCATAGGCCCTGGAGATATGTGTCTCCTATAGTTTCACCCCAACCTGTTCTGCTGGTGGCCGTAACGATGACCATCTGAGGTGACAGGATCCAAGGAACACATCTGCTTAAATTTCCTGAATCAAGCCACGAGAGAAAAGATGTCTTCACCCAATGAGGGATTTGAATTCTTCTGTCTAGGCAATTCTGATTGCCATCCCAGCTTGATAAATGTTTTTGCAGTGGTCTCAAATGGAACTGAGCCCAAGGAACCGATTGTATGCAGGAGGTCATGAGACCCAGAATCCTCATACCGTCTCTCATTGAGCAGAATTCTCTCCTGAAGAAACTTTGGACCTTCTTGTAGACATTCTCTTGTTTCTCTTCCAGGAGAAAAGATGTTTGGAGTTTAATAAAACTCCTAGAAAGATTACCTGGGTATAGGGTTGAAGATGAGACTTCTCTAGGTTTATGATCCAAACTAGGTTCTTTAACAGTTAGGACATATTTCCTCTGTTCGACCAATTCCTCCTGGGAGCTGGCAATTAGGAGGAAGTACAGGGGCACCTCAATAAATGAGAATCTTGTAAATTCAGTGTCACCTGCCAAGGTTTCCTCAGTCTGGTTCAGTAGGACACACAATCCTGGAAGACGCTGATTCTGGATTGTATTACTGAATGACTGAGATGAAGGAACGTTTCACAGATATTCTCATTTATTGAGATGCACCTGTAGTTGAGGTAGGGTATTATTAGAATAATTTGTGTCCTGAGAAAGGTCATAATTTCTACCACTACCTTTGTAAAGGCCCAGGGAGCTGATGAAATCCCAAAGGGAAGGCAGCAGAATTGGTAATGATGGATCACTGATCTTATCTGAACCACAAATCTCAGGTATTTCTGGTAGGCGGGGTGAATTGACATATAGTAATATACGTCCTTAAGATCTATTGAACACATAAGGGTGGGTTCACACCTGCGCTTGGTGTCCGTCCGTCGCCAATCCAGTGAAAATCTCGGCAAACTGGATTGGCGTCGGATACAGAACGGTCAGCGGCGCATTGGTTAAAAACCCATTCATTTGAATGGGTTTTTAAAGCAGTGCGCGGGTGTGCGCTTACACCCTCTGCGCTGCCAATCCTTTTTTTTTTCGTCGGACACGAAGTCCTGCCTGTCCGACTTTGTTTCCGACGAAAAAAAAAGGATTGGCAGCGCAGAGGGTGTAAGCGCACACCCGCGCACTGCTTTAAAAACCCATTCAAATGAATGGGTTTTTAACCAATGCGCCGCTGACCGGTCTGTATCCGACGCCAATCCAGTTTGCCGAGATTTTCACTGGATTGGCGACGGACGGACACCAAGCGCAGGTGTGAACCCACCCTAACTGTGTCTTGACATATTAGGGGAATTGTGGACTTTATTGACTCCATCTTGAACCTCAGGTATCTGACCCATTGTAGGCAAACAGGTTTTTTATGACACGTTTACTCAAAGAATGACAATAATCACATCAGAATATAATAAAACAATAAGTGTTTAATAAGTGAGAAGAGATAATACTTAGCTGTGGTTACACATGATGTAATAGCTGACTGGATGGGGAGCCCCATTATATATCACGCCCTGATATATACAGTCATAAGAAAAAGTTTGGGCACCCCTATTAATCTTCATCATTTTTAGTTCTAAATATTTGGGTGTTTGCAACAGCCATTTCAATTTGATATATCTAATAACTGATGGACACAGTAATATTTCAGGATTGAAATGAGGTTTATTGTACTAACAGAAAATGTGCAATATGCATTAAACCAAAATTTGACCGGTGCAAAAGTATGGGCACCTCAACAGAAAAGTGACATTAATATTTAGTAGATCCTCCTAACAGCCTCTAGTCGCTTCCTGTAGCTTTTAATCAGTTCCTGGATCCTGGATGAAGGTATTTTTGACCATTCCTCTTTACAAAACAATTCCAGTTCAATTAAGTTTGATGGTCGCGGAGCATGGACAGCCCGCTTCACATTATCCCACAGATGTTCAATGATATTCAGGTCTGGGGACTGGGATGGCCATTCCAGAACATTGTAATTGTTCCTCTGCATGAATGCCTGAGTAGATTTGGATCATTGTCTTGCTGAAATATCCATCCCCGGCGTAACTTCAAATTCGTCACTGATTCTTGTACATTATTCTCAAGAATCTGCTGATACTGAGTTGAATCCATGCGACCCTCAACTTTAACAAGATTCCCGGTGCCGGCATTGGCCACACAGCCCCAAAGCATGATGGAACCTCCACCAAATGTTACAGTGGGTAGCAAGTGTTTTTCTTGGAATGCTGTGTTTTTTTGACGCCATGCATAACGCCTTTTTGTATGACCAAACAACTCAATCTTTGTTTCATCAGTCCACAGGACCTTCTTCCAAAATGAAGCTGGCTTGTCCAAATGTGCTTTTGCATACCTCAGGCGACTCTGTTTGTGGCGTGCTTTCAGAAACGGCTTCTTTGGCATCACTCTCCCATACAGCTTCTCCTTGTGCAAAGTGTGCTGTATTGTTGACCGATGCACAGTGACACCATCTGCAGCAAGATGATGCTGCAGCTCTTTGGAGGTGGTCTGTGGATTGTCCTTGACTGTTCTCTCCATTCTTCTGTCCCTGTGGTCTTCCATTTCCTTACTATGTTCCTCACAGTGGAAACTGACAGGTTAAATCTCTGAGACAACTTTTTGTATCCTTCCCCTGAACAACTATGTTGAACAATCTTTGTTTTCAGATCATTTGAGAGTTGTTTTGAGGAGCCCATGATGCCACTCTTCAGAGGAGATTCAAATAGGAGAACAACTTGCAATTGGCCACCTTAAATACCTTTTCTCATGATTGGATACACCTGGCTATGAAGTTCAAAGCTCAGTGAGGTTACAAAACCAATTTTGTGCTTCAGTAAGTCAGTAAAAAGTAGTTAGGAGTATTCAAATCAATAAAATGATAAGGGTACCCAAATTTTTGCACCGGTCAAATTTTGGTTTAATGCATATTGCACATTTTCTGTTAGTACAATAAACCTCATTTCAATCCTGAAATATTACTGTGTCCATCAGTTATTAGATACATCAAATTGAAATGGCTGTTGCAAATACCCAAATATTTAGAACTAAAAATGATTAAGATTAATAGGGGTGCCCAAACTTTTTCATATGACTGTACCCAGCGTTCCACAGGTGCTGGACATGCCATGATTCCAGCCAAAGCTAATTTAAAACAATTAGGTATAAGGTTTTTATAGTACCTTTGGGGTGGGTGAGGGGCCGAGCGGTCAGCTTATAACATGACCATTTATGGTACAGGAATTGGAAGAAATTCTTATCTACTGAGCAATATATAGTGACGTCTTAGTATGCAGAAATACAGACAAAAGCTACAGTGACCCTCCCATATATGTACAGCATGAAATACATATAGACTGATCAGTAAGATATGAACCTTGTCATATCACATCAATAAGACATCATGATTTTGTGGAAAAATATGTCCTATTACACCCATTTGCTCAGCTGTTTTAGGTTGATGATGGTGCTGCTATGGGACATAATATGGTGTGCAGGGGCCGCTATGGGACATAATATGGTGTGCAGGGGCCGCTATGGGACATAATACCATGTGCAGGGGCCGCTATGGGACATAATACCGTGTGCAGGGGCTGCTATGGGACATAATACGGTGTGCAGGAGCTGCACCATGTGAATGCAGATTTGCATCAAGCTAAAAGTGAACTAAGACTATATCTGCATCCAGATACATAGTGTGTATTCACCATACGGGGCTCCTGGACACATTTACCACTAATTGGGGGCTGCACATGGACTTTCATTGCATCTAATCAGAAAGTACAGGAGTGTCCCAGGACATAGCAGTAAGCGCATGTGTCCTAAAGCATCTGGTGGCAGCACTTCTGTGTTATGGTTTGTGGTATATGACTTTAGTTTAGGGGTCATCAGACTTACAATTATTGACCGGCACTCCGAGTACCTCATCTTTGATTTTTTAATTAAAATCCCAAACAAAAAAGGTTGCCTACCCCTGGTCTAGACTGGATCATATTATACTGTGTGAGGCCACTGTGGAGCATTATACAGTGGGGGGGGGGGGGGGGAGCAGCACTAGGAAGAATATTATACTGTTTGGGTCCACTATGGAGAATTATACTGTGGAGGGGTCTTGTGGAGCATACTGTACTGTGTGGGGCATTTCACTGAATTTCCCCACTGTGGGACTATTAAAGGACTATTATTATTATTGGGAAACATTTTATGTACTATGTGGGGTCACAGGAAAGGAAACTGTAAGCTTCCCCTCACTCACTAGTATCCAGTCTGTCCATTAGGCCCACACGCCCCTCTACCCTTGCCCCATAGTGCTATTCCGGACTCCCTGCTGCCCTATAGCTCTGCTGCTGTCACCCCCTCCATTCCTGTCATCCTCCCCCATTTCCCGCCCCGCACGTCCTCCACGTCCCATCACGTGATAATGTCCGTGTTGGTCACATGAATGTCCATGTGTAATTTGATTGGTGGAGTCGTTGCTTGGTAACAGTGTCGCAGCGGCCGAGGGGCGGGGTTACGGCAGGCTGACTTCCGCTCGCCTTGGCTGTGTGATGGCGGACGGCTGACCGGCGGGCATTGCTGCTGCTGCTGCTGCTTCTGCTTCTGCTCTACATCTCCTCTCCGTTAATCCGCACTATGACTCGTGACGCAGACTCACGTGACGAACTGCCGGACTGGGCCGGGGCCAAAGAGTTCTACCAGAAATATGACCCCAAGGAGATCATCGGCAGGTAGGGGCGGTGCCTGTATGCAGGGGCGGTGCCTGTATGCAGGGGCGTGGTTGGAGGAGAGTGACCTCTAGTTCATAGGCGGAGCCTGTAGTGAGGGGCCCCGTCACTGGCTCCTGAGGTCCACCATGGCCCACAATGCCTCTGACCGAGTGTGCATGTGTTCTAATGGTATAAGAGGAATGACCTGCTGTGTCCCCCAGAGCCCCTCCATGCAGTGAGTGGGCGCCCTGGAGCCTGTAGAGGAGTCTGCCCATTGCCATCCATGTCTTTTCCTCCTCCATACAGTGCTCTGACCCTCCAGTGGACAATATAACAAGAAGACTTGTGACCATATGGGGTGTCACAGCCCCCCGAACACCCCAGGGTGACTGCTCGTGTATATTAAGGGCAGACCGAGGGGAGCGCCGGTAACCAAAACTATCACCTTGCCCCAAATACACACCCTATATACTGATCTCTATATACTGCACCCTATATACTGATCTCTATATAGTGCACCCTATATACTACACCCTATATACTAATCTCTATATACTGCACCCTATATACTGATCTCTATATACTGCACCCTATATACTGATCTCTATATACTGCACCCTATATACTGATCTCTATATACTGCACCCTATATACTGATCTCTATATACTGCACCCAACGCCAACGCACCCTATATACTACACCCAATATACTAATCTCTATATACTGCACCCTATATACTGATCTCTATATACTGCACCCTATATACTGATCTCTATATACTGCACCCTATATACTGATCTCTATATACTGCTCTCTATATACTGCACCCTATATACTGATCTCTATATACTGCACCCTATATACTGATCTCTATATACTGCACCCTATATACTAATCTCTATATACTGCACCCTATATACTGATCTCTATATATTGCACCCTATATACTGATCTCTATATACTGCACCCTATATACTAATCTCTATATACTGCACCCTATATACTGATCTCTGTATACTAATCTCTATATACTGCACCCTATATACTGATCTCTATATACTGCTCTCTATATACTGCACCCTATATACTGCTCTCTATATACTGCACCCTATATACTGATCTCTATATACTGCACCCTATATACTAATCTCTATATACTGCACCCTATATACTGATCTCTGTATACTGCACCCTATATACTGATCTCTGTATACTGCACCCCCTTATGCTGCACCCTATATACGACCTAGATACTGCACCCTATATACTGACATATACTGCACCCTATATACTGATCTCTATATACATCCCTGCTCCCTATATACTGATCTCTATATACTGCACCCTATATACTGATCTCTATATACTGATCTCTATATACTGCACCCTATATACTGATCTCTATATACTGCACCCTATATACTGACACTATAATACTGCACCCTATATACTGATCTCTATATACTGCTCTCTATATACTGCACCCTATATACTGATCTATATATACTGCACCCTATATACTGATCTCTATATACTGCACCCTATATACTGATCTCTATATACTGCTCTCTATATACTGCACCCTATATACTGATCTCTATATACTGCACCCTATATACTGATCTCTATATACTGCACCCTATATACTAATCTCTATATACTGCACCCTATATACTGATCTCTATATACTGCACCCTATATACTGCTCCTATATACTGATCTCTATATACTGCACCCTATATACTGATCTCTATATACTGCACCCTATATACTAAAAATCTCTATATACTGCACCCTATATACTGATCTCTATATACTGCACCCTATATACTAATCTCTATATACTGCACCCTATATACTGATCTCTATATACTGCTCTCTATATACTGCACCCTATATACTGCTCTCTATATACTGCACCCTATATACTGATCTCTATATACTGCACCCTATATACTAATCTCTATATACTGCACCTATACCCCTATATACTGATCTCTATATACTGCACCCTATATACTGATCTCTATATACTGCACCCTATATACTGATCTCTATATACTGCACCCTATATACTGATCTCTATATACCACCCTATATACTATCTCTATATACTGCACCCTATACTACATGATCTCCCTATATACTGATCTCTATATACTGATCTCTATATACTGATCTCTGTATACTAATCTCTATATACTGCACCCTATATACTGATCTCTATATACTGCTCTCTATATACTGCACCCTATATACTGCTCTCTATATACTGCACCCTATATACTGATCTCTATATACTGCACCCTATATACTAATCTCTATATACTGCACCCTATATACTGATCTCTGTATACTGCACCCTATATACTGATCTCTATATACTGCACCCTATATACACCTATATACTGATCTCTATATACTGCACCCTATATACTGATCTCTATATACTGCACCCTATATACTGATCTCTATATACTGATCTCTATATACTGCACCCTATATACTGATCTCTATATACTGCACCCTATATACTGATCTCTATATACTGATCTCTATATACTGCACCCTATATACTGATCTCTATATACTGCACCCTATATACTGATCTCTATATACTGCACCCTATATACTGATCTCTATATACTGCTCTCTATATACTGCACCCTATATACTGATCTCTATATACTGCACCCTATATACTGATCTCTATAACTGCACCTATATACTGATCTCTATATACTGCACCCTATATACTGATCTCTATATACTGCTCCCTATATACTGATCTCTATATACTGCACCCTATATACTGATCTCTATATACTGATCTCTATATACTGCACCCTATATACTGATATCTATATACTGCACCATTACGATCCTATATACTGAACCCTATATACTGATCTCTATATACTGCACCCTATATACTGATCTCTATATACTGCACCCTATATACTGATCTCTATATACTGATCGTCTATATACTGCACCCTATATACTGATCTCTATATACTGCTCCCTATATACTGATCTCTATATACTGCTCCCTATATACTGATCTCTATATACTGCACCCTATATACTGATCTCTATATACTGATCTCTATATACTGCACCCTATATACTGATCTCTATATACTGCACCCTATATACTGATCTCTATATACTGCACCCTATATACTGATCTCTATATACTGCTCTCTATATACTGCACCCTATATACTGATCTCTATATACTGCACCCTATATACTGATCTCTATATACTGCACCCTATATACTGATCTCTATATACTGCACCCTATATACTGATCTCTATATACTGCACCCTATATACTGATCTCTGTATACTGCACCCTATATACTGATCTCTATATACTGCACCCTATATACTGATCTCTATATACTGATCTCTATATACTGCACCCTATATACTGATCTCTATATACTGCACCCTATATACTGATCTCTATATACTGCTCTCTATATACTGCACCCTATATACTGATCTCTATATACTGCACCCTATATACTGATCTCTATATACTGATCTCTATATACTGCACCCTATATACTGATCTCTATATACTGCACCCTATATACTGATCTCTATATACTGATCTCTATATACTGCACCCTATATACTGCTCTCTATATACTGCACCCTATATACTGATCTCTATATACTGCACCCTATATACTGATCTCTATATACTGATCTCTATATACTGATCTCTATATACTGCTCCCTATATACTGATCTCTATATACTGCACCCTATATACTGATCTCTATATACTGATCTCTATATACTGCACCCTATATACTGATCTCTAAACCTATATACTGCACCCTATATACTGATCTCTATATACTGCACCCTATATACTGATCTCTATATACTGCTCTCTATATACTGCACCCTATATACTGATCTCTATATACTGATCTCTATATACTGCACCCTATATACTGATCTCTATATACTGCACCCTATATACTGATCTCTATATACTGCACCCTATATACTGATCTCTATATACTGCACCCTATATACTGATCTCTATATACTGCTCTCTATATACTGCACCCTATATACTGCTCTCTATATACTGCACCCTATATACTGATCTCTATATACTGCACCCTATATACTGATCTCTATATACTGATCTCTATATACTGATCTCTATATACTGCTCCCTATATACTGATCTCTATATACTGCACCCTATATACTGATCTCTATATACTGCACCCTATATACTGATCTCTATATACTGCACCCTATATACTGATCTCTATATACTGCACCCTATATACTGATCTCTATATACTGCTCTCTATATACTGCACCCTATATACTGATCTCTATATACTGCACCCTATATACTGATCTCTATATACTGCACCCTATATACTGATCTCTATATACTGCACCCTATATACTGATCAGCAGCTGATATGACAGAGCCTGCACTCAGATTCCCTCACTCGCCATACTATCTGTAGTGGGATTTAGTACTGCAGAACTGTCCCATTGAAGTCAAACCACGGCATCTGAGTGGTTACTTTCACATTCCCTATGACAATGGGTAACAGGGCATCCCCCTGCAGCGCGATTGCGGAAGCCTTCCTGAAAACATGGCAGTCGGGAGTCTTCTGAAGGCTCCCAGCCCTGCCAAGGTGCTGTAACTATTGAAGTCTGTCTGCAGCAAGCATCAATAGTTGCATAGTGAATCTGCCATAGACTACAGTAGGACAGTATAATACAGTCGTACAATAGTATTGCAGTCTGTGGCTCAAGTCATCAGAAGATCACATGTTCAAGCCCCCTGGGGCTAAAAAAAAAAGTTTTTTAAAAATGTAAAAACTAAAAGTTTAAACCACCCCCTTTCCCTAGCTCTCATATAAAGAAATAAAAGTAAACATTAAACACATGAGGCGCCCCAAGTCCAAAAACACCCAAACCATTAAAATAGAAAAACATTTGTCCCATCCGGTAAACGCCGCTGCAGGAAAAAAAAATCTAAATGGCTGAATGGGTGTTTTTTTGGCAAGTTGCCTCCCTAAAAAATGGAATAAAAAGTGATCCAAACATCTTATATTCCCCAACATGGTATCAATAATAACTACACATCATCCCGCAAAAAAAGACGCCTTACACAGCTCGGTACACTGAAATACAAGAAAGTTACAGGTGACAGAATATGGGAACTCTAAGAATTATTTTTTCTTCAAAATTTAGAATTTTCATAAAGTTATTGAAAGATGAAAAAAACGATATAAATTTGGTATCACCGTGATTGTCCTGAGAATAAAGTTAAAATAGCATTCGTACCGCAGAGTGGAAGCCGTAAAAACAAAACCCCTAAGAAAATGGCGGTGCTGCGTTTTGTTCTCAATTACATCTCATTCTGAATTTTTTTTTCCGCTTCCCAGTACATTGTACAGAATAATAAATGATACCATTTGGAAGTACAACTTGTCACCCAAAAATCAAACCCTCATATCATTACATAAACGGAAAAATGAGAAAGTTATGGCTATTGGAGTGCAGGGAGTAAACACTAAAAAAATGTCTGTGTCATGTAAGGGTTACTATCAAACCCTGGAGCGGATCCTAAACAAAACAGTGGAAGCCTTCATGATCTCTCAGGAATCCAACATGATGTGTGAATGAGGCCTTGTAATGAGATATGGGCGCCCTCTGTGGATTCATAGACAAGGTACCACAATACAGGCTGATGGGGTCATGCGAGGCCTGAGAGGTTTTGCTCCACAGAGTGGTGTTACTGACCATGTGTCGCAGCCTCCGAGGGTGCTCCAACATGTTTTCATAATATAGACTTTAAACCACTGGGAAATAAACTGGTAAACAATCTTTTCTGCTGGTCTCAGGGGGGTCTCCAGCACGGTACGACGTTGCATCCATAGAGAGACAGGGCGACAGTATGCTGCCAAGATTATCGAGGTAACACCAGAAAGGATGAGTCCAGAACAGCTGCAAGAGGTCCGACTGTCAACTGCCAAAGAGATGGAGATCCTGCACCAAGTGTCCCAACATCCCTTTATCAGTACGTGCTTACCCCATCAGTAATCTCTTCTCCTGCGTACACCTCCTCACAACTCTGCTGGAACTTTCTTATAATAATTCTCTCCTGCATATACAGTGCCTTGCAAAAGTATTCGGCCCCCTTGAACTTTTCAACCTTTTGCCACATTTCAGGCTTCAAACATAAGGATATAAAATTTTAATTTTTTGGTGAAGAATCAACAAGTGGGACACAATTGTGAAGTGGGACGAAATTTATTGGTTATTTTAAACTTTTGTAAAAAATAAAAAACTGAAAAGTGGGGCGTGCAATATTATTCGGCCCCCTTAAGTTAATACTTTGTAGCGCCCCCTTTTGCTGCGATTACAGCTACAAGTCGCTTGGGGTTGTCTCTATCAGTTCTTGCCCATTCTTCCTTGGAAAACAGCTGGAGCTCAGTGAGGTTGGATGGAGAGCGTTTGTGAACAGCAGTTTTCAGCTCTTTCCACAGATTCTCGATTGGATTCAGGTCTGGACTTTGACTTGGCCAGTCTAACACCTGGATACGTTTATTTGGGAACCATTCCATTGTAGATTTGGCTTTATGTTTGGGATCATTGTCTTGTTGGAAGATAAATCTCCGTCCCAGTCTCAGGTCTTTTGCAGACTCCAACAGGTTTTCTTCCAGAATGGTCCTGTATTTGGCTCCATCCATCTTCCCATCAATTTTACCCATCTTCCCTGTCCCTGCTGAAGAAAAGCAGGCCCAAACCATGATGGACAGACTCTCCCACCTCAGCTGTAGATCTCTGCAGTTCATCCAGAGTGATCATGGGCCTCTTGGCTGCATCTCTGATCAGTCTTCTCCTTGTTTGAGATGAAAGTTTAGAGGGATGGCCGGGTCTTGGTAGATTTGCAGTGGTCTGATACTCCTTCCATTTCAATATGATCGCTTGCACAGTTCTCCTTGGGATGTTTAAAGTTTGGGAAATCTTTTTGTATCCAAATCCGGCTTTAAACATCTCCACAACAGTATCACGGACCTGCCTGGTGTGTTCCTTGGTCTTCATGATGCTCTCTGCGCTTTAAACAGAACCCTGAGACTATCACAGAGCAGGTGCATTTATACGGAGACTTGTACACACAGGTGGATTATATTTATCATCATCAGTCATTTAGGACAACATTGGATCATTCAGAGATCCTCACTGAACTTCTGGACTGAGTTTGCTGCACTGAAAGTAAAGGGGCCGAATAATATTGCACGCCCCACTTTTCAGTTTTTTATTTTTTACAAAAGTTTAAAATAACCAATAAATTTCGTTCCACTTCACGATTGTGTCCCACTTGTTGTTGATTCCTCACCAAAAAATTAAAATTTTATATCTTTATGTTTGAAGCCTGAAATGTGGCAAAAAGTTGAAAAGTTCAAGGGGGCCGAATACTTTGGCAAGGCACTGTACCTCCTCATGACTCTTCCACCATCATCACCCACCTATATTACTCTCTTCTCCTGTGTACACCTCATCATGACTTTTCCACTGTCGTCCCCCTCCTATGGTACTCTTTTCTCCCGCGTACACCTCCTCTTGCCATTACTGCTGGCTGGATCTCGCTTTATGACATTTTCTCTTTGTTTTGCTTTGTAGTAACCCTGATTGATTCCTTTGAATCCTCCACGTTCATATTCCTGGTTTTTGACCTGTAAGTACCATATGCCAGGACCATGCTTCTGAGAGTCCTGCTCCAGGTCTTTGTCATGCTCACTTGTACTGTGTTTCCTGTCCAGGATGAAGAGGGGGGAGCTGTTTGACTACCTAACGGAAAAGGTGACCTTGAGTGAGAAGGAGACGCGGTGGGTTCCTTAGTTTGCTGTCCATCTGCTCTGCTTCTCCAGGGTTATGTTTCATCAGTGATTTATAGATCCGTTTTTTGCTTTCAGAATTTTTACCTTTTTTAGATTCCACAGATAGTGACTTCTCAGTATCCGCTGTTGCCTAGTTCCTAAGTTTGGGAAGGTTTCTTCAATAGCAGGGTCTATGTGATGTTGAGGGATTGGTAAAATGTAGGTAGTGTTAATTGGTAAAGCATTTGAGCACCAATCCGGACTCGTTTCTGTCCTTACTAGAAGGCGACTTGCTGTAATCTCCAGCTTTATGGCAGCCAGTCCCTGCCCTTCTCACTTACCATAGTCATTGTATTGCAGGTGTATCATGCGCTCGCTGTTGGAGGCCGTCTCATATCTACATGCCAATAATATTGTACACCGTGATCTGAAACCAGAGAATATCCTGATGGACGACTCTCTGAACATCAAGCTTTCTGACTTTGGTTTCAGTTGTGTGCTGAGACCTCCGGAGAAGCTACGAGGTGCCTCCATTTTCTTACCTTTTACTGAAGCAGACTCTCACATAGTACAGAAACAGGGATGTTGATGGTGTGACCAGCAGTACAATCTTACTAACGTCCACTACCTTGGGCCTCTGGCCATGACTGTTCATAGTGTCTGTAGCTTGTCCTGTTCTGTAGACGTTTTCTGATCTGCTCTTTCTTCCATGTGGCTGTCAGAGCTTTGTGGGACACCAGGATATTTAGCTCCAGAAATCCTCAAGTGTTCAATGGATGAAACACATCCTGGATATGGAAAGGAGGTGGATCTGTGAGTATCTGGTGGAACAGTCATGAGCTCAAGCTGGGAAGATACCCATAAAAAAAACCAAAAACATATATATAACTGGCTATGGCTACTGCAGGCAGGGTCTCTAACTATTGGGTATATCATTGCTTGTTTTGTAGGTGGGCATGTGGGGTCATCATGTTTACACTTCTGGCTGGCTCGCCCCCGTTCTGGCATCGTAGACAGATGTTAATGCTCCGCATGATTATGGATGGACGATATCAGTTCGGTTCCCCAGAATGGGATGACCGCTCTGCAACAGTGAAAGATCTGGTATGGTCTCAGCAGCCTGAGGGTAGTCAGCTGGAGAGATGCTAAACATGTCTATCTGAGATCCAACTCTTCTTGCATCTTCCCCTTAGATCTCCCGTCTTCTCGAGGTATCTCCTGACAAGCGTCTTGCAGCAGATCAGGCTCTTCAGCACCCGTTTTTTCAAAGTCACCAGCGAGACCGCGGCTCCACTTTCACTCCATATCACCGCTTTCGGGTCAGGTTGCTTCCTCGATCCTTCAGTACTATCATAGAAACTTTGTAGAGTGGCCTGATGTTACTCTCCGCATTCATGTCTGTATGTAGGCCATGTCCTGACGGGTCTCTGCTATGTTCTTTTTCTACAGGTTGCCGCCTGGACAGCTTTGGCTTGTGTCCGTATTCTGGTGCGATGGCGACGAGCTCGGCCCGTTACCCGAGAACTTCTCATAAGAGAACCATATGGGGTGAAGGGCATTCGAAGACTTATTGATGCCTGTGCCTTCCGGATCTATGGGCACTGGGTGAAAAAGGGAGAAAGACAGAATCGTGCAGCTTTATTTCAGAACCAGCCAAAAGCCCTTTTATTGACAATAGGGGACGATGAGGACTTTGAGAGCGAGTTATAACGTTCTGATGTTTCCACGGAAGAGCAGATCTGTCTGATGGGGCATTATGTGTGTGCTGCACTTCTTACATGGTAGCGGAAACTACGGGTATTATAGGGGTTGTTCACTCACCAGAAATTAGTATAAAAGTTCCTATGGGTATGGTAGAAGTTTCTTACCCCTGGAAATCTATTTCATATTTTGGCTGTCAATCCTGCTATGTCCTGCCTCATGACAGTAACCAGGTAGGACAGTGTTATTAGGATAGCTGTACGTGCTGCCGTCATACACCAGTATACAGCCCCCTATTAGGATAGCTGTACGTGCTGCCGTCATATGTCAGTATACAGCCCCTTATTAGGATAGCTGTACGTGCTGCCGTCATACGTCAGTATACAGCCCCTTATTAGGATAGCTGTACGTGCCGCCGTCATACACCAGTATACAGCCCCTTATTAGGATAGCTGTACGTGCTGCTGTCATACGTCAGTATACAGCCCCTTATTAGGATAGCTGCACGTGCTGCTGTCATATGTCAGTATACAGCCCCTTATTAGGATAGCTGTACGTGCCGCCGTCATACACCAGTATACAGCCCCTTATTAGGATAGCTGTACGTGCCGCCGTCATATGTCAGTATACAGCCCCTTATTAGGATAGCTGTACGTGCCGCCGTCATACACCAGTATACAGCCCCATTAGGAGCTGCGTGCCGCCGCAACACCAGTAACAGCCCCTCATAGGAAGCTGTACGGCCGGCATACACCAGTATACAGCCCCTTATTAGGATAGCTGTACGTGCCGCCGTCATATGTCAGTATACAGCCCCTTATTAGGATAGCTGTACGTGCCGCCGTCATACACCAGTATACAGCCCCTCATTAGGATAGCTGTACGTGCCGCCGTCATACACCAGTATACAGCCCCTTATTAGGATAGCTGTACGTGCTGCCGTCATACGTCAGTATACAGCCCCTTATTAGGATAGCTGTACGTGCTGCCGTCATACGCCAGTATACAGCCCCTTATTAGGATAGCTGTACGTGCCGCCGTCATACACCAGTATACAGCCCCTTATTAGGATAGCTGTATGTGCCGCCGTCATATGTCAGTATACAGCCCCTTATTAGGATAGCTGTACGTGCCGCCGCATGTCAGTATACAGCCCCTATTAGGATAGCTGTACGGCCGCCGTCATACACCAGTATACAGCCCCTTATTAGGATAGCTGCACGTGCTGCCGTCATACGTCAGTATACAGCCCCTTATTAGGATAGCTGTACGTGCCGCCGTCATACGCCAGTATACAGCCCCTTATTAGGATAGCTGTACGTGCCGCCGTCATACACCAGTATACAGCCCCTTATTAGGATAGCTGTACGTGCAGCCGTCATACGCCAGTATACAGCCCCTTATTAGGATAGCTGTACGTGCTGCCGTCATATGTCAGTATACAGCCCCTTATTAGGATAGCTGTACGTGCAGCCGTCATACGTCAGTATACAGCCCCTTATTAGGATAGCTGTACGTGCAGCCGTCATACGTCAGTATACAGCCCCTTATTAGGATAGCTGTACGTGCCTCCGTCATACACCAGTATACAGCCCCTTATTAGGATAGCTGTACGTGCCTCCGTCATACACCAGTATACAGCCCCTTATTAGGATAGCTGTACGTGCCGCCGTCATACGTCAGTATACAGTCCCTTATTAGGATAGCTGTACGTGCAGCCGTCATACGTCAGTATACAGCCCCTTATTAGGATAGCTGTACGTGCTGCCGTCATATGTCAGTATACAGTCCCGTACCAGGATTGTTCTACGTGCTGCTGATACAGTATACAGCCCCTTATTAGGTTTGCTATATGTGCAGCTGTCATACACTGGTATGCAGCCCCTTCCCCATTTTTTGTGTGACAGGATGTCATTCTCTTGGATATAATTGCAAATAATAAAAGACTCCTCCACAAACAGTCCAGTATTATTTGCATGGCCATGACACCCAGTGTGGACAGTCCATGTGATATAAGCTGCAGTGTGCACTTTCTGTCGGTAGTGTGAATAACATGGATCTCTGTAGACAGACAGACTGTGGGTGCAAAACTGATGATTTTTATTTATATCTTACACATATTAATCACAATGTTATGGAATTAACCTATTAATGATGCAGTTAGTTTTGGCCTTAAAAGGCTTTTCTGGGACTAGTTATTATCTAGTCAGCAGTCTGAATTCCATATAGTGTATCTGTACTCATTGTCATGATGTCACGGGAGGCGTAAAGCTCAAAGCCAAGTGTCAGATGGAGGGGTGTAAAGTACAAGGCCAAGCGTCAGATGGAGGGGAGTAAAGCACAACGCCGAGCGTCAGATGGAGGGGTGTAAAGCACAACGCCGAGCGTCAGATGGAGGGCTGTAAAGCACAACGCCGAGCGTCAGATGGAGGGCTGTAAAGTGCAACGCCGAGCGTCAGATGGAGGGGTGTAAAGTGCAACGCCGAGTGTCAGATGGAGGGGAGTAAAGCGCAATGCCGAGTGTCAGATGGAGGGGAGTAAAGCGCAACGCCGAGCGTCAGATGGAGGGGTGTAAAGCACAACGCCGAGCGTCAGATGGAGGGGTGGGCGCCGGGAGTAAATCTTACCGAGTGTTAGATGGAGGGGTGTAAAGTGCAACGCCAAGCGTCAGATGGAGGGGAGTAAAGCTCAGAGCCAAGTGTCAGATGGAGGGGTGTAAAGCACAACGCCGAGCGTCAGATGGAGGGGTGTAAAGCGCAACACCAAGCGTCAGATGGAGGGGTGTAAAGTGCAACGCCGAGCGTCAGATGGAGGGGTGTAAAGTACAAGGCCAAGCGTCAGATGGAGGGGAGTAAAGCACAACGCCGAGCGTCAGATGGAGGGGGTGTAAAGGGCAACGCCGAGCGTCAGATGGAGGGGAGTAAATCATAATACCGAGTGTTAGATGGAGGGGAGTAATGTACAATGCCGAGTGTCAGATGGAGGGGTGTAATGTACAATGCCGAGTGTAAATGAACAAATGAAAGTCAGACATTGCTTTCCAACCAGGCTGCAGCATGAAACAGGCCTGGACAGAAATGAGGGTTCCCTTAATATTTAGTTGCACAACCTTTTGAGGCAATCCCTGCAATCAGACGATTCCTGTAACTGGCAATGAGACTTCTGCACCTCTCAGCAGGGATTTTGGCCTCTCCTCATGAGCAAACTGCTCCAGTTGTCTCGGGTGTGAAGGGTGCCTTTTCCAGACGGCATGTTTCAGCTCCTTCCAATAGGATTTAGGTCAGGGCTCATAGAAGGCCACTTCAGAATAGTCCAATGTTTCCCTCTTAGCCATTCTTGGGGGTTTTTAGCTGTGTGTTTTGGGTCATTATCCTGTTGACCTGCGACTGAGACCAAGCTTTCTGACACTGGGCAGCACATTTCTCTCTAGAATCCCTTGATAGTCTTGAGATTTCATTGTACCCTGCACAGATACAAGACACCCTGTGCCAGATGCAGCAAAGCAGCCCCAGAACATAACAGAGCCTCCTCCATGTCTCACAGTAGGGACAGTGTTCTTTTCAAGATAGGCTTCATTTTTCCATCTGTGAACATAGAGCTGATGTGCCTTGCCAAAAATTTCAATTTTTGTCTCATCTGTCCATAGGACATTCTCCCAGAAGCTTTGTGGCTTGTCAACATGTAGTTTGGCAAATTCCAGTCTGGCTTTTTTATGATTTGTTTTCAGCAATGGCGTCCCCCTTGCTCGTCTCCCATGAAGTCCACTTTGGCTCAGACAATGACGGACGGTGCGATCTGACATTGATGCTCCTTGAGCTAGAAGTTCACCTTTAATCTCTTTAGAAGTTTTTCTGGGCTCGTTTGTTACCATTCATATTATCCTTCTCTTTGACTTGCCATCAGTTTTCCTCCTGCGGCCACATCCAGGTTGGCTACAGGCCCATGGATCTTACATTTCTGAATAATATGTGTAACTGTAGTCACAGGAACATCGAGCTGCTTGGAGATGGTCTTATAACCTTTACCTTTACCATGCTTGTCTATCATTTTCTATCTAAGCTCCTGAGACAATTCTTTCCTTCGCTTCCTCTGGTCCATATTGAGTGCGGTACTCACCATGTCACCAAACAGCACAGCGAGTATCTGTACCCTATATACAGGCCACGGACTGATTACAGGATTGGAGACACCGGGGATGATATTAGTGGACTCACCTTGATGTAACTTGTCCCTCTGGTCACATTATTTTCAGGGGAACCCTCATTTCTGCCCAGGCCTGTTTCATGTTGAAGCCTGGTTGGAAAGCTGGTTGGTCTGACTTTCATTTGTTCATTTTCATAGAATTTTTATATATTATTACTATTGTCAGATTCCAGTTATTTCTGTGACCATTGTGGGGTTTTCTTTCATTAAACGAGGGAGGGAACAACAATTTTGTACACGTGTGTGTGTGTATATGTGTATAATGTGGAGGGGGCACATACTTCTCTGTATAGTATATAATGTGGAGGGGGCACATACTTCTCTCTATATATAGTGTATAATGTGGAGGGGGCACATACTTCTCTATATATATAGTATATAATGTGGAGGGGGCACATACTCTCTCTATATATAGTGTATAATGTGGAGGGGGCACATACTCCTGCTGGGGCAACTCTCTCTTATATAGTGTATAATGTGGAGGGGGCACATACTTCTCTCTCTATATATATATAGTGTATAATGTGGAGGGGGCACATACTTCTCTCTATATATAGTGTATAATATGGAGGGGGCACATACTTCTCTCTATATATAGTGTATAATATGGAGGGGGCACATACTTCTCTCTCTATATATAGTATATAATGTGGAGGGGGCACATACTTCTCTCTATATATAGTATATAATGTGGAGGGGGCACATACTTCTCTCTATATAGTGTATAATGTGGAGGGGGCACATACTTCTCTGTATATAGTGTATAATGTGGAGGGGGCACATACTTCTCTCTATATATAGTGTATAATGTGGAGGGGGCACATACTTCTCTCTATATATAGTGTATAATGTGGAGGGGGCACATACTTCTCTCTATATAGTGTATAATGTGGAGGGGGCACATACTTCTCTCTATATATAGTGTATAATGTGGAGGGGGCACATACTTCTCTCTATATATAGTGTATAATATGGAGGGGGCACATACTTCTCTCTCTATATATAGTATATAATGTGGAGGGGGCACATACTTCTCTCTATATATAGTATATAATGTGGAGGGGGCACATACTTCTCTGTATATAGTGTATAATGTGGAGGGGGCACATACTTCTCTCTATATATAGTGTATAATGTGGAGGGGGCACATACTTCTCTCTATATATAGTGTATAATGTGGAGGGGGCACATACTCTCTCTATATATAGTGTATAATGTGGAGGGGGCACATACTCTCTCTATATATAGTATATAATGTGGAGGGGGCACATACTTCTCTCTATATATAGTATATAATGTGGAGGGGGCACATACTTCTCTCTATATATAGTGTATAATGTGGAGGGGGCACATACTTCTCTCTATATATAGTATATAATGTGGAGGGGGCACATACTTCTCTCTATATATAGTATATAATGTGGAGGGGGCACATACTTCTCTCTATATATAGTGTATAATGTGGAGGGGGCACATACTTCTCTCTATATATAAGGGGGGCACAACTACTCTCTATATATAGTATATAATGTGGAGGGGGCACATACTTCTCTCTATATATAGTATATAATGTGGAGGGGGCACATACTTCTCTCTCTATATATAGTGTATAATGTGGAGGGGGCACATACTTCTCTTATATAGTGTATAATGTGGAGGGGGCATACTCTCTCTCTATATAGTATATAATGTGGAGGGGGCACATACTTCTCTCTATATAGTGTATAATGTGGAGGGGGCACATACTTCTCTCTATATATAGTGTATAATGTGGAGGGGGCACATACTTCTCTCTATATATAGTATATAATGTGGAGGGGGCACATACTTCTCTCTCTATATATAGTGTATAATGTGGAGGGGGCACATACTTCTCTCTCTATATAGTGTATAATGTGGAGGGGGCACATACTTTCTCTCTATATAGTATATAATGTGGAGGGGGCACATACTTCTCTCTATATATAGTGTATAATGTGGAGGGGGCACATACTTCTCTCTATATATAGTGTATAATGTGGAGGGGGCACATACTTCTCTCTATATATAGTGTATAATGTGGAGGGGGCACATACTTCTCTCTCTATATAGTGTATAATGTGGAGGGGGCACATACTTCTCTCTTATATAGTATATAATGTGGAGGGGGCACATACTTCTCTCTATATATAGTGTATAATGTGGAGGGGGCACATACTTCTCTCTATATATAGTATATAATGTGGAGGGGGCACATACTTCTCTCTCTATATATAGTGTATAATGTGGAGGGGGCACATACTTCTCTCTCCTATATATAGTATATAATGTGGAGGGGGCACATACTTCTCTCTATATATAGTGTATAATGTGGAGGGGGCACATACTCTCTCTATATATAGTATATAATGTGGAGGGGGCACATACTTCTCTCTCTATATATAGTGTATAATGTGGAGGGGGCACATACTTCTCTCTTATATAGTGTATAATGTGGAGGGGGCACATACTTCTCTCTATATATAGTGTATAATGTGGAGGGGGCACATACTTCTCTCTATATATAGTATATAATGTGGAGGGGGCACATACTTCTCTCTATATATAGTATATAATGTGGAGGGGGCACATACTTCTCTCTTTTATATATAGTATATAATGTGGAGGGGGCACATACTTCTCTCTATATATAGTGTATAATGTGGAGGGGGCACATACTTCTCTCTATATATAGTATATAATGTGGAGGGGGCACATACTTCTCTCTCTATATATAGTGTATAATGTGGAGGGGGCACATACTTCTCTATATATAGTATATAATGTGGAGGGGGCACATACTTTCTCTCTATATATAGTGTATAATGTGGAGGGGGCACATACTTCTCTCTCTATATATAGTGTATAATGTGGAGGGGGCACATACTTCTCTCTATATATAGTGTATAATGTGGAGGGGGCACATACTTCTCTCTATATATAGTGTATAATGTGGAGGGGGCACATACTTCTCTATATATAGTGTATAATGTGGAGGGGGCACATACTCTCTCTCTATATAGTGTATAATGTGGAGGGGGCACATACTTCTCTCTATATATAGTGTATAATGTGGAGGGGGCACATACTCTCTCTTATATAGTGTATAATGTGGAGGGGGCACATACTTTCTCTCTCTATATATAGTATATAATGTGGAGGGGGCACATACTCTCTCTTATATAGTGTATAATGTGGAGGGGGCACATACTTCTCTCTATATATAGTGTATAATGTGGAGGGGGCACACTCTCTCTATATAGTATATAATGTGGAGGGGGCACATACTTCTCTCTATATATAGTGTATAATGTGGAGGGGGCACATACTCTCTCTCTATATAGTGTATAATGTGGAGGGGGCACATACTCTCTCTCTATATATAGTGTATAATGTGGAGGGGGCACATACTTCTCTCTATATAGTGTATAATGTGGAGGGGGCACATACTTCTCTATATATAGTGTATAATGTGGAGGGGGCACATACTTCTCTCTATATATAGTGTATAATGTGGAGGGGGCACATACTTCTCTCTATATATAGGTATAATGTGGAGGGGGCACATATTCTCTCTCTATATATAGTGTATAATGTGGAGGGGGCACATACTTCTCTCTATATATAGTGTATAATGTGGAGGGGGCACATACTTCTCTCTATATATAGTGTATAATGTGGAGGGGGCACATACTTCTCTCTTATATAGTGTATAATGTGGAGGGGGCACATACTTCTCTCTCTATATAGTATATAATGTGGAGGGGGCACATACTTTCTCTCCCTTATATAGTGTATAATGTGGAGGGGGCACATACTTCTCTCTCTATATAGTATATAATGTGGAGGGGGCACATACTCTCTCTATATAGTGTATAATGTGGAGGGGGCACATACTTCTCTCTATATATAGTGTATAATGTGGAGGGGGCACATACTTCTCTCTCTATATAGTATATAATGTGGAGGGGGCACATACTTCTCTCTCTATATAGTGTATAATGTGGAGGGGGCACATACTTCTCTATATAGTTATATGTGGGGGGGGCCCTCTCTATATATAGTGTATAATGTGGAGGGGGCACATACTTCTCTATATATAGTGTATAATGTGGAGGGGGCACATACTTCTCTCTCTATATAGTGTATAATGTGGAGGGGGCACATACTTCTCTCTATATATAGTGTATAATGTGGAGGGGGCACATACTTCTCTCTATATGGTATATAATGTGGAGGGGGCACATACTTCTCTATATATAGTGTATAATGTGGAGGGGGCACATACTTCTCTATATATAGTGTATAATGTGGAGGGGGCACATACTTCTCTCTATATAGTGTATAATGTGGAGGGGGCACATACTCTCTCTATATATAGTGTATAATGTGGAGGGGGCACATACTTCTCTCTATATAGTATATAATGTGGAGGGGGCACATACTTCTCTCTATATATAGTGTATAATGTGGAGGGGGCACATACTTCTCTCTATATATAGTGTATAATGTGGAGGGGGCACATACTTCTCTCTATATATAGTATATAATGTGGAGGGGGCACATACTTCTCTCTATATAGTGTATAATGTGGAGGGGGCACATACTTCTCTCTATATATAGTGTATAATGTGGAGGGGGCACATACTTCTCTCTATATATAGTGTATAATGTGGAGGGGGCACATACTTCTCTCTATATATAGTGTATAATGTGGAGGGGGCACATACTTCTCTCTCTATATAGTGTATAATGTGGAGGGGGCACATACTTCTCTCTATATATAGTATATAATGTGGAGGGGGCACATACTTCTCTCTATATATAGTGTATAATGTGGAGGGGGCACATACTTCTCTCTATATAGTATTATGGGGGGGGGATTTCATAGTGTATAATGTGGAGGGGGCACATACTTCTCTCTGTATATAGTGTATAATGTGGAGGGGGCACATACTTCTCTCTATATATAGTGTATAATGTGGAGGGGGCACATACTTCTCTCTCTTATATAGTGTATAATGTGGAGGGGGCACATACTTCTCTCTATATATAGTGTATAATGTGGAGGGGGCACATACTTCTCTCTATATATAGTGTATAATGTGGAGGGGGCACATACTTCTCTCTCTATATAGTATATAATGTGGAGGGGGCACATACTTCTCTCTATATATAGTGTATAATGTGGAGGGGGCACATACTTCTCTCTATATATAGTATATAATGTGGAGGGGGCACATACTCTCTCTATATATAGTGTATAATGTGGAGGGGGCACATACTCTCTCTATATATAGTGTATAATGTGGAGGGGGCACATACTTCTCTCTATATATAGTGTATAATGTGGAGGGGGCACATACTTCTCTCTATATAGTGTATAATGTGGAGGGGGCACATACTTCTCTCTATATAGTATATAATGTGGAGGGGGCACATACTTCTCTCTATATAGTGTATAATGTGGAGGGGGCACATACTTCTCTCTATATATAGTGTATAATGTGGAGGGGGCACATACTTCTCTCTATATATAGTGTATAATGTGGAGGGGGCACATACTTCTCTCTATATATAGTATATAATGTGGAGGGGGCACATACTTCTCTCTATATATAGTGTATAATGTGGAGGGGGCACATACTTCTCTCTATATATAGTATATAATGTGGAGGGGGCACATACTCTCTCTATATATAGTATATAATGTGGAGGGGGCACATACTTCTCTCTATATATAGTGTATAATGTGGAGGGGGCACATACTTCTCTCTTATATAGTGTATAATGTGGAGGGGGCACATACTTCTCTCTATATATAGTGTATAATGTGGAGGGGGCACATACTTCTCTCTATATATAGTGTATAATGTGGAGGGGGCACATACTTCTCTCTATATAGTGTATAATGTGGAGGGGGCACATACTCTCTCTATATATAGTGTATAATGTGGAGGGGGCACATACTTCTCTCTATATAGTGTATAATGTGGAGGGGGCACATACTTCTCTCTATATATAGTGTATAATGTGGAGGGGGCACATACTTCTCTCTATATATAGTATATAATGTGGAGGGGGCACATACTTCTCTCTATATATAGTGTATAATGTGGAGGGGGCACATACTTCTCTCTATATATAGTGTATAATGTGGAGGGGGCACATACTTCTCTCTTATATAGTGTATAATGTGGAGGGGGCACATACTTCTCTCTATATATAGTGTATAATGTGGAGGGGGCACATACTTCTCTCTATATATAGTGTATAATGTGGAGGGGGCACATACTTCTCTCTATATATAGTGTATAATGTGGAGGGGGCACATACTTCTCTCTTATATAGTGTATAATGTGGAGGGGGCACATACTTCTCCAAAGGAAACGGGGGCACCCTATATAGTGTATAATGTGGAGGGGGCACATACTTCTCTATATATAGTGTATAATGTGGGGGGGCACATACTTCTCTCTATATATAGTGTATAATGTGGAGGGGGCACATACTTCTCTATATATAGTGTATAATGTGGAGGGGGCACATACTTCTCTCTATATATAGTGTATAATGTGGAGGGGGCACATACTTCTCTCTATATATAGTGTATAATGTGGAGGGGGCACATACTTCTCTCTATATATAGTGTATAATGTGGAGGGGGCACATACTTCTCTCTATATATAGTGTATAATGTGGAGGGGGCACATACTTCTCTCTATATATAGTGTATAATGTGGAGGGGGCACATACTTCTCTCTATATATAGTGTATAATGTGGAGGGGGCACATACTTCTCTCTCTATATATAGTATATAATGTGGAGGGGGCACATACTTCTCTCTATATATAGTATATAATGTGGAGGGGGCACATACTTCTCTCTATATATAGTGTATAATGTGGAGGGGGCACATACTTTCTCTCTATATAGTGTATAATGTGGAGGGGGCACATACTTCTCTCTATATATAGTATATAATGTGGAGGGGGCACATACTTCTCTATATATAGGTGTATAATGTGGAGGGGGCACATACTCTCTCTATATATAGTGTATAATGTGGAGGGGGCACATACTCTCTCTATATATAGTGTATAATGTGGAGGGGGCACATACTTCTCTCTATATATAGTGTATAATGTGGAGGGGGCACATACTTCTCTCTATATATAGTGTATAATGTGGAGGGGGCACATACTTCTCTCTATATATAGTGTATAATGTGGAGGGGGCACATACTTCTCTCTATATATAGTGTATAATGTGGAGGGGGCACATACTTCTCTCTATATATAGTATATAATGTGGAGGGGGCACATACTTCTCTCTATATATAGTGTATAATGTGGAGGGGGCACATACTTCTCTCTATATATAGTGTATAATGTGGAGGGGGCACATACTTCTCTCTATATATAGTATATAATGTGGAGGGGGCACATACTTCTCTCTATATATAGTGTATAATGTGGAGGGGGCACATACTTCTCTCTATATATAGTGTATAATGTGGAGGGGGCACATACTTCTCTCTATATATAGTGTATAATGTGGAGGGGGCACATACCTCTCTCTATATATAGTGTATAATGTGGAGGGGGCACATACTTCTCTCTCTATATATAGTATATAATGTGGAGGGGGCACATACTTCTCTCTATATATAGTGTATAATGTGGAGGGGGCACATACTTCTCTCTATATATAGTGTATAATGTGGAGGGGGCACATACTTCTCTCTATATATAGTGTATAATGTGGAGGGGGCACATACTTCTCTCTAAAAGTATATATATAGTGTATAATGTGGAGGGGGCACATACTCTCTCTCTATATAGTGTATAATGTGGAGGGGGCACATACTTCTCTCTATATATAGTGTATAATGTGGAGGGGGCACATACTTCTCTCTATATATAGTATATAATGTGGAGGGGGCACATACTTCTCTCTATATATAGTGTATAATGTGGAGGGGGCACATACTTCTCTCTATATATAGTGTATAATGTGGAGGGGGCACATACTTTCTCTATATATAGTGTATAATGTGGAGGGGGCACATACTTCTCTCTATATATAGTGTATAATGTGGAGGGGGCACATACTTCTCTCTATATATAGTGTATAATGTGGAGGGGGCACATACTTCTCTCTATATATAGTGTATAATGTGGAGGGGGCACATACTTCTCTCTCTTAGAGTGTATGGTGGGGGGGGCACATACTCTCTCTATATATAGTGTATAATGTGGAGGGGGCACATACTTCTCTATATAGTGGTGTATAATGTGGAGGGGGCACATACTTCTCTATATATAGTGTATAATGTGGAGGGGGCACATACTTCTCTCTATATATAGTGTATAATGTGGAGGGGGCACATACTTCTCTCTATATATAGTGTATAATGTGGAGGGGGCACATACTTCTCTCTATATATAGTGTATAATGTGGAGGGGGCACATACTTCTCTCTATATATAGTGTATAATGTGGAGGGGGCACATACTTCTCTCTATATATAGTGTATAATGTGGAGGGGGCACATACTTCTCTCTATATATAGTGTATAATGTGGAGGGGGCACATACTTCTCTCTATATATAGTGTATAATGTGGAGGGGGCACATACTTCTCTCTATATATAGTGTATAATGTGGAGGGGGCACATACTTCTCTCTATATATAGTGTATAATGTGGAGGGGGCACATACTTCTCTCTATATATAGTGTATAATGTGGAGGGGGCACATACTTCTCTCTCTATATATAGTATATAATGTGGGAGGGGGCACATACTTCTCTCTCTATATAGTGTATAATGTGGAGGGGGCACATACTTCTCTCTATATATAGTGTATAATGTGGAGGGGGCACATACTTCTCTCTATATAGTGTATAATGTGGAGGGGGCACATACTTCTCTCTATATATAGTGTATAATGTGGAGGGGGCACATACTTCTCTATATATAGTGTATAATGTGGAGGGGGCACATACTTCTCTCTTATATAGTGTATAATGTGGAGGGGGCACATACTTCTCTCTATATATAGTGTATAATGTGGAGGGGGCACATACTCTCTCTATATATAGTGTATAATGTGGAGGGGGCACATACTCCACCTCTATATATAGTGTATAATGTGGAGGGGGCACATACTCTCTCTAATGTATAATGTGGAGGGGGCACATACTTCTCTCTATATATAGTGTATAATGTGGAGGGGGCACATACTCCTCTCTATATATAGTGTATAATGTGGAGGGGGCACATACTTCTCTCTATATATAGTGTATAATGTGGAGGGGGCACATACTTCTCTCTATATATAGTGTATAATGTGGAGGGGGCACATACTTCTCTCTATATATAGTGTATAATGTGGAGGGGGCACATACTTCTCTCTATATAGTGTATAATGTGGAGGGGGCACATACTCTCTCTATATATAGTGTATAATGTGGAGGGGGCACATACTTCTCTCTATATATAGTGTATAATGTGGAGGGGGCACATACTTCTCTCTTATATAGTGTATAATGTGGAGGGGGCACATACTTCTCTCTCTATATATAGTATATAATGTGGAGGGGGCACATACTTCTCTCTATATATAGTGTATAATGTGGAGGGGGCACATACTTCTCTCTATATATAGTATATAATGTGGAGGGGGCACATACTTCTCTCTATATATAGTGTATAATGTGGAGGGGGCACATACTTCTCTATATATAGTATATAATGTGGAGGGGGCACATACTTCTCTCTATATATAGTGTATAATGTGGAGGGGGCACATACTTCTCTCTATATATAGTGTATAATGTGGAGGGGGCACATACTTCTCTCTATATATAGTGTATAATGTGGAGGGGGCACATACTTCTCTCTATATATAGTGTATAATGTGGAGGGGGCACATACTTCTCTATATATAGTGTATAATGTGGAGGGGGCACATACTTCTCTCTATATATATATAAGTGGGGGGGCACATACCTCTTATAGTATAATGTGGAGGGGGCACATACTTCTCTCTATATATAGTGTATAATGTGGAGGGGGCACATACTTCTCTCTATATATAGTGTATAATGTGGAGGGGGCACATACTTCTCTCTATATATAGTATATAATGTGGAGGGGGCACATACTTCTCTCTATATATAGTATATAATGTGGAGGGGGCACATACTTCTCTCTCTATATAGTGTATAATGTGGAGGGGGCACATACTTCTCTCTATATATAGTGTATAATGTGGAGGGGGCACATACTTCTCTCTCTATATATATATAGTGTGGGGGCACATACTTTCTCTTATAGTGTATAATGTGGAGGGGGCACATACTTTCTCTCTATATATAGTGTATAATGTGGAGGGGGCACATACTTCTCTCTATATATAGTGTATAATGTGGAGGGGGCACATACTTCTCTCTATATATAGTATATAATGTGGAGGGGGCACATACTTCTCTCTATATATAGTGTATAATGTGGAGGGGGCACATACTTCTCTCTATATATAGTGTATAATGTGGAGGGGGCACATACTTCTCTCTATATATAGTGTATAATGTGGAGGGGGCACATACTTCTCTCTATATATAGTATGTGAGGGGGGGGGGGGCACATACTTCTCTCTATATATAGTGTATAATGTGGAGGGGGCACATACTTCTCTCTATATATAGTGTATAATGTGGAGGGGGCACATACTTCTCTCTATATATAGTGTATAATGTGGAGGGGGCACATACTTCTCTCTATATATAGTATATAATGTGGAGGGGGCACATACTTCTCTCTATATATAGTGTATAATGTGGAGGGGGCACATACTTCTCTCTATATATAGTGTATAATGTGGAGGGGGCACATACTTCTCTCTATATATAGTATATAATGTGGAGGGGGCACATACTTCTCTCTATATATAGTGTATAATGTGGAGGGGGCACATACTTCTCTCTATATATAGTATATAATGTGGAGGGGGCACATACTTCTCTCTATATATAGTATATAATGTGGAGGGGGCACATACTTCTCTCTATATATAGTATATAATGTGGAGGGGGCACATACTTCTCTCTATATATAGTGTATAATGTGGAGGGGGCACATACTTCTCTCTCTATATAGTGTATAATGTGGAGGGGGCACATACTTCTCTCTATATAGTGTATAATGTGGAGGGGGCACATACTTCTCTCTATATATAGTGTATAATGTGGAGGGGGCACATACTTCTCTCTATATATAGTGTATAATGTGGAGGGGGCACATACTTTCTCTCTATATAGTGTATAATGTGGAGGGGGCACATACTCTCTCTCTATATAGTGTATAATGTGGAGGGGGCACATACTCTCTCTATATATAGTGTATAATGTGGAGGGGGCACATACTTCTCTCTATATAGTGTATAATGTGGAGGGGGCACATACTTCTCTCTATATATAGTGTATAATGTGGAGGGGGCACATACTTCTCTCTATATATAGTGTATAATGTGGAGGGGGCACATACTTCTCTCTATATATAGTGTATAATGTGGAGGGGGCACATACTCTCTCTATATATAGTGTATAATGTGGAGGGGGCACATACTTCTCTCTATATATAGTATATAATGTGGAGGGGGCACATACTTCTCTCTATATATAGTGTATAATGTGGAGGGGGCACATACTTCTCTCTATATATAGTGTATAATGTGGAGGGGGCACATACTTCTCTCTCTATATAGTGTATAATGTGGAGGGGGCACATACTTCTCTCTATATATAGTGTATAATGTGGAGGGGGCACATACTTCTCTCTATATAGGATGTGGAGGGGGCACATACTTCTCTCTATATATAGTGTATAATGTGGAGGGGGCACATACTTCTCTCTATATATAGTGTATAATGTGGAGGGGGCACATACTTCTCTCTATATAGTATATAATGTGGAGGGGGCACATACTTCTCTCTATATATAGTGTATAATGTGGAGGGGGCACATACTTCTCTCTATATAGTGAAATGTGGAGGGGGCACATACTCTCTCTATATATAGTGTATAATGTGGAGGGGGCACATACTTCTCTCTATATATAGTATATAATGTGGAGGGGGCACATACTTCTCTCTATATATAGTGTATAATGTGGAGGGGGCACATACTTCTCTCTATATATAGTGTATAATGTGGAGGGGGCACATACTTCTCTCTATATATAGTGTATAATGTGGAGGGGGCACATACTTCTCTCTCTATATATAGTGTATAATGTGGAGGGGGCACATACTTCTCTCTATATATAGTGTATAATGTGGAGGGGGCACATACTTCTCTCTATATATAGTGTATAATGTGGAGGGGGCACATACTTCCTATCTCTATATATAGTGTATAATGTGGAGGGGGCACATACTCTCTCTATATATAGTGTATAATGTGGAGGGGGCACATACTCTCTCTATATATAGTGTATAATGTGGAGGGGGCACATACTTCTCTCTCTATATAGTGTATAATGTGGAGGGGGCACATACTTCTCTCTATATATAGTGTATAATGTGGAGGGGGCACATACTTCTCTCTATATATAGTGTATAATGTGGAGGGGGCACATACTTCTCTCTATATATAGTGTATAATGTGGAGGGGGCACATACTTCTCTCTATATATAGTGTATAATGTGGAGGGGGCACATACTTCTCTCTATATATAGTATATAATGTGGAGGGGGCACATACTTCTCTCTATATATAGTGTATAATGTGGAGGGGGCACATACTTCTCTCTATATATAGTGTATAATGTGGAGGGGGCACATACTTCTCTCTATATATAGTGTATAATGTGGAGGGGGCACATACTTCTCTCTATATATAGTGTATAATGTGGAGGGGGCACATACTTCTCTCTATATATAGTGTATAATGTGGAGGGGGCACATACTTCTCTCTATATAGTGTATAATGTGGAGGGGGCACATACTTCTCTCTATATATAGTGTATAATGTGGAGGGGGCACATACTTCTCTCTATATATAGTATATAATGTGGAGGGGGCACATACTTCTCTCTATATATAGTGTATAATGTGGAGGGGGCACATACTTCTCTCTATATATAGTGTATAATGTGGAGGGGGCACATACTTCTCTCTATATATAGTGTATAATGTGGAGGGGGCACATACTTCTCTCTATATATAGTATATAATGTGGAGGGGGCACATACTTTCTCTCTATATATAGTATATAATGTGGAGGGGGCACATACTTCTCTCTCTATATAGTGTATAATGTGGAGGGGGCACATACTTCTCTCTCTATTAGTTATAATGGGGGGGCATACTTCTCTCTATATATAGTGTATAATGTGGAGGGGGCACATACTTCTCTCTATATATAGTGTATAATGTGGAGGGGGCACATACTTCTCTCTATATATAGTGTATAATGTGGAGGGGGCACTCATACTTCTCTTATATAGTATATAATGTGGAGGGGGCACATACTCTCTCTATATATAGTATATAATGTGGAGGGGGCACATACTTCTCTCTATATATAGTGTATAATGTGGAGGGGGCACATACTTCTCTATATATAGTGTATAATGTGGAGGGGGCACATACTTCTCTCTATATATAGTGTATAATGTGGAGGGGGCACATACTTCTCTCTATATAGTGTATAATGTGGAGGGGGCACATACTTCTCTCTATATATAGTATATAATGTGGAGGGGGCACATACTTCTCTCTATATATAGTGTATAATGTGGAGGGGGCACATACTTCTCTCTATATATAGTATATAATGTGGAGGGGGCACATACTTCTCTCTATATATAGTATATAATGTGGAGGGGGCACATACTTCTCTCTATATATAGTATATAATGTGGAGGGGGCACATACTTCTCTCTATATATAGTGTATAATGTGGAGGGGGCACATACTTCTCTCTCTATATATAGTATATAATGTGGAGGGGGCACATACTTCTCTCTATATAGTATATAATGTGGAGGGGGCACATACTTCTCTCTATATATAGTATATAATGTGGAGGGGGCACATACTTCTCTCTATATAGTATATAATGTGGAGGGGGCACATACTTCTCTCTATATATAGTATATAATGTGGAGGGGGCACATACTCTCTCTATATATAGTATATAATGTGGAGGGGGCACATACTCTCTCTCTATATAGTGTATAATGTGGAGGGGGCACATACTTCTCTCTATATATAGTGTATAATGTGGAGGGGGCACATACTTCTCTCTTATATAGTATATAATGTGGAGGGGGCACATACTTCTCTCTATATATAGTATATAATGTGGAGGGGGCACATACTTCTCTCTATATATAGTATATAATGTGGAGGGGGCACATACTTCTCTCTATATATAGTGTATAATGTGGAGGGGGCACATACTTCTCTCTATATATAGTGTATAATGTGGAGGGGGCACATACTTCTCTCTCTTATATAGTGTATAATGTGGAGGGGGCACATACTTCTCTCTATATATAGTGTATAATGTGGAGGGGGCACATACTTCTCTCTCTATATAGTGTATAATGTGGAGGGGGCACATACTTCTCTCTATATATAGTGTATAATGTGGAGGGGGCACATACTTCTCTCTTATATAGTGTATAATGTGGAGGGGGCACATACTTCTCTCTATATATAGTGTATAATGTGGAGGGGGCACATACTTCCCTATATATAGTGTATAATGTGGAGGGGGCACATACTTCTCTCTATATATAGTATATAATGTGGAGGGGGCACATACTTCTCTCTATATATAGTATATAATGTGGAGGGGGCACATACTTTTCTCTATATATAGTGTATAATGTGGAGGGGGCACATACTTCTCTCTCTATATAGTATATAATGTGGAGGGGGCACATACTTCTCTCTATATATAGTGTATAATGTGGAGGGGGCACATACTTCTCTCTATATATAGTATATAATGTGGAGGGGGCACATACTTCTCTCTCTATATAGTGTATAATGTGGAGGGGGCACATACTTCTCTATATATAGTTATAATGTGGGGGGGGACATACTTCTCTCTATATATAGTGTATAATGTGGAGGGGGCACATACTTCTCTCTATATATAGTATATAATGTGGAGGGGGCACATACTTCTCTCTGTATAGTATATAATGTGGAGGGGGCACATACTTTCTCTCTATATATAGTGTATAATGTGGAGGGGGCACATACTCTCTCTATATATAGTGTATAATGTGGAGGGGGCACATACTTCTCTCTATATATAGTGTATAATGTGGAGGGGGCACATACTTCTCTCTATATATAGTGTATAATGTGGAGGGGGCACATACTTCTCTCTATATATAGTGTATAATGTGGAGGGGGCACATACTTCTCTCTATATATAGTGTATAATGTGGAGGGGGCACATACTTCTCTCTATATATAGTATATAATGTGGAGGGGGCACATACTTCTCTCTATATATAGTGTATAATGTGGAGGGGGCACATACTTCTCTCTATATATAGTGTATAATGTGGAGGGGGCACATACTTCTCTCTATATATAGTGTATAATGTGGAGGGGGCACATACTTCTCTCTCTATATAGTGTATAATGTGGGGGGTAGTGTATATGTGGGGGGGCACATACTTCTCTCTCTATATATAGTGTATAATGTGGAGGGGGCACATACTTCTCTCTATATATAGTGTATAATGTGGAGGGGGCACATACTTCTCTCTATATATATAGTATATAATGTGGAGGGGGCACATACTTCTCTCTATATATAGTGTATAATGTGGAGGGGGCACATACTTCTCTCTATATATAGTGTATAATGTGGAGGGGGCACATACTTCTCTCTATATATAGTGTATAATGTGGAGGGGGCACATACTTCTCTCTATATATAGTATATAATGTGGAGGGGGCACATACTTCTCTCTATATATAGTATATAATGTGGAGGGGGCACATACTTCTCTCTTATATATATAGTGTATAATGTGGAGGGGGCACATACTTCTCTCTATATATAGTATATAATGTGGAGGGGGCACATACTTCTCTCTCTATATAGTATATAATGTGGAGGGGGCACATACTTCTCTCTATATATAGTGTATAATGTGGAGGGGGCACATACTTCTCTCTATATAGTGTATAATGTGGAGGGGGCACATACTTCTCTCTCTATATAGTATATAATGTGGAGGGGGCACATACTTCTCTATATATAGTGTATAATGTGGAGGGGGCACATACTTCTCTCTCTGTATATAGTATATAATGTGGAGGGGGCACATACTTCTCTCTATATAGTGTATAATGTGGAGGGGGCACATACTTCTCTTATAAGTAAAAGTGAGGGGGCTCTCTCTATATAGTGTATAATGTGGAGGGGGCACATACTTCTCTCTATATATAGTATATAATGTGGAGGGGGCACATACTTCTCTCTATATATAGTGTATAATGTGGAGGGGGCACATACTTCTCTCTATATATAGTATATAATGTGGAGGGGGCACATACTTCTCTCTATATATAGTGTATAATGTGGAGGGGGCACATACTTCTCTCTCTATATAGTGTATAATGTGGAGGGGGCACATACTCTCTCTCTATATATAGTATATAATGTGGAGGGGGCACATACTTCTCTCTATATATAGTGTATAATGTGGAGGGGGCACATACTTCTCTCTATATATAGTGTATAATGTGGAGGGGGCACATACTTCTCTCTATATATATGTGTATAATGTGGAGGGGGCACATACTTCTCTCTATATAGTGTATAATGTGGAGGGGGCACATACTTCTCTATATATAGTGTATAATGTGGAGGGGGCACATACTTCTCTCTATATATAGTATATAATGTGGAGGGGGCACATACTTCTCTCTATATATAGTATATAATGTGGAGGGGGCACATACTTCTCTATATATAGTGTATAATGTGGAGGGGGCACATACTCTCTCTATATATAGTGTATAATGTGGAGGGGGCACATACTCTCTCTCTATATAGTATATAATGTGGAGGGGGCACATACTTCTCTCTCTTTATATAGTGTATAATGTGGAGGGGGCACATACTTCTCTCTCTGTATAGTGTATAATGTGGAGGGGGCACATACTTCTCTCTATATATAGTATATAATGTGGAGGGGGCACATACTTCTCTCTATATAGTATATAATGTGGAGGGGGCACATACTTCTCTCTCTATATATAGTGTATAATGTGGAGGGGGCACATACTTCTCTATATATATAGTGTATAATGTGGAGGGGGCACATACTTCTCTCTCTATATAGTGTATAATGTGGAGGGGGCACATACTTCTCTCTATATATAGTGTATAATGTGGAGGGGGCACATACTTTCTCTCTATATATAGTGTATAATGTGGAGGGGGCACATACTTCTCTCTATATATAGTGTATAATGTGGAGGGGGCACATACTTCTCTATATATATATTGTGTATAATGTGGAGGGGGCACATACTTCTCTCTATATATAGTGTATAATGTGGAGGGGGCACATACTTCTCTCTATATATAGTATATAATGTGGAGGGGGCACATACTTCTCTCTATATATAGTATATAATGTGGAGGGGGCACATACTTCTCTCTCTATATAGTATATAATGTGGAGGGGGCACATACTTCTCTCTCTATATATAGTGTATAATGTGGAGGGGGCACATACTTCTCTCTCTATATCAGTGTATAATGTGGAGGGGGCACATACTTCTCTCTCTATATAGTATATAATGTGGAGGGGGCACATACTTTCTCTCTATATAGTATATAATGTGGAGGGGGCACATACTTCTCTCTATATATAGTGTATAATGTGGAGGGGGCACATACTTCTCTCTATATATAGTGTATAATGTGGAGGGGGCACATACTTCTCTCTCTATATAGTGTATAATGTGGAGGGGGCACATACTCTCTCTATATATAGTGTATAATGTGGAGGGGGCACATACTTCTCTCTATATATAGTATATAATGTGGAGGGGGCACATACTTCTCTATATATAGTGTATAATGTGGAGGGGGCACATACTTCTCTCTATATATATAGTGTATAATGTGGAGGGGGCACATACTTCTCTCTCTATAATAGAAAATACCCTCTATATATAGTGTATAATGTGGAGGGGGCACATACTTCTCTGTATAGGTATAATGTGGAGGGGGCACATACTTCTCTATATATAGTGTATAATGTGGAGGGGGCACATACTTCTCTCTATATAGTGTATAATGTGGAGGGGGCACATACTTCTCTCTCTATATATAGTGTATAATGTGGAGGGGGCACATACTTCTCTCTAAGGAAAGTGGAGGGGGCACATACTTCTCTCTATATATAGTGTATAATGTGGAGGGGGCACATACTTCTCTCTATATATAGTGTATAATGTGGAGGGGGCACATACTTCTCTCTCTATATATAGTGTATAATGTGGAGGGGGCACATACTTCTCTCTATATAGTGTATAATGTGGAGGGGGCACATACTTCTCTCTATATATAGTATATAATGTGGAGGGGGCACATACTTCTCTCTATATATAGTGTATAATGTGGAGGGGGCACATACTTCTCTCTATAAGAAGTGGGGGGAACTCTCTCTATATAGTATATAATGTGGAGGGGGCACATACTTCTCTATATATAGTGTATAATGTGGAGGGGGCACATACTTCTCTCTATATATAGTGTATAATGTGGAGGGGGCACATACTTCTCTATATATAGTATATAATGTGGAGGGGGCACATACTTCTCTATATATAGTGTATAATGTGGAGGGGGCACATACTTCTCTCTATATATAGTGTATAATGTGGAGGGGGCACATACTTCTCTCTCTATATAGTGTATAATGTGGAGGGGGCACATACTTCTCTCTATATATAGTGTATAATGTGGAGGGGGCACATACTTCCCTATATATAGGTATAATGTGGAGGGGGCACATACTTCTCTCTATATATAGAAATGTGGAGGGGGCACATACTCTCTCTATATATAGTGTATAATGTGGAGGGGGCACATACTTCTCTCTATATATAGTGTATAATGTGGAGGGGGCACATACTTCTCTCTCTATATATAGTGTATAATGTGGAGGGGGCACATACTTCTCTCTATATATAGTATATAATGTGGAGGGGGCACATACTTCTCTTATATAGTGTATAATGTGGAGGGGGCACATACTTCTCTATATATAGTGTATAATGTGGAGGGGGCACATACTTCTCTCTATATAGTGTATAATGTGGAGGGGGCACATACTTCTCTCTCTATATATAGTGTATAATGTGGAGGGGGCACATACTTCTCTCTTATATAGTGTATAATGTGGAGGGGGCACATTTAATAGTGTAAAGGGAGGGGGGCATACTTCTCTCTATATATAGTGTATAATGTGGAGGGGGCACATACTTCTCTCTATATAGTGTATAATGTGGAGGGGGCACATACTTCTCTCTCTATATATAGTGTATAATGTGGAGGGGGCACATACTTCTCTCTATATAGTGTATAATGTGGAGGGGGCACATACTTCTCTCTATATATAGTATATAATGTGGAGGGGGCACATACTTCTCTCTATATATAGTGTATAATGTGGAGGGGGCACATACTTCTCTCTCTATATAGTATATAATGTGGAGGGGGCACATACTTCTCTCTTATATAGTATATAATGTGGAGGGGGCACATACTTCTCTATATATAGTATATAATGTGGAGGGGGCACATACTCTCTCTATATATAGTGTATAATGTGGAGGGGGCACATACTTCTCTTCTCTATATAGTATATAATGTGGAGGGGGCACATACTTCTCTATATATAGTATATAATGTGGAGGGGGCACATACTTCTCTATATATAGTGTATAATGTGGAGGGGGCACATACTTCTCTCTATATATAGTGTATAATGTGGAGGGGGCACATACTTCTCTCTATATATAGTGTATAATGTGGAGGGGGCACATACTTCTCTCTATATATAGTATATAATGTGGAGGGGGCACATACTTCTCTCTATATATAGTATATAATGTGGAGGGGGCACATACTTCTCTCTATATATAGTGTATAATGTGGAGGGGGCACATACTTCTCTCTCTATATATAGTATATAATGTGGAGGGGGCACATACTTCTCTCTATATATAGTATATAATGTGGAGGGGGCACATACTTCTCTCTATATAGTGTATAATGTGGAGGGGGCACATACTTCTCTCTATATATAGTGTATAATGTGGAGGGGGCACATACTTCTCTCTATATAGTATATAATGTGGAGGGGGCACATACTTCTCTCTATATATAGTATATAATGTGGAGGGGGCACATACTTCTCTCTATATATAGTGTATAATGTGGAGGGGGCACATACTTCTCTATATATAGTATATAATGTGGAGGGGGCACATTCTCTTATAGTAATGGGGGGGCATACTCTCTCTATATATAGTGTATAATGTGGAGGGGGCACATACTTCTCTCTATATAGTGTATAATGTGGAGGGGGCACATACTTCTCTCTATATATAGTGTATAATGTGGAGGGGGCACATACTCTCTCTATATATAGTATATAATGTGGAGGGGGCACATACTTCTCTCTCTTATATATATAGTATATAATGTGGAGGGGGCACATACTTCTCTCTATATATAGTGTATAATGTGGAGGGGGCACATACTTCTCTATATATAGTATATAATGTGGAGGGGGCACATACTTCTCTCTCTATATATAGTGTATAATGTGGAGGGGGCACATACTTCTCTATATATAGTGTATAATGTGGAGGGGGCACATACTTCTCTCTCTATATATAGTGTATAATGTGGAGGGGGCACATACTTCTCTCTCTATATATAGTGTATAATGTGGAGGGGGCACATACTTCTCTATATATAGTGTATAATGTGGAGGGGGCACATACTTCTCTCTATATATAGGTAATGGAGGGGGCACATACTTCTCTATATATAGTGTATAATGTGGAGGGGGCACATACTCTCTCTCTATATAGTGTATAATGTGGAGGGGGCACATACTTCTCTCTATATATAGTGTATAATGTGGAGGGGGCACATACTTCTCTCTTATATAGTGTATAATGTGGAGGGGGCACATACTTCTCTCTTATATATAGTATATAATGTGGAGGGGGCACATACTTCTCTCTATATATAGTGTATAATGTGGAGGGGGCACATACTTCTCTCTATATAGGTGTAATGTGGAGGGGGCACATACTTCTCTTATATAGTGTATAATGTGGAGGGGGCACATACTCTCTCTATATATAGTATATAATGTGGAGGGGGCACATACTTCTCTCTTATATAGTGTATAATGTGGAGGGGGCACATACTTCTCTCTCTATATATAGTGTATAATGTGGAGGGGGCACATACTTCTCTTATATAGTGTATAATGTGGAGGGGGCACATACTTCTCTATATATAGTATATAATGTGGAGGGGGCACATACTTCTCTCTATATATAGTGTATAATGTGGAGGGGGCACATACTTCTCTCTATATATAGTGTATAATGTGGAGGGGGCACATACTTCTCTCTATATATAGTGTATAATGTGGAGGGGGCACATACTTCTCTCTATATATAGTATATAATGTGGAGGGGGCACATACTCTCTCTCTATATATAGTGTATAATGTGGAGGGGGCACATACTTCTCTCTTATATAGTGTATAATGTGGAGGGGGCACATACTTCTCTCTCTCTATATATAGTGTATAATGTGGAGGGGGCACATACTTCTCTCTATATATAGTGTATAATGTGGAGGGGGCACATACTTCTCTTATATAGTGTATAATGTGGAGGGGGCACATACTTCTCTCTATATAGTATATAATGTGGAGGGGGCACATACTTCTCTCTCTATATAGTGTATAATGTGGAGGGGGCACATACTTCTCTCTCTATATAGTGTATAATGTGGAGGGGGCACATACTTCTCTCTCTATATAGTGTATAATGTGGAGGGGGCACATACTTCTCTATATATAGTGTATAATGTGGAGGGGGCACACTACTTCTCTATATATAGTGTATAATGTGGAGGGGGCACATACTTCTCTCTCTATATAGTGTATAATGTGGAGGGGGCACATACTTCTCTCTATATATAGTGTATAATGTGGAGGGGGCACATACTTCTCTCTTATTTTAGTGGGGGCACATACTTCTCTATATATAGTGTATAATGTGGAGGGGGCACATACTTCTCTATATATAGTATATAATGTGGAGGGGGCACATACTCTCTCTCTATATAGTGTATAATGTGGAGGGGGCACATACTTCTCTCTATATAGTATAATGTGGATGGGGGCACATACTTCTCTCTATATAGTGTATAATGTGGAGGGGGCACATACTTCTCTCTATATATAGTATATAATGTGGAGGGGGCCCATACTTCTCTCTATATATAGTGTATAATGTGGAGGGGGCACATACTTCTCTCTATATATAGTAAAAGAACTCTCTCTCTGTATAGTATATAATGTGGAGGGGGCACATACTTCTCTCTATATATAGTGTATAATGTGGAGGGGGCACATACTTCCCTATATATAGTGTATAATGTGGAGGGGGCACATACTTCTCTCTATATATAGTATATAATGTGGAGGGGGCACATACTTCTCTCTCTATAGTAGTGTATAATGTGGAGGGGGCACATACTTCTCTCTATATATAGTATATAATGTGGAGGGGGCACATACTTCTCTCTATATATAGTGTATAATGTGGAGGGGGCACATACTTCTCTATATATAGTATAAATGTGGAGGGGGCACATACTTCTCTCTATATAGTATATAATGTGGAGGGGGCACATACTTCTCTCTGTATATAGTGTATAATGTGGAGGGGGCACATACTTCTCTATATATAGTGTATAATGTGGAGGGGGCACATACTTCTCTCTTATATAGTGTATAATGTGGAGGGGGCACATACTTCTCTCTATATAGTGTATAATGTGGAGGGGGCACATACTTCTCTCTATATATAGTGTATAATGTGGAGGGGGCACATACTTCTCTCTCTAAAGGGGGGCCTACCTATATAGTGTATAATGTGGAGGGGGCACATACTTCTCTTGTATAGTGTATAATGTGGAGGGGGCACATACTTCTCTATATATAGTGTATAATGTGGAGGGGGCACATACTTCTCTATATATAGTGTATAATGTGGAGGGGGCACATACTTCTCTCTATATATAGTGTATAATGTGGAGGGGGCACATACTTCTCTCTATATAGTGTATAATGTGGAGGGGGCCATACTTCTCTCTTATATAGTATATAATGTGGAGGGGGCACATACTTCTCTCTATATATAGTGTATAATGTGGAGGGGGCACATACTTCTCTCTATATATAGTATATAATGTGGAGGGGGCACATACTTCTCTCTATATATAGTATATAATGTGGAGGGGGCACATACTTCTCTCTATATATAGTATATAATGTGGAGGGGGCACATACTTCTCTCTATATATAGTGTATAATGTGGAGGGGGCACATACTTCTCTCTCTATATATAGTATATAATGTGGAGGGGGCACATACTTCTCTCTATATAGTATATAATGTGGAGGGGGCACATACTTCTCTCTTATATAGATAAGTGGAGGGGGCACATACTTCTCTCTATATAGTATATAATGTGGAGGGGGCACATACTTCTCTCTATATATAGTATATAATGTGGAGGGGGCACATACTTCTCTCTATATATAGTATATAATGTGGAGGGGGCACATACTTCTCTCTATATAGTGTATAATGTGGAGGGGGCCTACATACTTCTCTCTATATATAGTGTATAATGTGGAGGGGGCACATACTTCTCTCTATATATAGTATATAATGTGGAGGGGGCACATACTTCTCTCTATATATAGTATATAATGTGGAGGGGGCACATACTTCTCTCTCTATATAGTGTATAATGTGGAGGGGGCACATACTTCTCTCTCTATATAGTGTATAATGTGGAGGGGGCACATACTTCTCTCTATATATAGTATATAATGTGGAGGGGGCACATACTTCTCTCTATATATAGTATATAATGTGGAGGGGGCACATACTTCTCTCTATATATAGTGTATAATGTGGAGGGGGCACATACTTCTCTCTCTATATAGTGTATAATGTGGAGGGGGCACATACTTCTCTCTCTATATAGTATAGTGGAATGGGGGGCACATACTTCTCTTATATAGTATATAATGTGGAGGGGGCACATACTCTCTCTATATATAGTGTATAATGTGGAGGGGGCACATACTTCTCTCTATATATAGTGTATAATGTGGAGGGGGCACATACTTCTCTATATATAGTGTATAATGTGGAGGGGGCACATACTTCTCTCTATATATAGTGTATAATGTGGAGGGGGCACATACTTCTCTCTATATATAGTGTATAATGTGGAGGGGGCACATACTTCTCTCTATATATAGTATATAATGTGGAGGGGGCACATACTTCTCTCTATATATAGTGTATAATGTGGAGGGGGCACATACTTCTCTCTATATATAGTGTATAATGTGGAGGGGGCACATACTTCTCTCTATATATAGTATATAATGTGGAGGGGGCACATACTTCTCTCTATATATAGTATATAATGTGGAGGGGGCACATACTTCTCTCTATATATAGTGTATAATGTGGAGGGGGCACATACTTCTCTCTCTATATAGTTTATGTGGGGGGGGACATACTTCTCTCTTATATAGTATATAATGTGGAGGGGGCACATACTTCTCTCTATATATAGTATATAATGTGGAGGGGGCACATACTCTCTCTCTATATAGTGTATAATGTGGAGGGGGCACATACTTCTCTCTATATATAGTATATAATGTGGAGGGGGCACATACTTCTCTCTATATATAGTGTATAATGTGGAGGGGGCACATACTTCTCTCTATATATAGTGTATAATGTGGAGGGGGCACATACTTCTCTCTATATATAGTGTATAATGTGGAGGGGGCACATACTTCTCTCTATATATAGTATATAATGTGGAGGGGGCACATACTTCTCTCTATATATAGTATATAATGTGGAGGGGGCACATACTTCTCTCTATATATAGTATATAATGTGGAGGGGGCACATACTTCTCTCTATATATAGTATATAATGTGGAGGGGGCACATACTTCTCTCTATATATAGTATATAATGTGGAGGGGGCACATACTTCTCTCTATATATAGTGTATAATGTGGAGGGGGCACATACTTCTCTCTCTATATAGTGTATAATGTGGAGGGGGCACATACTTCTCTCTATATATAGTGTATAATGTGGAGGGGGCACATACTTCTCTCTATATATAGTGTATAATGTGGAGGGGGCACATACTTCTCTCTATATATAGTGTATAATGTGGAGGGGGCACATACTTCTCTCTATATATAGTGTATAATGTGGAGGGGGCACATACTTCTCTCTATATATAGTGTATAATGTGGAGGGGGCACATACTTCTCTCTATATATAGTATATAATGTGGAGGGGGCACATACTTCTCTCTATATATAGTGTATAATGTGGAGGGGGCACATACTTCTCTCTATATATAGTGTATAATGTGGAGGGGGCACATACTTCTCTCTATATATAGTGTATAATGTGGAGGGGGCACATACTTCTCTCTATATATAGTGTATAATGTGGAGGGGGCACATACTTCTCTCTATATATAGTGTATAATGTGGAGGGGGCACATACTTCTCTCTATATATAGTGTATAATGTGGAGGGGGCACATACTTCTCTATATATAGTATATAATGTGGAGGGGGCACATACTTCTCTCTATAAGTGTATATGTGGAGGGGGCACATACTTCTCTATATAGTGTATAATGTGGAGGGGGCACATACTTCTCTCTATATATAGTGTATAATGTGGAGGGGGCACATACTTCTCTCTATATATAGTGTATAATGTGGAGGGGGCACATACTTCTCTCTATATATAGTATATAATGTGGAGGGGGCACATACTTCTCTCTATATATAGTGTATAATGTGGAGGGGGCACATACTTCTCTCTATATATAGTGTATAATGTGGAGGGGGCACATACTTCTCTCTATATATAGTATATAATGTGGAGGGGGCACATACTTCTCTCTATATATAGTGTATAATGTGGAGGGGGCACATACTTCTCTCTATATATAGTGTATAATGTGGAGGGGGCACATACTTCTCTCTATATATAGTATATAATGTGGAGGGGGCACATACTTCTCTCTATATATAGTGTATAATGTGGAGGGGGCACATACTTCTCTCTCTATATAGTGTATAATGTGGAGGGGGCACATACTTCTCTCTATATATAGTGTATAATGTGGAGGGGGCACATACTTCTCTCTATATATAGTGTATAATGTGGAGGGGGCACATACTTCTCTCTATATATAGTGTATAATGTGGAGGGGGCACATACTTCTCTCTATATATAGTGTATAATGTGGAGGGGGCACATACTTCTCTCTATATATAGTGTATAATGTGGAGGGGGCACATACTTCTCTCTATATATAGTATATAATGTGGAGGGGGCACATACTTCTCTCTATATATAGTGTATAATGTGGAGGGGGCACATACTTCTCTCTCTATATATAGTATATAATGTGGAGGGGGCACATACTTCTCTCTATATATAGTATATGGAGTGTGGGGGGCACATACTTCTCTCTATATATAGTGTATAATGTGGAGGGGGCACATACTCTCTCTTTATAGTTATGGGGGATACTTCTCTCTATATATAGTGTATAATGTGGAGGGGGCACATACTTCTCTCTATATATAGTATATAATGTGGAGGGGGCACATACTTCTCTCTATATATAGTGTATAATGTGGAGGGGGCACATACTTCTCTCTCTATATATAGTGTATAATGTGGAGGGGGCACATACTTCTCTCTATATATAGTATATAATGTGGAGGGGGCACATACTTCTCTCTATATATAGTATATAATGTGGAGGGGGCACATACTTCTCTCTATATATAGTGTATAATGTGGAGGGGGCACATACTTCTCTCTATATATAGTGTATAATGTGGAGGGGGCACATACTTCTCTCTATATATAGTGTATAATGTGGAGGGGGCACATACTTCTCTCTATATATAGTGTATAATGTGGAGGGGGCACATACTTCTCTCTATATATAGTATATAATGTGGAGGGGGCACATACTTCTCTCTATATATAGTATATAATGTGGAGGGGGCACATACTTCTCTCTATATATAGTATATAATGTGGAGGGGGCACATACTTCTCTCTATATATAGTGTATAATGTGGAGGGGGCACATACTTCTCTCTCTATATATAGTGTATAATGTGGAGGGGGCACATACTTCTCTCTCTATATAGTGTATAATGTGGAGGGGGCACATACTTCTCTCTATATATAGTATATAATGTGGAGGGGGCACATACTTCTCTCATATATAGTGTATAATGTGGAGGGGGCACATACTTCCCAAAAATACATACCCTCTATATATAGTGTATAATGTGGAGGGGGCACATACTTCTCTCTATATATAGTGTATAATGTGGAGGGGGCACATACTTCTCTATATATAGTGTATAATGTGGAGGGGGCACATACTTCTCTCTATATATAGTGTATAATGTGGAGGGGGCACATACTTCTCTCTATATATAGTGTATAATGTGGAGGGGGCACATACTTCTCTCTATATATAGTGTATAATGTGGAGGGGGCACATACTTCTCTCTATATATAGTGTATAATGTGGAGGGGGCACATACTTCTCTCTATATATAGTGTATAATGTGGAGGGGGCACATACTTCTCTCTATATAGTGTATAATGTGGAGGGGGCACATACTTCTCTCTATATATAGTGTATAATGTGGAGGGGGCACATACTTCTCTCTATATATAGTGTATAATGTGGAGGGGGCACATACTTCTCTCTATATATAGTGTATAATGTGGAGGGGGCACATACTTCTCTCTCTATATATAGTGTATAATGTGGAGGGGGCACATACTCTCTCTATATATAGTATATAATGTGGAGGGGGCACATACTTCTCTCTATATATAGTGTATAATGTGGAGGGGGCACATACTTCTCTCTATATAGGATAATGTGGAGGGGGACATACTTCTCTCTATATATAGTGTATAATGTGGAGGGGGCACATACTTCTCTCTATATATAGTGTATAATGTGGAGGGGGCACATACTTCTCTCTATATATAGTGTATAATGTGGAGGGGGCACATACTTCTCTCTATATATAGTGTATAATGTGGAGGGGGCACATACTTCTCTCTATATATAGTGTATAATGTGGAGGGGGCACATACTTCTCTCTATATATAGTGTATAATGTGGAGGGGGCACATACTTCTCTCTATATATAGTATATAATGTGGAGGGGGCACATACTTCTCTCTATATATAGTGTATAATGTGGAGGGGGCACATACTTTCTCTCTATATATAGTATATAATGTGGAGGGGGCACATACTTCTCTCTATATAGTATATAATGTGGAGGGGGCACATACTTCTCTCTATATATAGTGTATAATGTGGAGGGGGCACATACTTCTCTCTATATATAGTATATAATGTGGAGGGGGCACATACTTCTCTCTATATATAGTATATAATGTGGAGGGGGCACATACTTCTCTCTATATATAGTGTATAATGTGGAGGGGGCACATACTTCTCTCTTATATAGTGTATAATGTGGAGGGGGCACACTTACTTCTCTCTATATAGTGTATAATGTGGAGGGGGCACATACTTCTCTCTATATATAGTATATAATGTGGAGGGGGCACATACTTCTCTCTATATATAGTGTATAATGTGGAGGGGGCACATACTTCTCTCTATATATAGTATATAATGTGGAGGGGGCACATACTTCTCTCTATATATAGTGTATAATGTGGAGGGGGCACATACTTCTCTCTATATATAGTATATAATGTGGAGGGGGCACATACTTCTCTCTATATATAGTGTATAATGTGGAGGGGGCACATACTTCTCTCTATATATAGTGTATAATGTGGAGGGGGCACATACTTCTCTCTCTATATAGTGTATAATGTGGAGGGGGCACATACTTCTCTCTATATATAGTGTATAATGTGGAGGGGGCACATACTTCTCTCTATATATAGTGTATAATGTGGAGGGGGCACATACTCTCTCTATATATAGTGTATAATGTGGAGGGGGCACATACTTCTCTCTATATATAGTGTATAATGTGGAGGGGGCACATACTTCTCTCTATATATAGTGTATAATGTGGAGGGGGCACATACTTCTCTCTATATATAGTATATAATGTGGAGGGGGCACATACTCTCTCTATATATAGTGTATAATGTGGAGGGGGCACATACTTCTCTCTCTATATAGTGTATAATGTGGAGGGGGCACATACTTCTCTCTATATATAGTGTATAATGTGGAGGGGGCACATACTTCTCTCTATATATAGTGTATAATGTGGAGGGGGCACATACTTCTCTCTCTATATATAGTGTATAATGTGGAGGGGGCACATACTCTCTCTATATATAGTGTATAATGTGGAGGGGGCACATACTTCTCTCTATATATAGTGTATAATGTGGAGGGGGCACATACTTCTCTCTATATATAGTGTATAATGTGGAGGGGGCACATACTTCTCTCTATATATAGTGTATAATGTGGAGGGGGCACATACTTCTCTCTATATATAGTGTATAATGTGGAGGGGGCACATACTTCTCTCTATATAGTGTATAATGTGGAGGGGGCACATACTTCTCTCATATATAGTGTATAATGTGGAGGGGGCACATACTTCTCTATATATAGTGTATAATGTGGAGGGGGCACATACTTCTCTTATATATAGTGTATAATGTGGAGGGGGCACATACTTCTCTCTATATATAGTGTATAATGTGGAGGGGGCACATACTTCTCTCTATATATAGTATATAATGTGGAGGGGGCACATACTTCTCTCTTATATAGTGTATAATGTGGAGGGGGCACATACTCTCTCTCTATATATAGTGTATAATGTGGAGGGGGCACATACTTCTCTCTATATATAGTGTATAATGTGGAGGGGGCACATACTCTCTCTATATATAGTGTATAATGTGGAGGGGGCACATACTCTCTCTATATATAGTGTATAATGTGGAGGGGGCACATACTTCTCTCTATATATAGTGTATAATGTGGAGGGGGCACATACTTCTCTATATATATAGTGTATAATGTGGAGGGGGCACATACTTCTCTCTATATATAGTGTATAATGTGGAGGGGGCACATACTTCTCTCTATATATAGTGTATAATGTGGAGGGGGCACATACTCTCTCTCTATATATAGTATATAATGTGGAGGGGGCACATACTTCTCTCTATATATAGTGTATAATGTGGAGGGGGCACATACTTCTCTCTATATATAGTGTATAATGTGGAGGGGGCACATACTTCTCTCTCTATATATAGTGTATAATGTGGAGGGGGCACATACTTCTCTCTATATATAGTGTATAATGTGGAGGGGGCACATACTTCTCTCTCTATATAGTGTATAATGTGGAGGGGGCACCTCTCTTTATAGTGGGGGGGGCTCTCTCTCTATATATAGTGTATAATGTGGAGGGGGCACATACTTCTCTCTATATATAGTGTATAATGTGGAGGGGGCACATACTTCTCTCTATATAGTAGTATGTGGGGGGGGCACATACTTCTCTCTATATATAGTGTATAATGTGGAGGGGGCACATACTTCTCTCTCTCTATATATAGTGTATAATGTGGAGGGGGCACATACTCTCTCTATATATAGTATATAATGTGGAGGGGGCACATACTTCTCTCTATATATAGTGTATAATGTGGAGGGGGCACATACTTCTCTCTATATATAGTATATAATGTGGAGGGGGCACATACTTCTCTCTCTTATATAGTGTATAATGTGGAGGGGGCACATACTTCTCTCTATATATAGTGTATAATGTGGAGGGGGCACATACTTCTCTCTATATATAGTGTATAATGTGGAGGGGGCACATACTTCTCTCTATATATAGTGTATAATGTGGAGGGGGCACATACTTCTCTCTATATATAGTGTATAATGTGGAGGGGGCACATACTTCTCTCTATATATAGTGTATAATGTGGAGGGGGCACATACTTCTCTCTATATATAGTGTATAATGTGGAGGGGGCACATACTTCTCTCTTTATAGTGTATAATGTGGGGGCCCTCTCTCTATATAGTGTATAATGTGGAGGGGGCACATACTTCTCTCTATATATAGTGTATAATGTGGAGGGGGCACATACTTCTCTCTATATATAGTGTATAATGTGGAGGGGGCACATACTCTCTCTATATATAGTGTATAATGTGGAGGGGGCACATACTTCTCTCTATATATAGTGTATAATGTGGAGGGGGCACATACTTCTCTCTATATAGTGTATAATGTGGAGGGGGCACATACTTCTCTCTCTCTATATATAGTGTATAATGTGGAGGGGGCACATACTTCTCTCTCTATATATAGTGTATAATGTGGAGGGGGCACATACTCTCTCTCTATATAGTATATAATGTGGAGGGGGCACATACTTCTCTCTATATATAGTGTATAATGTGGAGGGGGCACATACTTCTCTCTATATATAGTGTATAATGTGGAGGGGGCACATACTTCTCTCTATATATAGTGTATAATGTGGAGGGGGCACATCTACTCTCTATATATAGTGTATAATGTGGAGGGGGCACATACTTCTCTCTATATATAGTGTATAATGTGGAGGGGGCACATACTTCTCTCTATATATAGTGTATAATGTGGAGGGGGCACATACTTCTCTCTATATATAGTGTATAATGTGGAGGGGGCACATACTTCTCTCTATATATAGTGTATAATGTGGAGGGGGCACATACTTCTCTCTAATAGAATAAGGGGGCACATACTTCTCTCTATATATAGTGTATAATGTGGAGGGGGCACATACTTCTCTCTATATATAGTGTATAATGTGGAGGGGGCACATACTTCTCTCTATATATAGTGTATAATGTGGAGGGGGCACATACTTCTCTCTATATATAGTGTATAATGTGGAGGGGGCACATACTTCTCTCTCTATTAGTTGGGGGCCTACTATATAGTATATAATGTGGAGGGGGCACATACTTCTCTCTATATATAGTGTATAATGTGGAGGGGGCACATACTTCTCTCTATATATAGTGTATAATGTGGAGGGGGCACATACTTCTCTCTCTATATAGTGTATAATGTGGAGGGGGCACATACTTCTCTCTATATAGTATATGTGGAGGGGGCACATACTTCTCTCTATATATAGTGTATAATGTGGAGGGGGCACATACTTCTCTATATAGTGTATAATGTGGAGGGGGCACATACTTCTCTCTATATATAGTATAATGTGGAGGGGGCAGCATACTTCTCTCTCTATATATAGTGTATAATGTGGAGGGGGCACATACTTCTCTCTATATATAGTGTATAATGTGGAGGGGGCACATACTTCTCTCTATATATAGTGTATAATGTGGAGGGGGCACATACTTCTCTATATATAGTGTATAATGTGGAGGGGGCACATACTTCTCTCTATATATAGTGTATAATGTGGAGGGGGCACATACTCTCTCACTCTCTATATATAGTGTATAATGTGGAGGGGGCACATACTTCTCTCTATATATAGTGTATAATGTGGAGGGGGCACATACTTCTCTCTATATATAGTGTATAATGTGGAGGGGGCACATACTTTCTCTCTATATATAGTGTATAATGTGGAGGGGGCACATACTTCTCTCTATATAGTGTATAATGTGGAGGGGGCACATACTTCTCTCTATATATAGTGTATAATGTGGAGGGGGCACATACTTCTCTCTATATATAGTGTATAATGTGGAGGGGGCACATACTTCTCTCTCTAGTATATAATGTGGAGGGGGCACATACTTCTCTCTATATATAGTATATAATGTGGAGGGGGCACATACTCTCTCTATATATAGTATATAATGTGGAGGGGGCACATACTTCTCTCTATATATAGTGTATAATGTGGAGGGGGCACATACTTCTCTCTATATATAGTGTATAATGTGGAGGGGGCACATACTTCTCTCTATATATAGTGTATAATGTGGAGGGGGCACATACTTCTCTCATATATAGTGTATAATGTGGAGGGGGCACATACTTCTCTCTATATATAGTGTATAATGTGGAGGGGGCACATACTTCTCTCTATATATAGTGTATAATGTGGAGGGGGCACATACTTCTCTCTATATATAGTGTATAATGTGGAGGGGGCACATACTTCTCTCTCTATATATAGTGTATAATGTGGAGGGGGCACATACTTCTCTCTATATATAGTGTATAATGTGGAGGGGGCACATACTTCTCTCTATATATAGTATATAATGTGGAGGGGGCACATACTTCTCTCTATATATAGTGTATAATGTGGAGGGGGCACATACTTCTCTCATATATAGTGTATAATGTGGAGGGGGCACATACTCTCTCTATATATAGTGTATAATGTGGAGGGGGCACATACCTTCTCTATATATAGTGTATAATGTGGAGGGGGCACATACTTCTCTCTCTATATATAGTGTATAATGTGGAGGGGGCACATACTTCTCTCTATATAGTGTATAATGTGGAGGGGGCACATACTTCTCTCTATATATAGTGTATAATGTGGAGGGGGCACATACTTCTCTCTTATATAGTGTATAATGTGGAGGGGGCACATACTTCCCACCATATATAGTGTATAATGTGGAGGGGGCACATACTTCTCTCTATATATAGTGTATAATTGGAGGGGGCACATACTTCTCCTATATATAGTGTATAATGTGGAGGGGGCACATACTTCTCTCTATAAATAAACAACCCATATATAGTGTATAATGTGGAGGGGGCACATACTTCTCTATATATAGTGTATAATGTGGAGGGGAATACTCAAAGGATATGAGGGGGCACATACTTCTCTCTATATATAGTGTATAATGTGGAGGGGGCACATACTTCTCTCATATATAGTGTATAATGTGGAGGGGGCACATACTTCACTCTCTATATATAGTGTATAATGTGGAGGGGGCACATACTTCTCTCTATATATAGTGTATAATGTGGAGGGGGCACATACTTCTCTCTATATATAGTGTATAATGTGGAGGGGGCACATACTCTCTCTATATATAGTATATAATGTGGAGGGGGCACATACTTCTCTCTATATATAGTGTATAATGTGGAGGGGGCACATACTCTCTCTATATATAGTGTATAATGTGGAGGGGGCACATACTCTCTATATATAGTTATAATTGGAGGGGGCACATACTCTCTCTATATATAGTGTATAATGTGGAGGGGGCACATACTTCTCTCTATATATAGTGTATAATGTGGAGGGGGCACATACTTCTCTCTATATATAGTGTATAATGTGGAGGGGGCACATACTTCTCTCTATATATAGTGTATAATGTGGAGGGGGCACATACTTCTCTCTATATATAGTGTATAATGTGGAGGGGGCACATACTTCTCTCTATATATAGTGTATAATGTGGAGGGGGCACATACTTCTCTCTCTATATATAGTGTATAATGTGGAGGGGGCACATACTTCTCTCTATATATAGTGTATAATGTGGAGGGGGCACATACTTCTCTCTATATATAGTGTATAATGTGGAGGGGGCACATACTTCTCCCTCTCTATATATAGTGTATAATGTGGAGGGGGCACATACTTCTCTCTATATATAGTGTATAATGTGGAGGGGGCACATACTTCTCTCTATATATAGTGTATAATGTGGAGGGGGCACATACTTCTCTCTATATATAGTGTATAATGTGGAGGGGGCACATACTCTCTCTCTATATAGTGTATAATGTGGAGGGGGCACATACTTCTCTCTCTTATATAGTGTATAATGTGGAGGGGGCACATACTTCTCTCTATATAGTGTATAATGTGGAGGGGGCACATACTTCTCTATATATAGTGTATAATGTGGAGGGGGCACATACTTCTCTCTATATATAGTGTATAATGTGGAGGGGGCACATACTTCTCTCCTATATATAGTGTATAATGTGGAGGGGGCACATACTTCTCTCTATATATATAATGTGGATGTGGAGGGGCACATACTTCTCTCTCTATATATAGTGTATAATGTGGAGGGGGCACATACTCTCTCTATATATAGTGTATAATGTGGAGGGGGCACATACTTCTCTCTATATATAGTGTATAATGTGGAGGGGGCACATACTTCTCTCTATATATAGTGTATAATGTGGAGGGGGCACATACTTCTCTCTATATATAGTGTATAATGTGGAGGGGGCACATACTTCTCTCTATATATAGTGTATAATGTGGAGGGGGCACATACTTCTCTCTCTATATATAGTGTATAATGTGGAGGGGGCACATACTTCTCTCTATATATAGTGATAAAGTATAATGTGGAGGGGGCACATACTTCTCTCTTATATAGTGTATAATGTGGAGGGGGCACATACTTCTCTCTATATATAGTGTATAATGTGGAGGGGGCACATACTTCTCTCTATATATAGTGTATAATGTGGAGGGGGCACATACTTCTCTCTATATATAGTGTATAATGTGGAGGGGGCACATACTTCTCTCTCTGGAGGGGGCACATACTTCTCTCTATATATAGTGTATAATGTGGAGGGGGCACATACTTCTCTCTATATATAGTGTATAATGTGGAGGGGGCACATACTTCTCTCTATATATAGTGTATAATGTGGAGGGGGCACATACTTCTCTCTATATATAGTGTATAATGTGGAGGGGGCACATACTTCTCTCTATATATAGTGTATAATGTGGAGGGGGCACATACTTCTCTCTATATATAGTGTATAATGTGGAGGGGGCACATACTTCTCTCTATATATAGTGTATAATGTGGAGGGGGCACATACTTCTCTCTATATATAGTGTATAATGTGGAGGGGGCACATACTTCTCTCTATATATAGTGTATAATGTGGAGGGGGCACATACACCTCTCTATATATAGTGTATAATGTGGAGGGGGCACATACTTCTCTCTATATATAGTGTATAATGTGGAGGGGGCACATACTTCTCTCTATATATAGTGTATAATGTGGAGGGGGCACATACTTCTCTCCAAAAATGTAGGCACATACCCCTATATAGTGTATAATGTGGAGGGGGCACATACTTCTCTCTCTATATAGTGTATAATGTGGAGGGGGCACATACTTCCCCTATATAGTGTATAATGTGGAGGGGGCACATACTTCTCTCTATATAGTGTATAATGTGGAGGGGGCACATACTTCTCTCTATATAGTATATAATGTGGAGGGGGCACATACTTCTCTCTATATATAGTGTATAATGTGGAGGGGGCACATACTCTCTCTATATATAGTGTATAATGTGGAGGGGGCACATACTTCTCTCTATATATAGTGTATAATGTGGAGGGGGCACATACTTCTCTCTATATATAGTGAACAACCCAAAGTATAATGTGGAGGGGGCACATACTTCTCTCTATATATAGTGTATAATGTGGAGGGGGACATACTTCTCTCTATATATAGTGTATAATGTGGAGGGGGCACATACTTCTCTCTATATATAGTGTATAATGTGGAGGGGGCACATACTTCTCTCTTATATAGTGTATAATGTGGAGGGGGCACATACTCTCTCTATATATAGTGTATAATGTGGAGGGGGCACATACTTTCTCTCTATATATAGTGTATAATGTGGAGGGGGCACATACTTCTCTCTATATATAGTGTATAATGTGGAGGGGGCACATACTTCTCTCTATATATAGTGTATAATGTGGAGGGGGCACATACTTCTCTCTATATATAGTATATAAGTGGAGGGGGCACATACTTCTCTCTTATATAGTGTATAATGTGGAGGGGGCACATACTTCTCTCAAATATATATAGTGTATAATGTGGAGGGGGCACATACTTCTCTCTATATATAGTGTATAATGTGGAGGGGGCACATACTTCCAGAGGGGTACTCTCTCTATATATAGTGTATAATGTGGAGGGGGCACATACTTCTCTCTCTATATATAGTGTATAATGTGGAGGGGGCACATACTTCTCTCTATATAGTGTATAATGTGGAGGGGGCACATACTTCTCTCTATATATAGTGTATAATGTGGAGGGGGCACATACTTCTCTCTATATATAGTGTATAATGTGGAGGGGGCACACTACTCTCTCTATATAGTGTATAATGTGGAGGGGGCACATACTTCTCTCTATATATAGTGTATAATGTGGAGGGGGCACATACTTCTCTCTATATATAGTGTATAATGTGGAGGGGGCACATACTTCTCTCTATATATAGTGTATAATGTGGAGGGGGCACATACTTCTCTCTATATAGTGTATAATGTGGAGGGGGCACATACTTCTCTCTATATATAGTGTATAATGTGGAGGGGGCACATACTTCTCTCTATATAGTGTTATAATGTGGAGGGGGCACATACTTCTCTCTCTATATATAGTGTATAATGTGGAGGGGGCACATACTTCTCTCTATATATAGTGTATAATGTGGAGGGGGCACATACTTCTCTCTTATATAGTGTATAATGTGGAGGGGGCACATACTTCTCTCTATATATAGTGTATAATGTGGAGGGGGCACATACTTCTCTCTTATATAGTGTATAATGTGGAGGGGGCACATACTTCTCTCTATATATAGTGTATAATGTGGAGGGGGCACATACTTCTCTCTATATATAGTGTATAATGTGGAGGGGGCACATACTTCTCTCTATATATAGTGTATAATGTGGAGGGGGCACATACTTCTCTCTATATATAGTGTATAATGTGGAGGGGGCACATACTTCTCTCTATATATAGTGTATAATGTGGAGGGGGCACATACTTCTCTCTATATATAGTGTATAATGTGGAGGGGGCACATACTCCTCTCTCTATATATAGTGTATAATGTGGAGGGGGCACATACTTCTCTCTATATATAGTGTATAATGTGGAGGGGGCACATACTTCTCTATATATATAGTGTATAATGTGGAGGGGGCACATACTTCTCTCTATATATATAATGGAGGGGGGGGGCACATACTTCTCTATATATAGTGTATAATGTGGAGGGGGCACATACTTCTCTCTATATATAGTGTATAATGTGGAGGGGGCACATACTTCTCTCTATATATAGTGTATAATGTGGAGGGGGCACATACTTCTCTCTATATATAGTGTATAATGTGGAGGGGGCACATACTTCTCTCTATATATAGTGTATAATGTGGAGGGGGCACATACTTCTCTCTATATATAGTATATAATGTGGAGGGGGCACACTACTCTCTCTATATATAGTGTATAATGTGGAGGGGGCACATACTTCTCTCTATATATAGTGTATAATGTGGAGGGGGCACATACTTCTCTCTATATATAGTGTATAATGTGGAGGGGGCACATACTTCTCTCTATATATAGTGTATAATGTGGAGGGGGCACATACTCTCTCTATATATATAGTATATATGGGGGGGGCACATACTTCTCTATATATAGTGTATAATGTGGAGGGGGCACATACTTCTCTCTTATATAGTGTATAATGTGGAGGGGGCACATACTTCTCTCTATATATAGTGTATAATGTGGAGGGGGCACATACTTCTCTCTATATATAGGGGGTACTGTATAATGTGGAGGGGGCACATACTTCTCTCTATATATAGTGTATAATGTGGAGGGGGCACATACTTCTCTCTATATATAGTGTATAATGTGGAGGGGGCACATACTTCTCTCTATATATAGTGTATAATGTGGAGGGGGCACATACTTCTCTCTCTATAGTATAATGTGGGGGCACATACTTCTCTATATATAGTGTATAATGTGGAGGGGGCACATACTTCTCTCTCTATATATAGTGTATAATGTGGAGGGGGCACATACTTCTCTCTATATATAGTGTATAATGTGGAGGGGGCACATACTTCTCTCTCTATATATAGTGTATAATGTGGAGGGGGCACATACTTCTCTCTATATATAGTGTATAATGTGGAGGGGGCACATACTTCTCTCTATATATAGTGTATAATGTGGAGGGGGCACATACTTCTCTCTATATATAGTGTATAATGTGGAGGGGGCACATACTTCTCTCTATATAGTGTATAATGTGGAGGGGGCACATACTTCTCTCTATATATAGTGTATAATGTGGAGGGGGCACATACTTCTCTCTATATATAGTGTATAATGTGGAGGGGGCACATACTTCTCTCTCTATATATAGTGTATAATGTGGAGGGGGCACATACTTCTCTCTATATATAGTATATAATGTGGAGGGGGCACATACTTCTCTCTATATATAGTGTATAATGTGGAGGGGGCACATACTTCTCTCTTATATAGTGTATAATGTGGAGGGGGCACATACTTCTCTCTATATATAGTGTATAATGTGGAGGGGGCACATACTTCTCTCTATATATAGTGTATAATGTGGAGGGGGCACATACTTCTCTCTATATATAGTGTATAATGTGGAGGGGGCACATACTTCTCTCTATATATAGTGTATAATGTGGAGGGGGCACATACTTCTCTCTATATATAGTGTATAATGTGGAGGGGGCACATACTTCTCTCTATATATAGTGTATAATGTGGAGGGGGCACATACTTCTCTCTATATATAGTGTATAATGTGGAGGGGGCACATACTTCTCTCTATATATAGTGTATAATGTGGAGGGGGCACATACTTCTCTCTATATATAGTGTATAATGTGGAGGGGGCACATACTTCTCTCTATATATAGTATATAATGTGGAGGGGGCACATACTTCTCTCTATATATAGTGTATAATGTGGAGGGGGCACATACTTCTCTCTCTATATATATATGAGGGGGAATACTTCTCTCTATATAGTATATAATGTGGAGGGGGCACATACTTTCTCTCTCTATATATAGTGTATAATGTGGAGGGGGCACATACTTCTCTCTATATATAGTGTATAATGTGGAGGGGGCACATACTTCTCTCTATATATAGTGTATAATGTGGAGGGGGCACATACTTCTCTCTATATATAGTATATAATGTGGAGGGGGCACATACTTCTCTCTATATATAGTATATAATGTGGAGGGGGCACATACTTCTCTCTATATATAGTGTATAATGTGGAGGGGGCACATACTTCTCTCTATATATAGTGTATAATGTGGAGGGGGCACATACTTCTCTCTATATATAGTGTATAATGTGGAGGGGGCACATACTTCTCTCTATATATAGTGTATAATGTGGAGGGGGCACATACTTCTCTCTATATAGTGTATAATGTGGAGGGGGCACATACTTCTCTCTCTATATATAGTGTATAATGTGGAGGGGGCACATACTTCTCTCTATATATAGTGTATAATGTGGAGGGGGCACATACTTCTCTCTATATATAGTGTATAATGTGGAGGGGGCACATACTTCTCTCTATATATAGTGTATAATGTGGAGGGGGCACATACTTCTCTCTATATATAGTATATAATGTGGAGGGGGCACATACTTCTCTCTATATATAGTATATAATGTGGAGGGGGCACATACTTCTCTCTATATATAGTGTATAATGTGGAGGGGGCACATACTTCTCTCTATATATAGTGTATAATGTGGAGGGGGCACATACTTCTCTCTATATATAGTGTATAATGTGGAGGGGGCACATACTTCTCTCTATATATAGTGTATAATGTGGAGGGGGCACATACTTCTCTCTATATATAGTGTATAATGTGGAGGGGGCACATACTTCTCTCTATATATAGTGTATAATGTGGAGGGGGCACATACTTCTCTCTATATATAGTGTATAATGTGGAGGGGGCACATACTTCTCTCTATATATAGTGTATAATGTGGAGGGGGCACATACTTCTCTCTATATATAGTGTATAATGTGGAGGGGGCACATACTTCTCTCTATATATAGTGTATAATGTGGAGGGGGCACATACTTCTCTCTCTATATAGTGTATAATGTGGAGGGGGCACATACTCTCTCTCTCTATATATAGTGTATAATGTGGAGGGGGCACATACTTCTCTCTATATATAGTGTATAATGTGGAGGGGGCACATACTTCTCTCTATATATAGTGTATAATGTGGAGGGGGCACATACTTCTCTCTCTATATATAGTGTATAATGTGGAGGGGGCACATACCCCATACTTCTCTCTATATATAGTGTATAATGTGGAGGGGGCACATACTTCTCCTATATATAGTGTATAATGTGGAGGGGGCACATACTTCTCTCTCTATATAGTGTATAATGTGGAGGGGGCACATACCCATCCTCTCTCTATATATAGTGTATAATGTGGAGGGGGCACATACTTCTCTCTATATATAGTGTATAATGTGGAGGGGGCACATACTTCTCTCTTATATAGTGTATAATGTGGAGGGGGCACATACTTCTCTCTATATATAGTGTATAATGTGGAGGGGGCACATACTCTCTCTATATATAGTGTATAATGTGGAGGGGGCACATACTTCTCTCTATATATAGTGTATAATGTGGAGGGGGCACATACTTCTCTCTATATATAGTGTATAATGTGGAGGGGGCACATACTTCTCTCTATAGTAGGTATAATGTGGAGGGGGCACAACTTCTCTCTATATATAGTGTATAATGTGGAGGGGGCACATACTTCTCTCTATATATAGTGTATAATGTGGAGGGGGCACATACTTCTCTCTATATAGTAGTATAATGTGGAGGGGGCACATACTTCTCTCTCTATATAGTGTATAATGTGGAGGGGGCACATACTTCTCTTATATATAGTATATAATGTGGAGGGGGCACATACTTCTCTCTATATATAGTGTATAATGTGGAGGGGGCACATACTTCTCTCTATATATAGTGTATAATGTGGAGGGGGCACATACTTCTCTCTATATATAGTGTATAATGTGGAGGGGGCACATACTTCTCTCTTATATATAGTATATAATGTGGAGGGGGCACATACTTCTCTCTATATATAGTGTATAATGTGGAGGGGGCACATACTTCTCTCTATATATAGTGTATAATGTGGAGGGGGCACATACTTCTCTCTATATATAGTGTATAATGTGGAGGGGGCACATACTTCTCTCTATATATAGTATATAATGTGGAGGGGGCACATACTTCTCTCTATATATAGTATATAATGTGGAGGGGGCACATACTTCTCTCTATATATAGTGTATAATGTGGAGGGGGCACATACTTCTCTCTATATATAGTGTATAATGTGGAGGGGGCACATACTTCTCTCCTATATAGTGTATAATGTGGAGGGGGCACATACTTCTCTCTATATATAGTGTATAATGTGGAGGGGGCACATACTTCTCCCTCTATATATAGTGTATAATGTGGAGGGGGCACATACTTCTCTCTATATATAGTGTATAATGTGGAGGGGGCACATACTTCTCTCTCTCTATATAATGTGGAGGGGGCACATACTCTCTCTATATATAGTGTATAATGTGGAGGGGGCACATACTTCTCTCTATATATAGTGTATAATGTGGAGGGGGCACATACTTCTCTCTATATATAGTGTATAATGTGGAGGGGGCACATACTTCTCTCTATATATAGTGTATAATGTGGAGGGGGCACATACTTCTCTCTATATATAGTGTATAATGTGGAGGGGGCACATACTTCTCTCTATATATAGTGTATAATGTGGAGGGGGCACATACTTCTCTCTATATATAGTGTATAATGTGGAGGGGGCACATACTTCTCTCTATATATAGTATATAATGTGGAGGGGGCACATACTTCTCTCTATATATATAAATGTGGAGGGGGCACATACTTCTCTCTATATATAGTGTATAATGTGGAGGGGGCACATACTTCTCTCTATATATAGTGTATAATGTGGAGGGGGCACATACTCTCTCTATATATAGTGTATAATGTGGAGGGGGCACATACTTCTCTCATATATAGTGTATAATGTGGAGGGGGCACATACTTTCTCTCTATATATAGTGTATAATGTGGAGGGGGCACATACTTCTCTCATATATAGTGTATAATGTGGAGGGGGCACATACTTCCCTCTATATATAGTATATAATGTGGAGGGGGCACATACTCTCTCTATATAGTGTATAAATGTGGGGGGGCCCTACTCTCTCTATATATAGTGTATAATGTGGAGGGGGCACATACTTCTCTCATATATAGTGTATAATGTGGAGGGGGCACATACCCAAAAAAAAAATGGAGGGGCAACTCTCTCTATATATAGTGTATAATGTGGAGGGGGCACATACTCTCTCATATATAGTGTATAATGTGGAGGGGGCACTTCTCTCTCTATATAGTGTATAATGTGGAGGGGGCACATACTTCTCTCTATATATAGTGTATAATGTGGAGGGGGCACATACTTCTCTCTATATATAGTGTATAATGTGGAGGGGGCACATACTTCTCTCTATATATAGTGTATAATGTGGAGGGGGCACATACTTCTCTCTATATATAGTGTATAATGTGGAGGGGGCACATACTTCTCTCTATAAATATAATGTGGAGGGGGCACATACTTCTCTCTATATATAGTGTATAATGTGGAGGGGGCACATACTTCTCTCTATATATAGTGTATAATGTGGAGGGGGCACATACTTCTCTCTATATATAGTGTATAATGTGGAGGGGGCACATACTCTCTCTCTATATATAGTGTATAATGTGGAGGGGGCACATACTTCTCTCTATATATAGTGTATAATGTGGAGGGGGCACATACTTCTCTCTATATATAGTGTATAATGTGGAGGGGGCACATACTTCTCTCTCTATATATAGTATATAATGTGGAGGGGGCACATACTTCTCTCTTATATAGTGTATAATGTGGAGGGGGCACATACTTCTCTCTTATATAGTATATAATGTGGAGGGGGCACATACTTCTCTCTATATATAGTGTATAATGTGGAGGGGGCACATACTTCTCTCTATATATAGTATATAATGTGGAGGGGGCACATACTTCTCTCTATATATAGTGTATAATGTGGAGGGGGCACATACTTCTCTCTATATATAGTGTATAATGTGGAGGGGGCACATACTTCTCTCTATATATAGTGTATAATGTGGAGGGGGCACATACTTCTCTCTATATATAGTGTATAATGTGGAGGGGGCACATACTTCTCTCATATATAGTGTATAATGTGGAGGGGGCACATACTTCTCTCTCTATATATAATGTGGAGGGGGCACATACTTCTCTCTATATATAGTATATAATGTGGAGGGGGCACATACTTCTCTCTATATATAGTGTATAATGTGGAGGGGGCACATACTTCTCTCTATATAGTGTATAATGTGGAGGGGGCACATACTTCTCTCTATATATAGTGTATAATGTGGAGGGGGCACATACTTCTCTCTATATATAGTGTATAATGTGGAGGGGGCACATACTTCTCTCTATATATAGTGTATAATGTGGAGGGGGCACATACTTCTCTCTATATATAGTGTATAATGTGGAGGGGGCACATACTTCTCTCTTATATAGTGTATAATGTGGAGGGGGCACATACTTCCCCCCTATATATAGTGTATAATGTGGAGGGGGCACATACTCTCTCTATATATAGTGTATAATGTGGAGGGGGCACATACTTCTCTCTCTATATAGGTATATGTGGAGGGGGGCACATACTTCTCTCTTATATAGTGTATAATGTGGAGGGGGCACATACTTCTCTCTATATAGTGTATAATGTGGAGGGGGCACATACTTCTCTATATATAGTGTATAATGTGGAGGGGGCACATACTTCTCTCTATATATAGTGTATAATGTGGAGGGGGCACATACTTCTCTCTATATATAGTGTATAATGTGGAGGGGGCACATACTTTCTCTCTATATATAGTGTATAATGTGGAGGGGGCACATACTTCTCTCTTATATAGTGTATAATGTGGAGGGGGCACATACTTCTTGACATACTTCTCTTATATAGTGTATAATGTGGAGGGGGCACATACTTCTCTCTATATATATAATGTGGAGGGGGCCATACTTCTCTCTATATATAGTGTATAATGTGGAGGGGGCACATACTTCTCTCTCTATATATAGTGTATAATGTGGAGGGGGCACATACTTCTCTCTATATATAGTGTATAATGTGGAGGGGGCACATACTTCTCTCTATATATAGTGTATAATGTGGAGGGGGCACATACTCTCTCTATATAGGTGTATAATGTGGAGGGGGCACATACTTCCTCTATATATAGTGTATAATGTGGAAAGGGCACAAATCTCTCTATATATAGTGTATAATGTGGAGGGGGCACATACTTCTCTCTATATAGTGTATAATGTGGAGGGGGCACATACTTCTCTCTATATATAGTGTATAATGTGGAGGGGGCACATACTTCTCTCAATATATATAGTGTATAATGTGGAGGGGGCACATACTTCTCTCTATATATAGTGTATAATGTGGAGGGGGCACATACTTCTCTCTATATAGTGTATAATGTGGAGGGGGCACATACTTCTCTCTATATATAGTGTATAATGTGGAGGGGGCACATACTTCTCTCTATATATAGTATATAATGTGGAGGGGGCACATACTTCTCTCTATATATAGTGTATAATGTGGAGGGGGCACATACTTCTCTCTATATATAGTGTATAATGTGGAGGGGGCACATACTCTCTCTCTATATATAGTGTATAATGTGGAGGGGGCACATACTTCTCTCTATATATAGTGTATAATGTGGAGGGGGCACATACTCTCTCTATATAGTGTATAATGTGGAGGGGGCACATACTTCTCTCTATATATAGTGTATAATGTGGAGGGGGCACATACTTCTCTCTATATATAGTGTATAATGTGGAGGGGGCACATACTTCTCTCTATATATAGTGTATAATGTGGAGGGGGCACATACTTCTCTCATATATAGTGTATAATGTGGAGGGGGCACATACTTCTCTCTATATATAGTGTATAATGTGGAGGGGGCACATACTTCTCTAAACAAAAGAAAGTGGAGGGGGCACATACTCTCTATATATAGTGTATAATGTGGAGGGGGCACATACTTCTCTCTATATAGTGTATAATGTGGAGGGGGCACATACTTCTCTCTATATATAGTGTATAATGTGGAGGGGGCACATACCTCTCTATATATAGTATATAATGTGGAGGGGGCACATACTTCTCTCTATATAGTATATAATGTGGAGGGGGCACATACTTCTCTCTATATATAGTGTATAATGTGGAGGGGGCACATACTTCTCTATATAGTATATAATGTGGAGGGGGCACATACTTCTCTCTATATATAGGTATAATGTGGAGGGGGCACATACTTCTCTCTATATATAGTGTATAATGTGGAGGGGGCACATACTTCTCTCTTATATAGTGTATAATGTGGAGGGGGCACATACTTCTCTCTCTATATATAGTATATAATGTGGAGGGGGCACATACTTCTCTCTATATATAGTGTATAATGTGGAGGGGGCACATACTTCTCTAAGTATATATGATACTCTCTCTATATATAGTGTATAATGTGGAGGGGGCACATACTTCTCTCTATATATAGTGTATAATGTGGAGGGGGCACATACTTCTCTCTCTTATATAGTGTATAATGTGGAGGGGGCACATACTTCTCTCTATATATAGTGTATAATGTGGAGGGGGCACATACTTCTCTCTATATATAGTGTATAATGTGGAGGGGGCACATACTTCTCTCTATATATAGTGTATAATGTGGAGGGGGCACATACTTCTCTCACCTCTCTATATATAGTGTATAATGTGGAGGGGGCACATACTTCTCTCTATATATAGTGTATAATGTGGAGGGGGCACATACTTCTCTCTATATATAGTGTATAATGTGGAGGGGGCACATACTTCTCTCTATATATAGTGTATAATGTGGAGGGGGCACATACTTCTCTCTATATAGTGTATAATGTGGAGGGGGCACATACTCTCTCTATATATAGTGTATAATGTGGAGGGGGCACATACTCCTCTCTCTATATATAGTGTATAATGTGGGAAAGGGGGCACATACTTCTCTCTCTATATATAGTGTATAATGTGGAGGGGGCACATACTTCTCTCATATATAGTGTATAATGTGGAGGGGGCACATACTTCTCTCTATATATAGTGTATAATGTGGAGGGGGCACATACTTCTCTCTATATATAGTGTATAATGTGGAGGGGGCACATACTTCTCTCTATATATAGTATATAATGTGGAGGGGGCACATACTTCTCTCTATATATAGTGTATAATGTGGAGGGGGCACATACTTCTCTCTATAGTAGTATAATGTGGAGGGGGCACATACTTCTCTCTATATATAGTGTATAATGTGGAGGGGGCACATACTTCTCTCTATATATAGTATATAATGTGGAGGGGGCACATACTTCTCTCTATATATAGTGTATAATGTGGAGGGGGCACATACTTCTCTCTCTATATAGTGTATAATGTGGAGGGGGCACATACTTCTCTCTATATATAGTGTATAATGTGGAGGGGGCACATACTCTCTATATATAGTGTATAATGTGGAGGGGGCACATACTTCTCTCTATATATAGTATATAATGTGGAGGGGGCACATACTTCTCTCTTATATAGTGTATAATGTGGAGGGGGCACATACTTCTCTCTATATATAGTGTATAATGTGGAGGGGGCACATACTTCTCTCTATAGTGTATAATGTGGAGGGGGCACATACTTCTCTCTATATATAGTGTATAATGTGGAGGGGGCACATACTTCTCTCTATATATAGTGTATAATGTGGAGGGGGCACATACTTCTCTCTATATATAGTGTATAATGTGGAGGGGGCACATACTTCTCTCTATAGTATATAATGTGGAGGGGGGCACATACTTCTCTCTATATATAGTATATAATGTGGAGGGGGCACATACTTCTCTCTCTATATATAGTGTATAATGTGGAGGGGGCACATACTTCTCTCTATATATAGTGTATAATGTGGAGGGGGCACATACTTCTCTCTCTATATATAAGGGAGGGGGCCCTGTATAATGTGGAGGGGGCACATACTTCTCTCTATATATAGTGTATAATGTGGAGGGGGCACATACTTCTCTCTATATATAGTGTATAATGTGGAGGGGGCACATACTTCTCTCTATATATAGTGTATAATGTGGAGGGGGCACATACTTCTCTCTCTATATAGTGTATAATGTGGAGGGGGCACATACTTCTCTATATATAGTGTATAATGTGGAGGGGGCACATACTTCCAAATAATATCTCTATATATAGTGTATAATGTGGAGGGGGCACATACTTCTCTCTATATATAGTGTATAATGTGGAGGGGGCACATACTTCTCTCTATATATAGTGTATAATGTGGAGGGGGCACATACTTCTCTCTATATAGTGTATAATGTGGAGGGGGCACATACTTCTCTCATATATAGTGTATAATGTGGAGGGGGCACATACTTCTCTCTATATATAGTATATAATGTGGAGGGGGCACATACTTCTCTCTATATATAGTGTATAATGTGGAGGGGGCACATACTTCTCTCTCTATATATAGTGTATAATGTGGAGGGGGCACATACTTCTCTCTATATATAGTGTATAATGTGGAGGGGGCACATACTTCTCTATATATAGTATATAATGTGGAGGGGGCACATACTTCTCTCTATATATAGTATATAATGTGGAGGGGGCACATACTCTCTATATATAGTATATAATGTGGAGGGGGCACATACTTCTCTCTATATATAGTATATAATGTGGAGGGGGCACATACTTCTCTCTATATATAGTGTATAATGTGGAGGGGGCACATACTTCTCTCTATATATATAAGTGGAGGGGCCATACTTCTCTCTATATATAGTATATAATGTGGAGGGGGCACATACTTCTCTCTATATATAGTATATAATGTGGAGGGGGCACATACTTCTCTCTATATATAGTGTATAATGTGGAGGGGGCACATACTTCTCTCTATATATAGTATATAATGTGGAGGGGGCACATACTTCTCTCTATATATAGTATATAATGTGGAGGGGGCACATACTCCCCCTATATATAGTGTATAATGTGGAGGGGGCACATACTTCTCTCTCTTATATAGTGTATAATGTGGAGGGGGCACATACTTCTCTCTATATATAGTGTATAATGTGGAGGGGGCACATACTTCTCTCTATATATAGTGTATAATGTGGAGGGGGCACATACTTCTCTCTATATATAGTGTATAATGTGGAGGGGGCACATACTTCTCTCTATATATAGTGTATAATGTGGAGGGGGCACATACCATACTCTCTCTATATATAGTGTATAATGTGGAGGGGGCACATACTTCTCTCTATATATAGTGTATAATGTGGAGGGGGCACATACTTCTCTCTATATATAGTATATAATGTGGAGGGGGCACATACTTCTCTCTATATATAGTGTATAATGTGGAGGGGGCACATACTTCTCTCTATATATAGTGTATAATGTGGAGGGGGCACATACTTTCTCTCTATATATAGTGTATAATGTGGAGGGGGCACATACTTCTCTCTATATATAGTGTATAATGTGGAGGGGGCACATACTTCTCTCTATATATAGTATATAATGTGGAGGGGGCACATACTTCTCTCTATATAGTGTATAATGTGGAGGGGGCACATACTCTCTCTATATATAGTGTATAATGTGGAGGGGGCACATACTTCTCTCTATATATAGTGTATAATGTGGAGGGGGCACATACTTCTCTCTATATATAGTGTATAATGTGGAGGGGGCACATACTTCTCTATATATAGTGTATAATGTGGAGGGGGCACATACTTCTCTCTATATATAGTGTATAATGTGGAGGGGGCACATACTTCTCTCTATATATAGTGTATAATGTGGAGGGGGCACATACTCTCTCTATATAGTGTATAATGGGGGGGGTACTTCTCTCTATATATAGTGTATAATGTGGAGGGGGCACATACTTCTCTCTATATATAGTGTATAATGTGGAGGGGGCACATACTTCTCTCTATATATAGTGTATAATGTGGAGGGGGCACATACTTCTCTCTATATATAGTGTATAATGTGGAGGGGGCACATACTTCTCTCTATATATAGTGTATAATGTGGAGGGGGCACATACTTCTCTCTATATATAGTGTATAATGTGGAGGGGGCACATACTTCTCTCTATATATAGTGTATAATGTGGAGGGGGCACATACTTCTCTCTATATATAGTGTATAATGTGGAGGGGGCACATACTTCTCTCTCTATATATAGTATATAATGTGGAGGGGGCACATACTTCTCTCTCTATATAGTGTATAATGTGGAGGGGGCACATACTTCTCTCTATATATAGTGTATAATGTGGAGGGGGCACATACTTCTCTCTATATATAGTGTATAATGTGGAGGGGCACATACTTCTCTCTATATATAGTGTATAATGTGGAGGGGGCACATACTTCTCTCTATATAGTGTATAATGTGGAGGGGGCACATACTTCTCTCTATATATAGTGTATAATGTGGAGGGGGCACATACTCTCTCTATATATAGTGTATAATGTGGAGGGGGCACATACTCTCTCTATATATAGTATGTGTGTGGGGGGCACATACTTCTCTCTTATATAGTGTATAATGTGGAGGGGGCACATACTTCTCTCTCTATATAGTGTATAATGTGGAGGGGGCACATACTTCTCTCTCTATATAGTGTATAATGTGGAGGGGGCACATACTTCTCTCTATATATAGTGTATAATGTGGAGGGGGCACATACTTCTCTCTATATATAGTATATAATGTGGAGGGGGCACATACTTCTCTCTATATATAGTGTATAATGTGGAGGGGGCACATACTTCTCTCTATATATAGTATATAATGTGGAGGGGGCACATACTTCTCTCTCTATATAGTGTATAATGTGGAGGGGGCACATACTTCTCTTATATAGTATATAATGTGGAGGGGGCACATACTTCTCTCTATATATAGTGTATAATGTGGAGGGGGCACATACTTCTCTATATAGTGTATAATGTGGAGGGGGCACATACTTCTCTCTATATATAGTGTATAATGTGGAGGGGGCACATACTTCTCTCTATATATAGTGTATAATGTGGAGGGGGCACATACTTCTCTATATATAGTATATAATGTGGAGGGGGCACATACTTCTCTCTATATATAGTGTATAATGTGGAGGGGGCACATACTTCTCTCTATATATAGTATATAATGTGGAGGGGGCACATACTTCTCTCTATATATAGTGTATAATGTGGAGGGGGCACATACTTCTCTCTATATATAGTGTATAATGTGGAGGGGGCACATACTTCTCTCTATATATAGTGTATAATGTGGAGGGGGCACATACTTCTCTCTATATATAGTGTATAATGTGGAGGGGGCACATACTTCTCTCTATATATAGTGTATAATGTGGAGGGGGCACATACTTCTCTCTATATATAGTGTATAATGTGGAGGGGGCACATACTTCTCTCTATATATAGAGGAGAAAGATACTCTCTCTATATATAGTGTATAATGTGGAGGGGGCACATACTTCTCTCTATATATAGTGTATAATGTGGAGGGGGCACATACTCTCTCTATATATAGTGTATAATGTGGAGGGGGCAACAACATACTTCTCTCTTATATAGTGTATAATGTGGAGGGGGCACATACTTCTCTCTATATATAGTATATAATGTGGAGGGGGCACATACTTCTCTCTATATATAGTATATAATGTGGAGGGGGCACATACTTCTCTCTATATATAGTGTATAATGTGGAGGGGGCACATACTTCTCTCTATATAGTAGGTATAATGTGGAGGGGGCACATACTTCTCTCTATATATAGTATATAATGTGGAGGGGGCACATACTTCTCTCTATATATAGTGTATAATGTGGAGGGGGCACATACTTCTCTCTATATAGTGTATAATGTGGAGGGGGCACATACTCTCTCTATATATAGTGTATAATGTGGAGGGGGCACATACTTCTCTCTATATATAGTGTATAATGTGGAGGGGCACATACTTCTCTCTCTATATATAGTGTATAATGTGGAGGGGGCACATACTTCTCTCTATATATAGTGTATAATGTGGAGGGGGCACATACTTCTCTCTATATATAGTGTATAATGTGGAGGGGGCACATACTTCTCTCTATATATAGTGTATAATGTGGAGGGGGCACATACTTCTCTCTATATATAGTGTATAATGTGGAGGGGGCACATACTTCTCTCTATATATAGTGTATAATGTGGAGGGGGCACATACTTCTCTCTATATATAAAATGGAGGGGGCACATACTTCTCTCTATATATAGTGTATAATGTGGAGGGGGCACATACTTCTCTCTATATATAGTGTATAATGTGGAGGGGGCACATACTTCTCTCTATATATAGTGTATAATGTGGAGGGGGCACATACTTCTCTCTATATATAGTGTATAATGTGGAGGGGGCACATACTTCTCTCTATATATAGTATATAATGTGGAGGGGGCACATACTTCTCTCTATATATATATATGGAGGGGGCACATACTTCTCTCTATATATAGTGTATAATGTGGAGGGGGCACATACTTCTCTCTATATATAGTGTATAATGTGGAGGGGGCACATACTTCTCTCTATATATAGTATATAATGTGGAGGGGGCACATACTTCTCTCTATATATAGTGTATAATGTGGAGGGGGCACATACTTCTCTCTTATATAGTGTATAATGTGGAGGGGGCACATACTTCTCTCTATATATAGTGTATAATGTGGAGGGGGCACATACTTCTCTCTCTATATATAGTGTATAATGTGGAGGGGGCACATACTTCTCTCTATATATAGTATATAATGTGGAGGGGGCACATACTTCTCTCTATATATAGTGTATAATGTGGAGGGGGCACATACTCTCTCTATATATAGTGTATAATGTGGGGGGGGCACATACTTCTCTTATATAGTGTATAATGTGGAGGGGGCACATACTTCTCTCTATATATAGTGTATAATGTGGAGGGGGCACATACTTCTCTCTATATATAGTATATAATGTGGAGGGGGCACATACTTCTCTCTCATACCTCTCTATATATAGTGTATAATGTGGAGGGGGCACATACTTCTCTCTATATATAGTGTATAATGTGGAGGGGGCACATACTTCTCTCTATATATAGTGTATAATGTGGAGGGGGCACATACTTCTCTCATATATAGTGTATAATGTGGAGGGGGCACATACTTCTCTCTATATATAGTGTATAATGTGGAGGGGGCACATACTTCTCTCATATATAGTGTATAATGTGGAGGGGGCACATACTTCTCTCTATATATAGTGTATAATGTGGAGGGGCACTACTCTATATATAGTGTATAATGTGGAGGGGGCACATACTTCTCTCTATATAGTATATAATGTGGAGGGGGCACATACTTCTCTCTTATATAGTGTATAATGTGGAGGGGGCACATACTTCTCTCTATATATAGTGTATAATGTGGAGGGGGCACATACTTCTCTCTATATATAGTGTATAATGTGGAGGGGGCACATACTTCTCTCTATATATAGTGTATAATGTGGAGGGGGCACATACTTCTCTCTATATATAGTATATAATGTGGAGGGGGCACATACTTCTCTAAAAAAGGGGCATACTCTCTTATATAGTGTATAATGTGGAGGGGGCACATACTTCTCTCTATATATAGTGTATAATGTGGAGGGGGCACATACTTCTCTCTATATATAGTGTATAATGTGGAGGGGGCACATACTTCTCTCTATATATAGTGTATAATGTGGAGGGGGCACATACTTCTCTCTATATATAGTGTATAATGTGGAGGGGGCACATACTTCTCTCTATATATAGTGTATAATGTGGAGGGGGCACATACTTCTCTCTATATATAGTGTATAATGTGGAGGGGCACATACTTCTCTCATATAATATAATGTGGAGGGGGCACATACTTCTCTCTATATAGTGTATAATGTGGAGGGGGCACATACTTCTCCTATATATAGTGTATAATGTGGAGGGGGCACATACTTCTCATATATAGTGTATAATGTGGAGGGGGCACATACTTCTCTCATATATAGTGTATAATGTGGAGGGGCACATACTTCTCTCTATATATAGTGTATAATGTGGAGGGGGCACATACTTCTCTCTATATATAGTGTATAATGTGGAGGGGGCACATACTCTCTCTCTATATATAGTGTATAATGTGGAGGGGGCACATACTTCTCTCTATATATAGTGTATAATGTGGAGGGGGCACATACTTCTCTCTCATATATAGTGTATAATGTGGAGGGGGCACATACTTCTCTCTATATATAGTGTATAATGTGGAGGGGGCACATACTTCTCTCTATATATAGTGTATAATGTGGAGGGGGCACATACTTCTCTCTATATAGTGTATAATGTGGAGGGGGCACATACTTCTCTCTATATAGTGTATAATGTGGAGGGGGCACATACTTCTCTCTATATATAGTGTATAATGTGGAGGGGGCACATACTTCTCTCTTATATAGTGTATAATGTGGAGGGGGCACATACTTCTCTCTTATATAGTGTATAATGTGGAGGGGGCACATACTTCTCTCTATATATAGTATATAATGTGGAGGGGGCACATACTTCTCTCTATATATAGTGTATAATGTGGAGGGGGCACATACTTCTCTCTATATATAGTGTATAATGTGGAGGGGGCACATACTTCTCTATATATAGTGTATAATGTGGAGGGGGCACATACTTCTCTCTATATATAGTGTATAATGTGGAGGGGGCACATACTTCTCTCAATATAAGTGTATAATGTGGAGGGGGCACAATATATATAGTGTATAATGTGGAGGGGGCACATACTTCTCTCTATATATAGTGTATAATGTGGAGGGGGCACATACTTCTCCTATATATAGTGTATAATGTGGAGGGGCACATACTTCTCTCTATATATAGTGTATAATGTGGAGGGGGCACATACTTCTCTCTATATATAGTGTATAATGTGGAGGGGGCACATACTCTCTCTCTATATATAGTGTATAATGTGGAGGGGGCACATACTTCTCTCTATATAGTGTATAATGTGGAGGGGGCACATACTTCTCTCTCTATATAGTGTATAATGTGGAGGGGGCACATACTCTCTATATATAGTGTATAATGTGGAGGGGGCACATACTCTCTCCTATATATAAGCCAACTATATAGTGTATAATGTGGAGGGGGCACATACTTCTCTCTATATATAGTGTATAATGTGGAGGGGGCACATACTTCTCTCTATATATAGTGTATAATGTGGAGGGGGCACATACTTCTCTCTATATATAGTGTATAATGTGGAGGGGGCACATACTTCTCTCTATAGAGTATAATGTGGAGGGGGCACATACTTCTCTCTTATATAGTGTATAATGTGGAGGGGGCACATACTTCTCCCTCTCTATATAGTGTATAATGTGGAGGGGGCACATACTTCAAACTCTCTCTATATATAGTGTATAATGTGGAGGGGGCACATACTTCTCTCTATATAGTGTATAATGTGGAGGGGGCACATACTTCTCTCTATATATATATAAGGGGATACCTCTATATATAGTGTATAATGTGGAGGGGGCACATACTTCTCTCTATATATAGTGTATAATGTGGAGGGCACATACTCTCTCTCTATATAGTGTATAATGTGGAGGGGCACATACTTCTCTCTATATATAGTATATAATGTGGAGGGGGCACATACTCTCTCTCTATATATATATAATGTGGAGGGGGCACATACTTCTCTCTATATATAGTATATAATGTGGAGGGGGCACATACTTCTCTATATATAGTGTATAATGTGGAGGGGGCACATACTTTCTCTCTATATATAGTGTATAATGTGGAGGGGGCACATACTTCTCTCTATATATAGTGTATAATGTGGAGGGGGCACATACTTCTCTCTTATATATAGTGTATAATGTGGAGGGGCACATACTTCTCTCTATATATAGTGTATAATGTGGAGGGGGCACATACTTCTCAAATATATATATATAGTGTATAATGTGGAGGGGGCACATACTTCTCTCTATATATAGTGTATAATGTGGAGGGGGCACATACTTCTCTCTATATAGTGTATAATGTGGAGGGGGCACATACTTCTCTCTATATATAGTGTATAATGTGGAGGGGGCACATACTTCTCTCTATATATAGTGTATAATGTGGAGGGGGCACATACTTCTCTCTATATATAGTGTATAATGTGGAGGGGGCACATACTTCTCTCTATATATAGTGTATAATGTGGAGGGGGCACATACTTCCAATACCTCCTATATATAGTGTATAATGTGGAGGGGGCACATACTTCTCTCTATATATAGTGTATAATGTGGAGGGGGCACATACTTCTCTCTATATATAGTGTATAATGTGGAGGGGGCACATACTTCTCTCTCTATATAGTGTATAATGTGGAGGGGGCACATACCTCTCTATATATAGTGTATAAGTGGAGGGGGCACAACTTCCATAAGTATATAATGTGGAGGGGGCACATACTTCTCTCTATATATAGTGTATAATGTGGAGGGGGCACATACTCTCTCTCTATATATAGTGTATAATGTGGAGGGGGCACATACTTCTCTCTATATATAGTATATAATGTGGAGGGGGCACATACTTCTCTCTATATAGTATATAATGTGGAGGGGGCACATACTTCTCTCTATATATAGTGTATAATGTGGAGGGGGCACATACTTCTCTATATATAGTGTATAATGTGGAGGGGGCACATACTTCTCAATATATAGTGTATAATGTGGAGGGGGCACATACTTCTCTCTATATATAGTGTATAATGTGGAGGGGGCACATACTCTCTCTATATATAGTATATAATGTGGAGGGGGCACATACTTCTCTCTATATATAGTGTATAATGTGGAGGGGGCACATACTTCTCTCTATATATAGTGTATAATGTGGAGGGGGCACATACTCCCCCCTATATATAGTGTATAATGTGGAGGGGGCACATACTCTCTCTTATATAGTGTATAATGTGGAGGGGGCACATACTTCTCTCTATATATAGAAAGGGGGCACAACCCAAAGTATATAATGTGGAGGGGGCACATACTTCTCTCTATATATAGTGTATAATGTGGAGGGGGCACATACTTCTCTCTATATATAGTGTATAATGTGGAGGGGGCACATACTTCTCTCTATATATAGTGTATAATGTGGAGGGGGCACATACTTCTCTCTTATATAGTGTATAATGTGGAGGGGGCACATACTTCTCTCTATATATAGTGTATAATGTGGAGGGGCACATACTTCTCTCTCTATATATAGTATATAATGTGGAGGGGGCACATACTTCTCTCTATATAGTGTATAATGTGGAGGGGGCACATACTTCTCTATATATAGTGTATAATGTGGAGGGGACATACTTCTCTCTATATATAGTGTATAATGTGGAGGGGGCACATACTTCTCTCTCTATATATAGTATATAATGTGGAGGGGGCACATAACATACTTCTCTCTCTATATATAGTATATAATGTGGAGGGGGCACATACTTCTCTCTATATATAGTGTATAATGTGGAGGGGGCACATACTCTCTCTATATATAGTGTATAATGTGGAGGGGGCACATACTTCTCTCTATATATAGTGTATAATGTGGAGGGGGCACATACTTCTCTCTATATATAGTATATAATGTGGAGGGGGCACATACTTCTCTCTATATATAGTATATAATGTGGAGGGGCACATACTTCTCTATATATAGTGTATAATGTGGAGGGGGCACATACTTCTCTCTATATATAGTGTATAATGTGGAGGGGGCACATACTTCTCTATATATAGTGTATAATGTGGAGGGGGCACAATACTCTCTATATATAGTGTATAATGTGGAGGGGGCACATACTTCTCTCTATATATAGTGTATAATGTGGAGGGGGCACATACTTCTCTCTATATATAGTATATAATGTGGAGGGGGCACATACTTCTCTATATATATAGTATATAATGTGGAGGGGGCACATACTTCTCTCTATATAGTGTATAATGGAGACATACTCTCTCTATATATAGTATATAAGGGATACCATATATATAATGTGGAGGGGGCACATACTTCTCTCTCTATATAGTGTATAATGTGGAGGGGGCACATACTTCTCTCTATATATAGTGTATAATGTGGAGGGGGCACATACTTCTCTCTATATATAGTATATAATGTGGAGGGGGCACATACTTCTCTCTATATATAGTGTATAATGTGGAGGGGGCACATACTTCTCTCTATATATAGTGTATAATGTGGAGGGGGCACATACTTCTCTCTATATATAGTATATAATGTGGAGGGGGCACATACTTCTCTATATATAGTGTATAATGTGGAGGGGGCACATACTTCTCTCTATATATAGTATATAATGTGGAGGGGGCACATACTTCTCTCTATATATAGTATATAATGTGGAGGGGGCACATACTTCTCTATATATAGTATATAATGTGGAGGGGGCACATACTTCTCTCTATATATAGTGTATAATGTGGAGGGGGCACATACTTCTCTCTATATATAGTATATAATGTGGAGGGGGCACATACTTCTCTCTATATATAGTGAAAGGGAGGGGAAAAACCCAAAAGTGTATAATGTGGAGGGGGCACATACTTCTCTCTATATATAGTGTATAATGTGGAGGGGGCACATACTTCTCTCTCTATATATAGTGTATAATGTGGAGGGGGCACATACTTCTCTCTATATATAGTATATAATGTGGAGGGGGCACATACTTCTCTCTCTATATAGTGTATAATGTGGAGGGGGCACATACTTCTCTCTATATATAGTATATAATGTGGAGGGGGCACATACTTCTCTCTATATATAGTGTATAATGTGGAGGGGGCACATACTTCTCTCTATATATAGTATATAATGTGGAGGGGGCACATACTTCTCTCTATATATAGTGTAAATGTGGAGGGGGCACATACTATATAGTGTATAATGTGGAGGGGGCACATACTCTCTCTATATATAGTGTATAATGTGGAGGGGGCACATACTTCTCTCTATATATAGTGTATAATGTGGAGGGGGCACATACTTCTCTCTCTATATATAGTGTATAATGTGGAGGGGGCACATACTTCTCTCTATATATAGTGTATAATGTGGAGGGGCACATACTTCTCTCTATATATAGTATATAATGTGGAGGGGGCACATACTTCTCTCTATATAGTGTATAATGTGGAGGGGGCACATACTTCTCTCTATATATAGTATATAATGTGGAGGGGGCACATACTCTCTCTCTATATAGTGTATAATGTGGAGGGGGCACATACTTCTCTCTCTATATAGTGTATAATGTGAAGGGCACATACTCTCTCTATATAGTGTATAATGTGGAGGGGGCACATACTTCTCTCTATATATAGTGTATAATGTGGAGGGGGCACATACTTCTCTCTCTATATAGATTTGTATAATGTGGAGGGGGGCACATACTTCTCTCTATATATAGTGTATAATGTGGAGGGGGCACATACTTCTCTCTATATATAGTATAAATGTGGAGGGGGCACATACTTCTCTCTATATATAGTGTATAATGTGGAGGGGGCACATACTTCTCTCTATATATAGTGTATAATGTGGAGGGGGCACATACTTCTCTCTATATATAGTATATAATGTGGAGGGGGCACATACTTCTCTCTATATATAGTATATAATGTGGAGGGGGCACATACTCTCTCTCTATATATAGTGTATAATGTGGAGGGGGCACATACTTCTCTCTATATATAGTATATAATGTGGAGGGGGCACATACTTCTCTCTATATATAGTATATAATGTGGAGGGGGCACATACTCTCTCTCTATATATAGTGTATAATGTGGAGGGGGCACATACTTCTCTATATATAGTGTATAATGTGGAGGGGGCACATACTTCTCTCTATATATAGTGTATAATGTGGAGGGGGCACATACTTCTCTCTATATATAGTATATAATGTGGAGGGGGCACATACTCTCTCTATATATAGTGTATAATGTGGAGGGGGCACATACTTCTCTCTCTATATAGTGTATAATGTGGAGGGGGCACATACTTCTCTCTCTATATAGTATATAATGTGGAGGGGGCACATACTTCTCTCTTATATAGTGTATAATGTGGAGGGGGCACATACTTCTCTCTATATATAGTGT